>LN483366.1:885433-988973 GCA_900002565.1 Culicoides sonorensis
CAAAAAAATCATGAAAAAACTCGACTTTTTGGCTAAAACTCTCGTTTTTCAAAAAATGGTCATAACTTTTGTTCTAAGAAAGCTACAGATTGATGAAAAAATTCAAAGAACTTGGAAATAAACTCGAAAATCGGTCAGTCGCAAGGTTTTTTGTATGGGAACCCCTAAATTTTATTTTTTTATCGGATTTAGAAGCAAATTTTACATCGGAAAATGATGTGATTTTTGGAATTCATTAAGATCTTCCAATATTTTGAAAATCTTGCCCCTCGCTATTATTGCTATTTAAATTAATTAACCATGTAGAGCTGAAAAAACGACGATTATAATGAACTGAAACCGAAAACACACATTGTAGACACACGTGAATTTGTAATTGTGAGCATTTAAAGGTAAATGGAGAGAGAAAAGATAAAGTGGTGACAACGACGACGACAATATTTAACGTTAACTTTTAAATAACCTGTAGTTTGTATATTAAATGAGTGTAATTTAATCGAGTTTAGTATTTAATTATTCTTGTGGGTAAATATCAAGATGATGATGATGATAATCAAGACGTATACAATAATAATACTACTAATAATAACAAATGATGAAATGTGATAGATGTGGCGTTAAGTAATTCGCGAATAATTAATTAAAGAGTGTCGTGTTACTTGTCACAGAATGTCGTTTCCACACATAACTTAACTAAAGTGACAGTACTTTGATTCTTCAGAAAATTCAATATTGGTTTTAAGTTTTTTTTAAAGTTAAACGCATGAAATTTCAAATTTAAATGATGTCCAATTAGCACCTCGACCACACAAGTATCGATCAATTGCTTTTTTATCTCTTTCGTTTTCATCTTTAACCGAAAAAATGTGTGATGTCTTATGAAAAAAAATCAATATAACACAAAAAACACACACACTCACACATGTTTAGTGAAAAAAAAGATACTTTGAAACGCAACATAAAAGGAAATATTCGATTTTTAACAGTGGGATTAAAAGCGATTTCAGTTCAATTCCCTCCACGTTTACAATGAATTTTAAAAAATCAGTTGATTAAATTGTATTTTTTTTTCTTTACTTTTAAATAACATTTAAACACAATATAATGAATGGAAAAAATAAAGAAATTTGGTTTAGGTGAGATAAGATACTCAATTTTTTCAGTCTTCTTTGCCATTTATTCGCATTAATAGTATTGTTATATAACTATAACGATATAAATCGTATTACGTAAGGTAAATATCAATATCATCAACATCATCATTTTGTTTTGTAAAATTTTTTTTAGATACAAAAATACGCATAAAATGAAAGAAAAAATTTAAACGACGAACAAAACTTTTTCTTTTGAACAAAACAATGTAAAAATGAAGGGAGAAAAAAACGATATATAAAATAATATTAATAAAGACATTCATACTTTTTAAATAAATTGTATATTTTTTTATATTATTTTACTTTATTCTGTTTTTTTTTCGCTTCCTTCCACCTTATGTAACACAATGTATGAAGTGAAAAGGAAAAATTTGCTATACATGTGTAGGATGATGACATCGAGCGAAAGGGACTAAACAGGGCGTATAAAAACACACATGACAATTTCTTTTCTTTCATTTTTTTTTATCAACTTGACAATATATGAATTGAAAATAAAAATAAAAGTAAGTTGAGCTGTTTTATATATGAGTGGGTTCAGGAAATATATGTACAAAAAGGTTTAAATGCTTTGAACTGAAGAAAAATTGAAGTTATAAAGAAAAAGTGTGGTAAGGCAATAAGTGAAAGGTAAAACGATTAATAAAAATGCAATTTTTGTATGTGGTTTTTTTAGTGATGTTTTTATTTTAGAATAAAAATTATTATTTTGGATTTTTTTTAAGTATTTTAACCCTTAAATGATCGTCATGGAAAGGGATCTTAAACGAAGTAGGTCTATGACGCTAAAAGTGCATGAAAACGCTACAATTAATACTGGAACGTAAAAATTGTAAAATAAACAGCTTTCAATCTAACGGGGTTTACGGGGTGATTGCGAGGCGGTTGAGGGGTTATTTTTTTATTTTAAATTGTTTTTTATTTTCATTCCATCACAAACACAATAGTACAAAGACTGAAAACCCCGCAAATGCCCCGTAAAACACCCCGCATGCGGGCTTATCGCCAAGCACTGTGGGGTGTTTTGCGGGGTGTTTTCAACTTGGAGTGTTGGAATACAAGTCATGACCTGGACAAGTCTAGTAGCACAAAGCTCAAATTATATTCAAAAGAAGCGTATAAATACCATTTTTCAACAAGCCTAAGATGATGAAAATCGAAGTTCATCTTCATATCAAAAATATTTTATGGAATTTTTTAGACATTTTGGACCACTGTGCGCCAGTTCGTTTAATAACTGCAAGGAAAACGCTCTTGACGCTCTCGATAAGCAATTCTTCAATTTCGAAACGAATCTGATGTATTTGAGGGATGGAAGCCGTCCTTCATTATAAATTCTACAACATAACACAAAATATGAGGCCGACGACCCTATTACCAAAAATATGAAATTGGGTATTATTGAATCGACTTAACCCTACTGCTGAACTGTGATTCAATTGAAAAAAATCAAATAAAATCAATTCAAATTTCATTTCATGATCCCAAAAGTAAATAAAGGGTTAACACGCAAACAAAAGTCTTCTAAATCCGCTTATCTAATAATTGTTTGCTAACTTTTTTAAAAACAAACAGATACCTTAATAATAATAGAAAAAAAATTAAAGTACGACGCAAACTATTGAATATAATGAGATTAATTTTATTTTATTACTTCGCTATAATTTTTTTTTTTAAAACAATGCATTATTGTAACACTTAATAATATTATTATTATTGTAATTTTCTCGAGAAAAATATGATGAATCATCACCCTTATAGTAGTAAGACACACATTTTGTTTACAATTACTTGTGTGTATGTTTATGTCTGGTCTCAGTTCGAATATTATCGATGTAATTGCGCAGCACTTGTGAGTATTAACAAAAATTTATTATATCATTTTCACAAAAACAAGATCTCATTGAATATCAAAATGCTTTCTTTCAATGATTCCCCTTGTGTAATATCTTTATTTGTTATACTGTTTTTTTCCTTTTGAATGATTTAAAGACCCCTTCTTTAGATCAATTTAAATGCAATTAATAATCATTTTAAGGATTTTTCATCATTTACTTGTTTGTTACTTACTTAATGTCCCCTAGGAATAATTTCCATCATGACTAATTATTATTATTTTATTTCTGTGTATTTCAATTTTCAATCAATCCACTTTTTTTTGTGTTATTAATTTGTCACTCAATCAATAAAATGAAATGAAATAAAATAAAATAAAAATCATAATAAAATTTAATATGAATTGAAATGAAACTAAAATGTTAACTCCATGTCAATTTATTACAAATTTTTTTCGATTTTTCGATTTTTTTATTAGTTTATGATTTTTTTATTACATTTACTTTCTTATTGGAAGAACATGATGATACTTTTTCTTTAACAGAATTTTTAATATCATTTGAATCGGAGGGTATATGAATTTAACACATCATCAATATGGTGTAACTTTTTATTTTATTATTATTGCAATAAATAAATGTTCAATGCAGATGATTTTTTATTTGAGAGTCATAAAGAGAAATTTTGATCTTGTGACTTGAAAATGTAAGTTTTTTTTTGTATTACGTGCTTTCATTGCTGAAATTCCTGGAAATTCCTTTTAACATTTCACCCGGTTTTTCCACAAACTCATCCATGTATTGCGATTTCAATGAAAACATTTCAAAGAAAATATAATCAACATACTACGCCGAAAATTTCATAATATTATGTCTAGAACACCACGACGTCATTTTATCGTCACGTATATCAGTTGTATGTTGTTATATCTGTTTTTATAGTATGATGAAATACACCAACAATAAGGAAGAGCAATATGCTATTTAAATATTATATATTTTCTATGTCGTCATTTGAGTGCACTTTTTAGTTCTTTTTTGGCGCATGACATCAAACTTTTAAAAAACTTTCCTTATACACTACAATTTTTGTTCAAAAAATACACGTTTCTCCTTTATCATGCAATAATAATAATATTATAACAGAGAAGGGAATCAGTGATGGTGCTTTGAATAAGATAAAAATATATTGTTTTGACATCATCGTCATCTTTTCATCATACTGCATTCTTTTTTTTATTGTATAACGATAACACAGAAGAAAAAATGATATTATGTCATATTGTGTCGTTGAGCTTTTTAAGGCACTGCAATTTATTCAGAACATGTGTTTAATGTCTTTTTTTCATTTCATAGCATAGACTTAATTTTCTCGAGTAAAATTGCACTTTTTTTTGCATCAACATCATCGTCGGTGGTTGCCTACACACACTCAATATAAAAATTGTTGATGATTATTGTCATGCTCGGGTCATGTGACTTCCGCATGGCTTATATATAAAATTATTTATTTTTTTTTGTTATAGGCTCGGAAACAAACACATACCGACACTCGGAGGAAGAAAAAAAGTAGACAATTGATTTATTTCATTTTGTAGTATTTTATTTTATTTTATTTTTCACTGCTGGAAGCAGTTGTTCAGAGAGATAAAATAATATAAAATGAATAAAAATAAAAGAAAAATTGTTTTTCCTCTTCATCCTCAGTTAGCAGTGAATGAGTGAATTTCAATGTGTACATTTTCCATTCATTGCATGTATGTTAAATGTAAAAATAAAAGTTATATATTGAGTAATGTTTAACAAACGACAAGATAACAGACGCAATTTCCTCTGAACACAATAAGATAAGGGAGACCAAAGATAAAATAATCGTAAAAACCAATAAAATAAAGTACAGACTTTTTACGTTTTTTTTTGTAGAAACAATTTGTTCTTTTTACCTGATAAATTCCATTCAACGAATAAAAATTCTTTTGATCGTCTACGGAAAATTTATGTATTGCCATTTTTAATGTACTTTTTGTATGAAATGAATATATGAAATAATGTATCCTGTATTTTACATGTGACCGGAATCACGTTAAAAGATGGTTATAGGACTTAAACGAACAAAAGTATGCTTTTGATGATGCAATTTTCTGTATGAAAAGTGAGTGCATGGTAGCTATTTTGTAATTGAAATGAATTGGAGTAAGAGTAACAAATAATATGATTTTTAAAAGTGATTTTAAATGGTAGACATTGAAAAATATGCACAAAGGAGTCATTTTTAGTGGCTTATAGTCATTGTTGATTAATTTTAGGGTCTTAGAGTCATTCTTGATCATTCTTAGGGTCTTAAAGTCATTCTTGATCATTCTTAGGGTCTTAAAGTCATTCTTGATGATTCTTAAGGTCTCAGAATCATTCTTGATGATTCTTAGGGTCTTAAAAATCATTAAAGATGATTCTTAGGGTCTTAAAAGTCATTCTTGATGATTCTTAAGGTCTTACAATCATTCTAAGGATCTTAGAGTCATTCTTAACGGCTTAGAGCCATTCTTGATGATTCTTAGGGTCTTAAAAGTCATTCTTGATGATTCTTAGGGTCTTAAAGTCATTCTTGATGATTCTTAGGGTCTTAAAGTCATTCTTGATGATTCTTAGGGTCTTAAAGTCATTCTTGATGATTCTTAGGGTCTTAAAGTCATTCTTGATCATTCTTAGGGTCTTAAAGTCATTCTTAGGGTCTTAAAGTCATTCTTGATGATTCTTAAAGTCATTCTTGATGATTCTTAAGGTCTTAGAGTCATTCTTGATGATTCTTAGGGTCTTAAAGTCTGTCTTAGTGTACTAATGTCACTCTTGATCATCTGCATGGTCATCAGTAGTAACAATTTTGATAAATTGAAACCAAATTTTCTCACATAATCTTTCACTGCCCTCTTAATATACAGAAAAAACTCTTTTTATATTAAACTTTACATTAATCTTATCCTCTTTCTATGTAAAGTTTCTAAGTTTACTAGATTTTATTCCTCTTTTTGTTCATATTATTTACTACAAACTATGAAAATCATACACACAAAACCCTTTACTGTACCAATAAAATAGTAATATGTATAGTTTGCTATTTTTATATATTTCAACTGTCTGGAAAGTTTTTTCATTCATTGAGACACTCACTTCACTACTTTTGCCACTACTGGCACTGTTTTGCATTGAAACTGGCTAAGTAGAGTTATGTACTTTTATATAAAAGTATGTTTTCCTATTGAAGTCCCTACATTATTTTTAAGTTTTCTTTCAATTTTCTTTTGAACTCAAATTCAATCCATTCAGCACAATCTGATGATGTAAAATTTTTATATTGAATATTTTAAAAAAAATTTAAATTTAAAAGTAAAACCCTTTTCATCATGATCATTGTTGAAATTTCGTTGAATTTTTGTTATTATAAAATATTATAATATATGATGATAAAATCAACACAGATAAATATCAGATAACATCAGGTTAAAAGTTAAAATATATTAATATAATAAATAAATATATAAAAAAATACAATTCTTACCTTATGCATGAATTTTAAATTTTTACGTATCCAATCCGATTTCAGTATTAAATTTTTTGTTTAAAAAACTGTAATTTGATGTAATTAAAATAATAATCCATGAATGTTAATGTTGTTGTTTTAAGGCGTGTATCCTATATAACTGCATAAATTTTAAAAGTTGTTGTTGCATTGCATTACCAAGTTAATTATATCACTAACTCTCCATAAAATTATCAATTATACATATAATTATAACTTTGTGCTGCTTCAGAAATGATTTGATATTATTTTTTTACTTTAACCTGTCAAACTAAGTTACACGAAGCAATTATTAGTATTATAATAATGCATATATATTATAATGATAACTTTTTATTATTATTATTATAATAATTATAATAATTAACTTTTATAATTTTAACTTTAACAACACGTTTTATAATAATAATGATTATTATTATAAGTTTAATTATGTATAATATTATTATTATATATGATGATTGACTTTGCGGTATGTTATTATATTTTTTTTTATAATTTTACTTTAAACACAAATAAACATTATAATGATA
The DNA here is from genome assembly GCA_900002565.1 of Culicoides sonorensis. Classification (NCBI taxonomy): domain Eukaryota; kingdom Metazoa; phylum Arthropoda; class Insecta; order Diptera; family Ceratopogonidae; genus Culicoides; species Culicoides sonorensis. The sequence goes on from LN483366.1 coordinate 892,533, forward strand.
TTATTATTATTATTTGTTTAATTTTATTATAATAATATAATTTTTTTATTTTTTATATAATCATAATATTTGATTAAAAATTTTGCCGGTATATTTTTTCTTCTTGTATTTTGTATTTTTTTAATATATTTTAATCGTATTTCAATTCAATTTCAAATCATTTTAATATAAATTTATGTAATTTATATAATGTTATGTATTTTTATAATATATTTTTAATGTTATAATGATAATATTAAACTTTTTTCTTAATATTTTCAAGCAAATTTTTGAATGATGTGGCCTTTTTTATATGAAAAAAATTATTATTTCATACTATCATATTCAAAACTTAGCGCATGCTTTTCGGATGATGATAGTATTTAAAGTGTAGCACTACGTATTTTTATACATGTATATTTACATACAGGAAGAAAAATAAACATGAAGAGAATGTTCGCGAAAATCATGTATTTTTCTTGTATAATCTTCTTTATACATAAAACGGTATTTTGGTTTTGTTGGTGTTTATTATTATCACCTTGTATTTGTCGGCTTTTTTCACTTTATAATTTTTATTTTATTTTTTTATCATAATAATAATGTTTATTATGTTATTATTATTATAATGAATATATATATATTGATAATAATAACACTTTAAATTAATAATATTTAATATTAATATTTATTAATATTAAAAAAATATTTTAATAATTTAATAACTTTTAACATTAATATTTCATGTATGACATAAATTTTTGTATGAAAAAATATATTTTTTATTATAATTATTTATTTATTTACATTTTAATTCACATTTCATAATATTATTATTTTATTTTATGTTTAATATTATATTTCACAATTTTATTTTATTATAAACAAAGAGAAATTCAGAGCCCGGGTCACCAAATAATTCAATTTAATAATAACATTTGTATTGTTTCTGTATTATTTTGTTTGTTTTGTATCAATTTTTTTTTTTACAAAATATTCAATTTAATATTTTATTGTACACAGACATTAAATTCATGACCGTACATTAGCACGTTTGAAACTCAACTGACAATTCAAACTACAACAAAAACCTAATAGTATGAAATTTTTGTGTATACACACAGAGATAGTTCTCAATTGTGTGTGTGTGTGTATTTCATTCATACGATTTTTGTGTATATGAATGAAATGAAATAAAAAAAAATTATATGTAAACGTAAAAGTCTCTCAGCTACTCATAATGTTTTGTGTATGAAGTTAAAATGTGAAAGAAAATGAGGTTCTTTTTACACAGCTTATTTATATTGAAACAAAAATATGAGAGAAAAAAATATTCATGTACTCGGTTGTGTCAGATCTCTTATAATATCGCTTTTGGTATTATTTTTATTATTATTGTTGTTGTTGTTGGACAAATATACATGTTTTAAGTATAATATATTGTATCATGTATGATAAAATGGGAATTACGTGTTGTTTTTTTATTATTATTTTTTGCTTTGTACAAAATATATACAAAACACTTTAAGTAGAGTTTTTATTTTATTATTCAGTGTATCGCATACTCCAGATTAATAATATGATGATGTAAAAAAATTATTATTATTACAATTTTGATCAATTTCGTTAAAGTTCTTTATTACTTGAAACATTTATTACATTGAATCATATTTTTCTGGGCATAACTCAATTAAGACCGAAAATTTCATTTCATTTCATTTCAAGTCAATTTTTTTCTTAATAATATTCATTATTGTTTCAATTTCACTTAAAAAAATCTAGCTAAATTCAGTTTTCTCTGAATGCTGTATGTTTTTTTAAATACACTTTCTATAAATGTATACTTTGGATATCATGTTTTTTTTACTTTAACATTATTAATATGGACTAATACTGTACTCGATTGTGTTTGGAGAAAGTAAATTATCTTTTCTCTGCACACTTTTGTCTATTTAATAATGATTTGATTTTTTTTTACATTTCATGTTATGAGTCGGTGAATTTCTGGTCGATACTCGATGAGAAAAATTAAATTCAAACAACAACAATAAAAATAATAATATTTAAAGGAAATTTGTAGTAAAATTGCCTTAAATTACAGATATAAAGTTACCAAATCCACTTGTAAATGTCAGGTTTAACTTTTTTTTTTAATTTTTTTTTTGTATGTTTACTTTTTTTTGTATTATCAGACAAAAGTGAAGTAAAATGATAATACTTAGGTGTCGATAAATGTTGGATGTGGGTTGAATTGTGTTACACACTTATATTATAGACGATTAGGTTGCTGAATTGAATTGAAAGGGAAAAAATAATTCTAGGAAACATCATGCAGTTAAAAAGTTTGTCGTTTCTCTTTTGTTACAATAAAAAATATTTACAGGAAAATTGCGTTACAGGGCCGTAAATAGAGGGAAAAGTGTGAACTAGGCAAGTCAAAGGCACTTTGGTGAAAGAACTTGATGAGTTCTAATAATGGAAAATTCTAACCACTTGCCGGTTTAGAAAAGTGTATTTCTATGGGACTCGTTTCAATGAATGAAATGGTTAAAAAATTTGAAAAAATCAGACATTTTGGGCTTTTGACCGTTTTCAGGCTCTGGAACCTAATCCCTGAGCATAATTCCTGAGCCCAATCCTGGAGCCTAATCTCAGAGCCAATGAGTTAAAGCTCATTTTAGTAAACTTCTGCATCCAACAAAACAAATTATCAATTTTAAAAATTTTAATCGTTTTTAACGATTTTTCAGGCTTTGGAGGCTCTAGAGCCCAATTCATGAGCCCAATCTCAAAACTAATGAGTTTAAAATTGCCACTGTCTAGAAGCTCAATACTTTGTTTTAGAGAAATTTTTAAAAACATTATTTTAATTTAACAAGACATTTTATCCAGGATGCCAAGAACAGAGACTAGGGTTTGCCAGCCCTGAAAATTCAAGTCACATTGCGTTTTATTGTGTTTTTTCTTTCCTTTCAGAAAATGTCAACATTGTATTGTCATTTTTTTTTCTAGGAATTCGTAAGTAAGTGTTAGGCAACTTTTTATGTATTTTAGCGAAAAAAGAACATGTCCTTTGAGAAAAATTCATGTTCAATTATTTCACCATAAATTTCTCGAACAAGTTCTTGAGAAAAAATCTTGTAACGAATTTTCGTTTCTTAAATATCAGTGTAAAAACTTTTTCATATAAAATTCTGAACAATGTGCTTAAATGTAGCTTTTTAAATTAATATTCATAGAAAAAATCAGTTGAATTGCTTTTCAGTTGAATTTCTAAGGCCTAGCTATGAATTTCTCTGTCCCTGTTGCGCGAGAATACCTTGAAATGAGGCATCCAAAAAATTCTGTCAAAAAACTGCCTAGTTTCAAGGTATTCCGGTGCAGCAAGGGCCTTTACATTGAATTTATTCTCTTCATCACCTCATAACTGCTTAATTTCTTGGCTTTTTACACTTTTGACTTCAATTTAACTTTTTTTAATATAAGACCACAAAAACTCATTATTTCATTCTTTGAACTCTTTCATTTCATTTCATTTTTTTATTTTTTAACAGAGTGACAACGATGAGCAAATTCTACTGTTGCTACCGGTACATCATCATTTCACGTACATTTGTTTGAGTATCCACGTGCACATGCTACATTAAATGAGAAATTGAGTATAAAATTGAAATGCAAAATCAACAGGCACCGAAGTTTGCCGAAGTAAATGTAATGACAATGGATTGGTTAACTGTGATCGGGTAAAAACCGAAGGCAAAATTTAAACCAATAAGAGCATTGAATTTAAACGAACAAGTACGATAAAGTCTGAACAGAGTGCTATTTGAGTTAATCTTCCTTAAATTTTATGGAAAATTTTACTTATCATTGAAATGATTTTGAAATGAAATTTTAACACAAAATTAAAGGATGTTATGAAATAATTTTGCTTTACATGGTAAAATTTTATGAAATGAAATTGAATATCATTTCACTCACTGTATGCATGAGAAATTCCTTTTTCTACATCAACTGAAGCATAGAATGTTCGTTCAGCCAAGTCAAGTCTCAAGTCAATTGAGTTAAAATCAAGTTAAAATAAAAAAAATAAAATAATAAGATGAATATAAAAATAGAAAGATTATTTAAAATAAAATTATTTTTCATTACATTTAACGTTCTATTCTTTTCTCATTTCATTTTATACTTTATTATTTAAACATAATTGCTTCCTCTTTAATATTCTTACTATGTCATGCTTTTGCGCGTTCTTCCAATCTCTAGTCTTCTTATGTTTTATCTAAATAAGTGTATTTTTCAATAAAAAAAGGAATTAAAATTATTTTTTTCTTTTATAATAAAATATAAACGAAGATAAAAAAAGAATAAGAAGAAAAAGCGCTTCTTAAGCAGCAACGGCAGTTATCAGGTAATGAAGACAGAATTCAATCGCATATTTTTTTACATCTAATATTCTATTAAAATTACTTATATAAATTTATACATTATTATTTTATATTATATTATTATTTAAAAACAATTTACAGATACTTATCATTGTTTTATTTGTATTAAAATAAAAAAAAAAAATAAATATTTTATGATCACAAACATATTCAGGTTTTCTCAGTTCAAACATTAAATTCCATGTAACATTTAACGCATTCATTTAATAGTTTTGCAATCGCAACACACAAACCTCAAAGAAAAGGAAATGCAGTCTTAAATTCATACATAACAAATATAATAATAAAAAAAATACCATAAATTGACTCACATACATGACACATTCATCACTTTTCATTGCAATGCAATGAGGAGAGACATCGACAATGACGACGCCGCCACTAAATTAATGTTATTTGATCATTTGGATAAATAAATTAATTATGTGGGTATTGAAATATTTTCTACATATTAAAAATATTGTTTTTTATATATTTCAGCGCACATTTATATGTGAAATCAATAAAAATGTTTATTATTATTAAATATTTATGTTGTTTGTATGGAGCTTGCAAAGCAAATGTAAATAATTTAATATTGTTTGTGGTACTTACGGTTTCCATGAATTAATAATATATATGGCTGGATGGATGATGATAATTTTCCTTGAAATTTCATTACTTACCTAAAAAAATAAATAAATGAGAGAAAAAAGATGGAAATTAATATTAAAATGAAATGTGAGGAAGTTCCTGGAAATTAAAGAAAACTTCTGAAGAGAACTTCATGTGAAATTAAATTGAATCAGAGTATGCTGATCTAATGTGAGAAAAAAAATGATTCACTGGCCGGTCTAGAAAAGTGCATTTTTAATGGGACTCGACTCAATAAGATTTTTTTTTTTGAAAAATTACGCCATTTTGAAAAAAATGGTCATTTTAAGGATCTGGAGCCCAATCTCAAAGTTAATGAGTTTATGTTCATTCTTATGAGGTTCTCATACGGGCTGCTTCAGGGTCAAATGTTAATATTTCAAATATATTTAGCGCATTTCTCTTTTTAAAACGTTTTTGGAAAAACGTGAAAATTCGGGAAAAATTTCAAAAAACGAGAAATTTTAAAAAACTGCTGAAATTTTTGAATTTGAATTTACAAAACTTTAATAAATTGAGAAATTTTCGACAGTTGCGGAGTTTTAAAATCCTCGAAAAATTATACAAAATTCAGAAACCGCAGAATTTCTAAAATAGCGAAAGATTGAGATCGCGGTTTTTAAAAATTCCGTAATTTTGGAAATTTTCACGATTTCTCGCAAAGCAAAAAAGTGTTTGTTTGAGAGTTCAATGAGACTAAAACTGGACAACACCAGTTGACCAGTTTTAGTCACATGACCTTAATGTTAACTTTTATACACTTTTCATAATTTTCCATTTCAATTCTCTTAATTATACACCACAATCATAAAAGTTGTTCAGGCGGTCATTTAAAATCACACAAATATACAACACAATTTAAATAAATTATGATGATGATAAATGTTTTTAAAACAAAATAAATTATACAACAATCTCTTTTGCATAAACACTAACAAATTATTTTTTTTCCTCTCTCCTTCTGAATAAAATTCACTTTTGCACTTTTCACATACACACAAAACTTTATATTTAAAAAAAAAACACAAAAAATTACATGAATGCATTTAATCTTCATTTCAAATATGATAAATTTAGTTCATACTCTTTTTTTTTTGACTCTCATTTCATTTCATTCCATTTCATCATCATGAATTTTGTAGAGAAACACATAATTTATGTGATACCTTTAACTGGAGTCGATGTTAATCATGAATTTTTTGAAATTGTGAAAAATGGCACTAACATAAATGATTTAGTTGTAAAAATCATGAACAATTAATATTGAAATTGAATTACATTTAAGATTTCTTTGCAATGAAATGAGTTTTGTTGATATTATAAAAAAACAAAAAAAAAATATTATATTATTAAAAAATCATGAGCACAAAAGTAGTTACTGCTACTCACGATTTAACTGTTTAAATTTATTTTATGTTTTTTTTTTATATTATATATATATAATTTAGTAATTAATTGCTTTCTCATGGAATAGTAAAATGTATAAAATAATACACAAATAAAATATGCCGAGAAGCTGTTTCTAAATTTTAAATGTAATAAATTATAGTGTGTTAAAAAATTTTGCTAATGATTTCTGTGAGAATTTAATTTATTTTGAAAGGTATTTAGATGATAAATGTCTTTTTGTGGAGTGTCTGTTTCGAAGATCATCCCACTAAAAGCTCTCTCAGCGCGATCTGGTGAGTTCAATTTAATTCTCTACCGAACTGGATACTCATCAACGACTTTGCTTTTGAAAAATTTTTGAGAAAAGCCGAACAATTGATAAAAATCTAATTTAAAGCCGTCTTAGCGCCATCTGATGGGTCCAATCAAAAAATTTAGATAGATTGTTTTGCAAAATTTGAATTATTGAATAATAATAATTATAATTGAAAAATTTTTGAGGAAAGTCTAACAACCGATAAAAATCTAATTAGAAGTCGTCTTAGCGCCATCTGTTGATTTAAGTTGAATTCTCTACCGAACTGGATACTCATCAACGACTTTGCTTTTGAAAAATGTTTGAGGAAAGACTAGCAGCCGATCAAATTCCCATTTAAAGCCTCCTCAGCGCCATCTGTTGATTTCAGTTGAATTCTTTACCGAACTGGATACTCATCAACGATTTTGCTTTTGAAAAATTTTTGAGAAAGGCCTAACAACCGATAAAATTATAATTAAAAGTCTTCTCAGCGCCATCTGGTGAGTTCAGTTGAATTTTCTACCGAACTCATCAACGACTTTGCTTTTGAAAAATTTCGAAACAATTTTACAGCAAATTTTGCAAGATTTTCAGCATTTTCTTAAATATCATTTAATCACCGAACTTAGTCACATTAAAATGCACTTTCATATTCCATTTCTCAGTTTCCTTTTTCATTCGATATTTTTTTAATTAAATGAGAAACTTATAAACTATGAGCGTCTCCTTGAAACCACAATAAAATATATGTAAAAAAAACCACCTGCACTCAAATTTCTAACACCTTTCTAAATATTTCTTACAACATTTAATACAAAAACAAAACTATTCAAGATAAAAAAAAACCACATGAAAAATTCATATTATTTTATCGTAAACTTATATAATAATAATAATAATGATTATCATTTATGGACATATATTTTGTAATATAATTTAAGATACGCATAAAAAAAAATCGAAAAAAATTTTTTAGCACTTATAAATTTTTCACCTGCACAACTTTATGTTTTATGGTTATTATTATTTCAAATAATATTATTATTTTTAATATTATTAAGTTTTTAAAGGCAAAAAAAAAATAAAAAACACACGTAAATGTAAGAAATGTTAAATTACAAAAAATATTATTATGTTTATTAAAAGTGCAACAACATTTTATTTTATATTTGACCATAAGATGAATTTATTCAAAAAAAAAATATACAATTTTTATTCCATAATACATTCATTTATACAATCATCGGAGACGAAAGACAAGATAACTTTAGAGAGATACAAAACTTTTTATATGTATGAAATGAAAAAAAAAATATCTGCAAGCAAACATGTTTACCTTGCCAATGTTGTTCGCATATATATAAAAGATTTTTTATTCTCACTTCACTTTGCTTTTATAAGTGATTTTATTTTATATTTCATTTTTTTGAAGCAAGATATTACTTTATCATTCGATATTTTGTATTTGATTGCTTATAAAACAGTTTTTGTGAGAAATACAAAAGAAAATTGTGAATATGAATTTTATTTTTTTTGCAACTGTATCGTGTATTTGGAATAAGATACTTTTATTTATTGAAACATTTTCTTGTTGTCTTTTGTCGTTCAATTCACATTTTTTTTGGATTATCTAACAGTATACTGGGAAATGAGCCAACAAATCAATGTTTAACTTTATTATAAAAATAGTATCAAATACTTTTTTTCCATCCTTCATAATAAATTAAATTTCAATTTGCATGAGAGCATGACATAAACATGTTTATTTATTTATTTATCTCGTCATATATGAATTCAAAGCAGTCAAAAAATATAATGAAAAAAATGCAGTCAGCAGTCAATTATCATCAGTGTTAATTTGTAAAACATTCCATTTCTACGCCTCTCCATTGAATATGTTTGAAAGTATGTTCATCGTTTTGTTCTTTTACGTTTATGTGGTTTTTTTTTTATTTTTTGGTAAGTTGTTTGTTGAAATTGAATTTTTAACTCAATTAAGCCAAATAACAATAATAAAGTTTTTGATTGTTTGTTGAAGTATTTTTTTTAATTTTTACGTTTTTTCATGATGATTCGTAACATTGTTTGATTATCATCATGTTGAGTTACTCAAAATATTTGGATTAAATGATGGATGGAAATAAAATTTTAAAGATAAAGAAAAAAATTTGTCAGTATGCAAGAAGTCGATTCAAGTCTTTTGAAATCTTCGGACGTCCAATTTCAGGTAAAGCCTTGTCATTATGCAAGAAGTCGATTCGAGTCTTTTAAAATCTTCGGACGTCCAATTTCAGGTAAAGCCTTGTCAGTGTGCAAGAAGTCGATTCAAGTCTTTTAAAATCTTCGGACGTCCAATTTTAGGTAAAGCCTTGTCAGTATGCAAGAAGTCGATTCCAGTCTTTTAAAATGGTTGGCCGTCTGATTCCAGGTAAAGCCTTCTCAGTGTGTAAGAAGTCAATTCAAGTCTTTTAAAATTGTCTGAATTGAAGCCTTGTCAGTATTCACAAAGGCGGATCTTGCAATCAATCATGAAGTTGAAATTGAAATACAAACTAAATACGAGAAATTTTTCACTTCAACTTTTTTCCTTATCACCATACACTTAAAATAAAAAAAAAAAACTAATCACCATTAGTCATAACTCTGTCAGCTAATTTAATTATAATAATAAGCATTCTTGTGATCGCATCTTAACTTCGCTTCAAGCATTTTTTTCATATATATGTACTTAAATAATGAATAAATCCAACAAAATGCACAATCCTACAAAAGGCTCTTAAGTTGTGAATATAAAAATGTATAAATACAAAAAAGAAGCGTGTTGTTATTTGTTATTTTTTTTTGTATTTCTTGATGATACTCAATAATAATGATAATAATGCAGAGAATATGCATAAATAAACACCACACATTAACATGACGATGATGATGATGATCATGATGTTAGTGCAGTTGTTGAGTGCTAATAAGTTAAAGTTATTTGAATAAACATGAAAAGTGTCGTCATCAACATTGGCATTGATACTTGGTCACACATACATAATTTATGTCAAATGAATGATTTATGGGATTTGTTTTGTTTATGTAAAATATTTATTTTATTTTATTATTAAATGTAGTTTCACTTTATATTCTATAAACGAGTCAAGTCATGATGACCATTCAATTTCATTTTTTTAAAGAAAATAATTTATTTTTGATTAACCTTAATATGACTTCGACCTTTCAGTGTAAAGAGAAATCACACAGTGAGCGTCACAGGTTACAGGTAGAATGTTTTTAGAAGCTTCTTTCATTGCCTTTGATTGGCTGACGTCCTGCAGTGCACGTCACTTCAAAATCGGGGTGTTTTGACCAAGAATTTCCACACAAGACTTTCGGATTCAGAAAAAATTTCCCTTGAAACTTATAATTTACAGTGTGCATTACAATAATATCAAATACAAGCAAAGAAAAAGTAAATTCTTGACATATTTATGTTATTAAATCGTCACAGGTCAAATCAACATGATGCTTGTTGTGTGTAATAAAGTATGTAATTGATTGTTCCCTGCTGATACAAACATTGATGTGACCTAAACGAATGTTATTTATTTGTGTTGAAATGGACTCTGACACACTTTCATTGATGCAAAAATCTGAAGGAAAGGAAAATTTTTGTTCATAAACCTATCATTTACATCATCATGATCATGTTAAAATAGACAACAAAAATGAAAAACAATTGAGTGTATGATGCCAAAAATTGTATAAACGAAGGACAATGAATTTTGTGTGACTGCAATGCGATATGAAACAATAAAAAAATAAATTCGCATGCGACAATGAATGAATTGGCTTGTTCTGCTGATACTGCTGCTGCTACTGACAAACACACACACCAAGGGAGAGACAATAAAAAACCACCTCCAACTATTAATTATTATTTTGTTATATAGGTATAAAATTCTCTGTTTGAACCATGATGGTTTGGATATTCAATTTCAGTTTTATGCAGCAAGCACGTTTCATAACACACAAACAACATTGTTATTATTTTATACGAATTTTGTTTTGTCATTCAATACTCTCAACAAAATGACATAAACAAAAATATTGTTTGGTCAAAATATTTGTAACAAACAATCATGATAACAATAATTTTACGCTTGATTTATTTATGATAAAAGTATGAATGTGAGTCAAGTGTCGGCAAGTGTGTAATATGAGAAATAAAAGAATGACAATTAGTGAGTTGTATTTTAAAGGTAGGAAAACGTTAAAATTATGTTGTTAAAACGCTAAATTATCGTTGTAATAATTAAAGAATGTGTGCAAGATGCATAAAATTTAAATTAAACTAATTAAAATGTTAGTTTTTTGCTTGGTTGGAGACGAAATTATTTTCAGACAACGTGGGATGATGAAGGTGATTTTTTTTGATTCACGAAAATTGTGAAATTTTGTGTTTTATTTGAATTAAATTCATCATTTTTAATAATTTTAATTAGGTTAGTTTAAGAATTTGAAAATGTTGGTTGTGGCCTTGGGATACTCTAATTTGAAATCACCCCACAGTGCTTGGCTATAACCTCGCATGTTGTGGGACGTTTGCGGGATTCATTTTTTGTGTTTTTATATTTTTTTTTTTAATTTGTTATTTGTAAAAACGTTTAAAAAATAAAAAAATTAACCCCGTAAACGCCCCACAACTACCCCGTGTACGGGATTAAAGTCAAGCACTGCGGCTAATTTACGGAACTTTTTTAACTTAGAACATTTGCATCTAATAACACTAATTTATTCAACATTTGGTCCACATTTTCTAGTCTGTCAGCTAGTAATATACTTCTATAAGCTCTATTGCACATTTATTGAATCTCCCTTAATTCACCTTCATTAGCCATCAGAATAATTGTTGCACAATAGTCAATATGCGGTTGAATAAGCGTTTTGTATATTGTCAATTTAGTATGTTCGTCTAATTTTCTCTGCATTCGTTCTAGAAAGTACACTTTTTTCGAAATTTTCTTTTTAACAAACTCTGTGTTTTTTTTAAATGTCAAATTTCCATCGTTTATTACTCCTACATATGTCATTTCTTAGATAACAAACAAGGCAATTTTTAAAAATTTTAACCGTTTTTACCGGTTTTCAGGTTCTGGAGGCTCTAGAGTCCAATCTCAATGAGTTAACAATCATTGTTATGATCTCCTCTATCTAACAAAAAAACTCGATCTCGCTCCCATGGACCATTCCGAGAGTTGTGCATAGAACCGATTGACGGCGGACCAATCGTCAGTAATAGTTCATTTTTTTCTTACGAACTGCACTAAAAACTCTCAAAATTCTAAGAAACATCATACCAAATCTACATAATTTTTTTTCAATTCCATTATAAAATATTTTAGTCATCAAATTAGTGATGAAACGTCTAACTAATTTCACTTTAAACACTTTTCAATGCAATAAAAAACTAAGAATTTTTTTAATAATCCCTAAATTTATGATCATTTTATTCCATAATTAACCACATTCTATAAAAAAATAATTCCAAACTACAAACAAAACAAAAAATAACACACCAATTATCATAAAAATGCGTTTCAACACTAAACTGATTAGATAAGGTCATGTTTGTCTATGTTTTGTCTACTTAATTTATTTATTTATTTTAAACAAAAAAAGAAAAAAAAACATGTTAAAGAATTAAAACTTTTTTTATGAGCATTTTATATCAAAATATTACACACATAAAAAACTCTCTTAAGGGAATCACACTATAAAATTCATAAAATGCGGTTTTAACTTTACAGTTTTCAGTTTTCTCAATAAACTTTTAACATGGCATATTTATTCACTAACCAACTATTAAAGTAAAAAAAATATGTACAATATCTCTTTTAAACATCTTTTTGAATGTAACAGAAGCGTAGAAAGCAGTTCATATCTGTTTTATTTAAATATTTAATAATAATTTTGTTTTCTTTTTCACAATTTTTTTTTTAAAGATTAAACTGAAATGAAGTATTTTTTTAATAAGAAGAAAAAAAAATGGAATTACATAAAATTTATGGAAAAATATGTATGTTCAGACGACCATGCAACTGATGATGTGATGATAGCTTATAATAAAAATGAATGTTATCGCTCTCTTTACAACAACTTTTAAGATTTTTTTTTTATAGTATTTTATTAATATTATTTTCAAGTTAGTCTGAGAGTGAATGAAAGCAACTTTGTAACATTTTCTGATGTGTTTATGATGCTTCAAAGGTTTATGAAGCACGAAAATGCTTTAAAATAAATGAAAAACTAGTAAAATTGTAATTTATTTGATATTTTTTTAATAAAATTATCATAAAATAAATCAGCACATTTTTCAATCATAAAAATGAAAAAAAAAAAATATTATTATGAAACATTTGTTTCATTTAATTTTTTTTTCTGTTAATTTTTTTAAATGAAAAATAACAGTTAATAAAAATAAAAGTGACGCGACACTGACATTGGTTGATGGTTCATGCAAAATATTTGTCATAATTTATTTTTATTTTATTATATTTTATGTTCACGCATTCATAACATAACATTAAAATTAAAAAAAAGTATGAAGAATCAGTGTCAGAAAAATGTCAAGTAAGTAAAATTAATGACAATAATTTCCTTCTATATATGACCAGATTTTAACATCACACATGATTTCTTTTAAAATAACATTTAATTATTATTATTAAATTTTATATTTTTTTTTGTTTTTTAAAAAAAGAGTGTTAATACAATGATAATTAAACGTTTTTCTTTTTACAGCGTTATTTTTGTTTTAAAATAACAGAAAATTCTTGCTTTACATTACGGTACTTTTTAATGGAATTCAAATTAAACATATAATTTTAAAAAGTTAAAAAAATATGCAAACTATTCGCTATAATCAGATAAGTGTATGTTGCTAAAATAAAAACTGTATTTTGACACAGTGTAAAATTATTTATAAATTTAAAAAAAAAATAATGGATTAAGAATAGATTTCATTTAAAAGGTGATCATCATAATTTAATGAAAGTCATGAAAAATTTTTTTTTCTTCTTGTGTAAAAAATTATGTTGATTCACCATTATATATCAAAAAGTCACGAAATCAAGAATAGAAAAAAATTTATTTTGACAGTATTTGGCCTATTTTTTGAGTTTATTCGAAATAAAAATTACAGTTTTCTTTGTTTCGGGTTTTAGATGTTAAATTTAGCTTTGACGTTATGATTTAGTAAGATAAGGTCAATGACTGCTTAATTTATTCGTTAATTTGATGTGAAATTATCAATGTAACAGCTTTGGTTCATGAAAACAATTATTTTTACTTGAGAATTAAGTAAATGCAAGTAAATTGATTCATGACCCTCTTTAACGAAATTTTTGAAAAGCGAATTTTTTTCAAGAGAATTGCTGAAATTCCATCCAGCAGCCCCTCCTATGGATAATTTTGGTAAGCGAGCTCTTTAAGAGAGGATTGTTGAAATAGCCATGCAGCAACCCCTCATATGGATATTTTTGGTAAGCGAACTCTTTAAGAAAGGATTGCTGAAATAACCATGCAGCAACCCCTCATATGGATATTTTTGGTAAGCGAACTCTTTAAGAGAGGATTGCTCAAAAAACCATCCAGCAACCCCTCATATGGATATTTTTGGTAAGCGAACTCTTTAAGAGAGGATTGCTGAAATAACCATCCAGCAGCCCCTCATATGGATATTTTTGGTAGGCGAACTCTTTAAGAGAGGATTGCTAAAATAACCATCCAGCAACCCCTTATATGGATATTTTCCATATAAAAAAATACCCTAATCTGACATTTTAGACGAATCACGTGTAAATCCTTCAGACAAAATGCAATTTTTCTTGAAACCACACAAAATTCCAGACAAATAATTTGTTTTTTTTTTCAATTCAATTCAATTTAATACAAAAATTTAACATATTGTACAACAAATTTGCATTAAATTCAATTTCATGTTGATTTTTTTCCCTTTTTTCAATTTTCTTCTTCAAAAACACACATTAGATGTTCAATTTTTGCATCTTTACCTTATTCATATGATAATCATTACAATATAGACCATAAAATGTGAGTAAATTCCATTCAGCACAAAAAAGAGACTATATCAAATCAATTTCTTGACAAATAAATGCATATTCAATTTCCTTACATACATTTTTATGTGTGTGTGTGTGTGTGTCTGTAAAACTGACGACAGAAAAAATTATATTCTAAAATTGGATGTGCTCAATCTGTGTATAACAGAAAAATTTTATTGTCATGTAAATTTAAAATGAAAAAAAAAAATATTGAAAAGAATAAGAAAATCTTCTTTATGTTTATCTATATTATCATTTTATTATTGGATTAGACAGATTATTGGCATCATCGTAATTTGTAACTCAAATTTATGTATCAATGATGATGAAAAAGATTAATTTCATATAAATTTGCCTTGCAAACCGGGTAATGCAATTTGCAAATTAAAATGAAAATGCATAAAAAAAAGAGTGAAAGCAACATTTTGTTTTAATCTCACTCACTCACAAATTCATACACAAATCAATCAAATTATTGCATTTGCATGACTCGTTAAAAAAATTTAATGAATGAAATAACTTTAAAATGTTACAAGCAAGAAAAAAAAATTAAACTTTCTCTTTTCATTTCAATTTATTTGTTTACAATATTTTTGCAATCGTTGTGTTTCATTGCAATTAAATTTCATTTCAATTTCAATAATTTTTCACCTCACACTCCTGAAATTACTGTTAAGTTGGAACGAAACGAATTAAGATATTTAAAGAACAAGGAGGATATTAAAAAGTTCATTTAAAAGGATAAAAATTACGTTATCAAAGTTAATGAAGTTTTTCCGTTCATTTAATTTTTCCTTAATGAACTTGTTTCCTATTTCAAACTTAACATTTTACATTCAACTAATATAGTTGTGCCAGTTAAATCTAGAAAATGTTACCTCGTTATGCAGAATAATTAATTACTCTCACTTTTTCATGTGTATGTAAGTCACTTGTCATGTTGTAATGAACGTAAGAAATGTAAATATATGCACATTTTATGGTGCTTCTTTTCCATATCCATTAAACTATACTTGGTGATTACAATTAAGCTGAGATTTACTTGTGAAAAAATTTTTTTTTTTGAACTAAATTTCAGTTTTATAATATCTTTACATGATTGCAACGAACAAAATTGATTCTACACTTGTCCTTTCTTATATGAAATTACATTGAATTAAGTTTTTTTTGTAATTTTATCGTACATTCACGCACAAATTTAAATGAACGCTGTGAAACGTAAATCAAAGGGAAATATGAAAGGAATTTTATAGTCAAAGGAATCAATCCAGGGATATATTTACGTAAGGGGACAGGGGAGAGCGGTCTCAGTCCACCAAAAGTTTGGTTATTAGTATGAAAATGATATAGTTAGGCGAAAGACGTTTCTCCCTCCCATTTCTTCCTTTCATCTTCTGGCGTCAAATCCGATGCTTGGATCTAGTCTGTTGAAGGATTTCAATCCATGAAATTTAGAAACGACCCACTCTTCGCTGTCCTTAAGGTTGCTCTCCCGTCTTCACCCCAAAAAAAATCTCAGTCCGATCCTGTAAAAATCCAACAAGGGGTGCTCAATAATTTCCTCATTTGTTGTTGGTTTCGAGTTAAGTGTGTCCATAATTTGTAACTTGTATGCATAAAAAGCTAGTTAGTTGAACAAAAATTAGAAGCGGTGATAAATCTATTTAATCTATGTTGTAAAATCCATTTTTTGCTTCAAATGTACTTTTTGCTCTTACTTACCAACTTCAAATTAGTTTGAAATGTAACAAAACCATGTAAAAAGGCTTTATTTTAAAATGTCCATATACACAAAAATTTTGCATTATAATGTTTCACTATTTTATCTCTCCGTATTTATCATGTATGTACTAATTTGCATATTTGTTCATCTGTGAAACTGAAATTATTATTTGTTAAAGGACTTAAAATAGTGAAACTGACGATTTAATGTGAAATGGACTGTAAATGACAATTTAACGATTGTAGTGGAAACGAGTTTGTACTTCTTGTACTTGAAATGAAGTAACATTACAAAAAAAATCCCTTTTAAAGATTTGCAGTAAACCTGTTTGTTTGCAATTTATTTGCATTTTATGAATTTTTTTCCCAGAATTTTCAAAAAATCCCACGTGAACTTTATTTGAAATGGGAAAAGGCGTGTGAAATATCTCGTAAATCCTTCTTGTTCACACACACTCATACATACGGTAGTCAAAGTAACTGCTGAAATCCCCCTCATGTCGTTTTATTTATTTATTTTTATATTTTTTTTAAATCAACCATATATAAAATACCTGTACTCTTCATAAAATTT
Source organism: Culicoides sonorensis (assembly GCA_900002565.1). Lineage (NCBI taxonomy): Eukaryota > Metazoa > Arthropoda > Insecta > Diptera > Ceratopogonidae > Culicoides > Culicoides sonorensis. The sequence goes on from LN483366.1 coordinate 909,687, forward strand.
CATGTGAGGATGACAACAATGATATTATAACAATAATACATTTATTTAACAATTTAATAACAATAATAATATGAGAACAAAAAAAAAAGTTATGAGGTAAAATAAATTTAAACGGTATGATGATGATGCCAATATGCCTATATGAACATGTTTTCCTTCCTTCCCAAGAGATATTTTTATTAAATATATTCCCATCGCATCACATCACTAACACTTTTTTTCTCCATATAGTTCCATATAAAAAGACACGTTGTATATTGAGGATATATGGACAATATGGTGCAATTTATAAGAGAAACCTTTTGAACTTTTCTCAATTCATAAATAGCGATGCAATTTTCTCCCTTCTGTTCTTTTTATGTTCTTTGATATCATAAACAAGTTGTGTAAAATAATATAAAATAAAATAATAACAATAAAAGTGATATGATTAAGAAAAATTTATATGAAGGTATGTTTAAATGAAACAGGAGTTGCATTGAATTAAGTGTGAGGTTGATATGCTACTGTTTATTATTCATTTAACCTTGATCTACTTGTCATTTAAAGTGAATTATAAAAGAAATGATCATTTATGTAGTGAAAAAATTGGATGACTGGTTAAAAGAGATGAAAAAAATTTGGTTAAAAAATAGTTCAGCTTTGAGTTAGTGAAGTACTTGGAATCTAATACAAAAAATAGTTCAGCTTTGAGTTAGTGAAATACTTCAGGATCTAATACATAAAATAGTTCAGCTTTGAGTTAGTGAAATACTTCAGGATCTAATACTTAAAATAGTTCAGCTTTGAGTTAGTGAAATACTTCAGGATCTAATACATAAAATAGTTCGGCTTTGAGTTAGTGAAAGCCTTCAGGATCTAATAGCAAACATAGTTCAGCTTTGAGTTTGTGAAAGACTTCAGGATCTAAAGCAAAAAATAGTTCAGCTTTGAGTTAGTGAAAAGCTTCAGCATCTAATACGAAAAATAGTTCAGCTTTGAGTTTGTGAAAGACTTCAGGATCTAAAGCAAAAAATAGTTCAGCTTTTAGTTAGTGAAAAACTTCAGGATCTAATACAAAAAATAGTTCAGCTTTGAGTTAGTGAAATACTTCAGGATCTAATACAAAAAATAGTTCAGCTTTGAGTTAGTGAAATACTTCAGGATCTAATACTAAAAATAGTTCAGCTTTGAGTAAGGGAAATACTTCAGGATCTAATACAAAAATAGTTAAGCTTTGAGTTAGTGAAAGACTTCAAGATCTTAAACGAAAAATAGTTCAGCTTTGAGTTAGTGAAAAACTTCATGATCTAATACCAAACATAGTTCAGCTTTGAGTTAGTGAAATACTTCAGGATCTAAAACAGAAAATAGTTCAGCTTTGATTTAGTGAAATACTTCAAGATCTAATACAAAAAATAGTTCAGCTTTGAGTTAGTGAAATACTTCAGGATCTAATACCAAACATAGTTCAGCTTTGAGTTAGTGAAATACTTCAGGATCTAAAACAGAAAATAGTTCTGCTTTGAGTTAGTGAAATACTTCAGGATCTAATACGAAAAATAGTTCAGCTTTGAGTTAGTGAAATGTAACAAATACGTAAAACTCTTTCGATTCAGTGAAACCATAGACAAGATATAATCTGCAATGTGGATAAATTCACAACACAAATACACGATAATCATTATAATGTAAAATTCCACAACATAAGAGCACTTATCAAGACAAGACACAAAACCATTATCGTACTCATTATTATTTATTACAGCAATGAAACGAATGCACTTTTAGTTTCAACAACAATACAAATAAGACAAAAAAAAAGTTTCACATTAAAATTCTGTATATTCAATTTAAAATTCCACCTTCATTCTCGTCGTTGTCCTCATCATCATCATCATCATTTGTGTGTGTTGTCTTTACATTTATATTATTATTATTTTTTTATTGCATTATTCACTAGAATTCACATTTATTCTATTTTCATACTTGATATGATATGATGATCATTGTTATATTACAATTTTAACCATGTATTTTTGTATGTTTAATAAAAGGTAAAACAAAATATGAAATAATTTTCCTTTTCATGGTTAAAGCCTTCATCATTACTATTATTATTATTATTATTTATATGATTATCATAAATTCATCATTCAAACTGCACCGACACTCTTAAAAATGCACGTATATGTGAAAATGTGTGGCGTTTCACATGGTTAAACATCAAAATTATTATTATTTTGTGAAACAGAGCCACAGATCATAATTAAAAAGAGAATTCACTTACAAAATTTTAAAATTTATTTTCAATGTTAATGCCACTACTGCAATAAACATGTAAAATTAAATGTACACGAATACTAATTTTGGTGTTATTTTACACACAAACACACATGCACATTACAGGCAGTAGTTAATATAAACAAATATGTTTTAAATTTGATATTAACACACAACGTTTTACCCCTCAGTAAATTTTTCCTGTGTGTGTACATTTGTAAAATATTATTTATTATTAATTTGTGGATTCATGCATGTTTCGATTATTATTAGTGTGTGTTTAGTGTATAATTTGTTGGTATTTCTGTTAAAACAATATAATTGTAATAAATAATTGAATGTCATTTTGGAATCATGAGATATTGAATTGAAATTATGTGGGAGTGTTGTATTTTGATTAAGAGGATTGTGAATAGGAAGAATGTAAGTTTTAAATTAATCATAATTTTTAATTGAAAGTTTGGATCAGATCAGATTTGTAGGGCGGCTATGAACCTGCACTCAGGCCATCAGTTGGGCCCATTGTGCATTTCCGTCATCATCATCCGTGAGCTCAAGTTTAAATCCTGTCATCTCAAGCAGTCGCCAGCTTTATTTAGCCTTTAACTGAAATTGAGTAGCCGGAAAAGGGAACGTTTGAGATTATAAAGTTAAATGGCCGGAGCGAGAATCGATCTTCCAACCTTAAGATTGATAGTGCATCACACGTTAACCACTGCACTGATCCCCAAACGTTTGGAAGTCAAATGGAATGATCAGTGCTTCAAAAATTAGGTTTCTTTGGATGAAAGCTCTCAAAAACCCTTCTGTGCTCCATCAGCGTGATCTCCGTTTCCCAATTCAGGAAAATACAATTTTGATCCAAAAAATTTTATAACTTTCAATATTATTTTTAATTGCATTGCATTTTGCTTGTCATGAAATTAAAATTTAGACATTTGTTTCAATAAAAACTAAAACAAAATATATCAGGACACTTGAAAGGACATACAATGTTGCCTTGTTGTTGAACATTTATAAAAATATATTTTTTTTTTTATTTTCAAAATTTGTATTGAAATTCAAATAAAAATTGAATACAAATAATATAAATTTTGCATGAATTGTAAAAAAAAAATGTATAAGAGATTGTAAATAAGTGATTTAGGGACTAAAAATATTTTGCCTACACGCTAAATTTAACCTTTTCATATTATAATAATATTTTTATTTTTACATTCAATTTTATTACATTGAAATTTTTTTCATGTAAACAGTGCAATGCATTGATTTTTTTTCTAGACATTTTTTTTTCAGTGAATTTTAAATTTCAATTCATACTGTAAATTAAGAGAAAAAAAAATAAATATAAAATTTTTTTATATAATCGACATGGAATTCATTGAAAAGAGAAATTATTATTTTTAAGGCACTTTATCGATATCTTGTTATTTATTATGTATGGAAAAAAATTGTATTACAATCGGTTACAATTCGATTGAAACAGGGTATTAAGTGGTAAATTTTAAGTCACTACTCTAAGCAAACATCGAGATAAAAGTTAAAAGATTTTGTGGTGATTTTTTTCTGTGGTTGGTGTTTTTTTTTCAAGCCACAACAAATTTGAATTTCGATAGTGATTGTACAAATAAACTTATTTTTTTTTTATTTGTGCTTAAATGCAATCGAAATTCAATTATGCATGGTGTGTATGCGAGGAGAATGTGCAACGTTGCATTATATGTTGAAAAATGTAGTGATCTATGATATTTTCAAGTCTAAATTATTTTTGTGTGAATTTGATCACGTCGGAATTTTAAATTTGAATTTATGGCAACATTTTTGATGGATTTCAATGAATCCAACATTTTTTTTAAGAGTCTACTCAAAGGGTAGGATTTTCAAAAAAAAAAATTTAGAAAATTTCGATTCATAAATTCTCTGAATATTTAACTCTCATGGGACATGACATGAAAGGGCAGCACAGCAGCCTCTGGGTTCCTTATTGTGGATTTAAAACAACTGGCGCAAATCGTGAGGCTTGATGTTGAGATTTTTTTCTAAAGCCTGATAATGTTAATTTCACGTGATTTTCATCATGTGTGTGAACGAGTGTGTTATTGGCAAACCGCCACTATTTATTAGGTCTATTATATTTTTTCGCTTCAAAATATTTGGTTAAAGTGCTCTTCTTTTTTTTAATAAATAGATATGAATTGAACAAAAAAAGCAAGTTATTGAATCAATGTGTTCCAGTACAACAGACAACGGGGAAAAAAACAGAACGAGATTCAAAAGCATTGTTTAATTGGAATGGAATATGCACATTCAATCCATTCAATTAAATATCGTATAGATGTGTCTAAATTCTGTTTTTATTTATTTGGGTTACCAATGAAAACCAATATTATTTTAATACACATTTCAAAGTATCATTGATTTTATTTTATATTTTTTTTTTACTTCTGTCTCATTCCATGTTAAATTGAAAATCTCTCAATTTCTATTTAAAATTTGTTCTAAATCGATGTTGGCGTCTGTAACTATGTATACATATCGCGGAAGTTATTTGCATTTTATATTAAATCGTGGATTTTTTTTCCTCTCTCTCACTCTTTCAAATCAAGAATCTAACAATGACACAGCGGAGACACGACACATTATATTTAAAATGTATGTAAATGATGAAAAAAAATAAAAATATAAATACATAAAAAAAGAGGAACAAAAAAATTTATATGGCAGACATTTGTTTATTTGTTTATCTTCCTTCCTGGCAGGTGTTTTGTTTGCAATAACAAATAAATGCCTTCCTCCTTGCTGTTTTATGTGTGTGTGTGTATTTACAATCAATGACTTTATTTTACTCCCTTTTTATTAAATGGATTTAAAGAGAAAAAATGAAATGAAATCTGATCACAAAAGGAAACCAAAAATTATTGTCGAATGAAAGGAAAGAGGTTTTAACTAGTAAAAGTAAAGTAAAGTAAAGTAAATATGCATTTAAAATGAAATAAAAAAAACATCCCAAAGTGTTAAATTAATGATTAAAAGTTTATTAGCATAGTAAACATTTTTAAAATAAATAAAGTATTTTTTTCATCGTTCCTTTTCTTTGTTAATTAAAACTAATAATTACAATAATTAAGATTAACTTGATAATAATTTACGTACACACCGTTTATGCTTCTAATAGAGTGAAAATGGAAATATTATTCTCATGCATTTATTAGTGCTTTTGTTAAATAAATATACATACAAAAATAAACATGATGCATGATTATCTCACTTTTGAAATCTAAACTGTTATTATTGTTGTAATTCATGTGAATATTCACTTTTTACCTTTGAAAATAGATTCATTTTATTCATAGACAAAAAAAAACTTGTCTGAGGACAACAAAATTTGAATGAAATTTTAACACTTTAAGATGGTGAAATCAAATAATGGATTTTAATGTCAAATAAATTATACGGTTTTTTTAGGGAAATTGAACATTTTCATTGAAATTTTGTCTATTTTTTTTTTCTCACAGCCACATGTTTTGGTGATACTGCATAAATTAGAAGAAATGAAGCCATTAAATGATGTAAGAATCCGTAAAATCGTTTCATGCCCACAAAAGTGCTTTAACACTCAAACGGGAATTCAGGGTCTTTAAGACCCCTTAACTTTTGCAAAAAAAATTCTGGTAATATTTTTTTTCATGGAAAATAATGAAAAAAATTTAATTAATGATGAAATTTAAGAAAATCTATTTCATTTTTCCAATAACAGTCAAAAAATTTTGAATGAAATTTCAGTTTTTTAAATTTTTCGTTTTTTTTTGTCTGGGTTTGAAAGGCGGTTTGAGTGTTGAAATTCAAGGCAACAGTTCGAAAAAACTTTGAATTTTTATTGATAGTAAAAATTGTCTGCTTAAAACGGTTTACTAAAATGTTAAAAACAAGGAGATTTAAAGAAAATGATCAAGAGCTTCACCATTTTTATAAAGCTAACTCAAAGTTCCTTTAGCAAAGTTATAGCTGATGGTGAAAGAAATTCTGTGATATAACTTTTCACTATTTTCCGGAAATTTCGTCAAATATTTTTGAATTTCGTGAGAAAACTGTCATGTCATTTCTGATCTTAAGACGTTGGGTAACCTATTTTTTAATTAAACTAAAAATTATAAATCTGAGGGTACCTCCGCACACTTACAGTTAAAGCTATGGGTCAACGGTATTCCTAAAAGGCAAGAGAGGCGGTTTCGATCACTTACTTTTTGTAAATGTGCCTTTATATTGAAGAAGTATTTAAAAGGCGCTCTCAAAATCTATTTCAATGAAAATCTAATCGCATCTCATTTCAAATTTTCCTTCAAATCAAAAAATTAAAATAACATAATTCTAATAACAAACAATCATAATCATGTAAACTAACAAAAAATTAACACTACTGCCTAATTTCATTGTTGACTGCATTTATAGAGGTAAACAAAAATATTTTATTTAAATATTTGATTAACTTTTGGTATACCTGTCTGTAAAATAATTTTTATTATTATTATTATTATTTAAGGTAAATTAAAATTTAAACAAAAAAAATATGAAAATTCATTCTTTCTTTCCCTTCTAATGCTGTTATTGTTGGAGTTGGATTTAAATAATAGGAAAATAATCATAAGATGATTGCTTGAGGGCGTTTCAACAACAATCATAAGTAAGATATAAAATGAAAGAGGAGAACCAAAGTAACTGAGCAGATTGAATTGTTACTGAAGTAAGTGTTTTTTATGAATATTGTTTTAAATAATTGTTGTTATTACAAATGTAAATTGTTTTTATTTGATAGGAAGATGAAAAAAAAGATTCAAGTCATAAATTGGAGATATTTTAATTGAATTTGATTTGTAACTTTGAACAAACGTACAAATGTTTTATATATGGATAATTTTAAGCAGCATGCCTTTCCTGCAGAGCCATGATTTTAAAGCCATACTGAAGTAGCTTCCTATCTCTTCTCAAACCAAGAGGTAATAAGTCGAGTTTGTTTTCGAGGCACGCTTCGTTGATAACGAATGATCCTGCTATGAGCCTCATTGCGTTATTCTTCATCACGTCAAGTTTTTGAAGGTTATTCTGTGAGGCTGAACCAAACGAGACGAAGCCATACTCAAATATCGGCAAGATTAAGGACAGATAAATTCTTCTATGTGTTTCTTGTGACGCACCCAAAGAAGCACTTACAAGACTTTTCATCAAATTTATTCGGGGAGAAAACGTTTTTTCACATACTCAAAGTGAGTCTCCCATTTGAGGCGGTCGTCCACAAAAACCTCTGCATTTTCTTTTGATAACCGTTCCTAAGGGCTTCAAATATGTAACAGCACCACTTTTTTTCATTGTTCAAAGTGTTTTGCATTTCCTGGACAATTTCACCCAAATCACTTCCTCTGACACAGAGACTCAAATCATGGGCACAGCCAATAATTTTTACCCTGCCACGCATCAGCGATTGTAATTCATCAATGGCGAGTCGGAATAAGGTGGGACTTAGATCAGAGCCTTGTGGTCGGCCTCGGCTCAGTTCTTTCTCTAAAGACATGTTACTGTCAACAGCCACTCTTATCCAAGGAGTGCGATCGAAAATTCAAGCTGATATCATCACAAAAAAACACCCAAAGACCCTGTTGCTCAGAAATGTTGGCGAAAATGACCAGAATCAATCTTAGTAATGACAATCAATCATGTCATTGTCAACAAAAAACTTAAATTGATAGACATCTCCTCATTTTTCTTTACTTAAACAAAAATTTAACATTTTAACCTTGTCTCATCTAATCATTTAATCAACCTAATTTGGGTTAAAGTAGATATAAAAAAAACTTTTATGACTTTCTAATGAAGAGTCATCGATTTTCTAACAGTAAAAATTATTTACATTGATTGACATCTTCACTAACGCACTCCTATATAAAAGAGATTTGTTATTTCATTTTATAACCAAAAAAATTTTCATCATTGGTCTCATTTACCAATTTAGATACATCTTATTTTTATTATAGTTAACCTTTTACTATGTGTAAGAAGATGAAACAGAAAAAAAGTGATGAAAATCATTCAACAATAACAAGACCTGAATATTAATGAGATTGTTTCTATCAATTTAGTGTCTTATCTCATCTTTTAACAGAGTTATTTAAGGCAACGTAAAAAGAATTTTTAAGATTTCATGAATTTTTTAAAGATTGTGTTCGGTCAAAAAGTTATTTTAACAATAATCCCATTTCAAATCTAATCATGGCTAATAATCGGTATATGAATTGTAAGTAAATAATGCTAATAATAATAATAATAATAATAATAATAATAGTAATTTCATCAGAAACTGATTTCGATCATCATCTCAGCTTGGTTACTATTAAATGTGGAGATACAAATCAAATAATACTACTAATAATATAAACAGATTTATTTATGATTCACTTGATTAGCTTCATATGCATAGTTATTTATGCATGAATGTTTGCACATCGACACACATTGAATTAAACCAAAGTAATCGGTTTTAAAATGCATGTTTGCAAATACAAAATCACTGGATTTTGTTTGTTGATACACTTTCATATGGATTTATTTATATGGGAAGTTAAATGATGATTGAATTGGAAATATTTATACAAAAACACACACACACACACACACACACATAAAAAATACATGATCAAGAGTACATTAAAAGTGCATTCAATAACCACAATCTGCACTGTTTCTGAAATCAATAAGTTATCTCTCAATGCAACATTCACATGCAATTTTGTATTTGTGGCTTAAACAATGTTAGCAAAATAGAAGGTTGTTGCATATGTTTAGTCACCTAATAAAATGATACTCGAGGCAATTGATCCCATGCATTGTAGTGTTCGTGTGAATTTACTGGACATACAAAATCTTTCAAGGTATGTGATGATTTTTATTTAATGAAGATATGAATCAAAAATGGTCCTCTTTTAAACTACTACTAATATGAGTAAATCCATTTTAAATTGTGAATTCTTGAATTGAAATAGCTCATCTATCAATAAAATCCATTATATTCATTTTATTATAACAAAATACAAAGGTAAAGAACATTTATTTATTGTTATGTTGCAAACAAATTTTATTTTGGCATCTGCTAACGTTAAATACTTTCAGCTGTCAACAAATTTTTAGAATTAACTCGCATAACAAAAAATAAATTGAAATAATGGTAAGAAATATTATTTTATTTTATTTTAAAAGATTAAAATTTAATAGTTTTTATTTTTTATTTTCATTTCATGGTAAGCTTCAAATGTTTAAATAATTGCCGGTATTTTGACACAATTTGTAAAATGTTTTTAACAGTAAATGATCATGATCATCACAACTATTTATTATTGTTTTTGTAAAATAAAAGAGATACAAAGGAATGACAGAAATAAAAATGTACAATAAAATGAAGTAAAGAAGAAAACTAAAGCAATTCAGTAACAAAGAGTAAATCTATTTATTTTCGATTCAATGATTTTACTTGTTTTGTGTGTCATTTTTGATTTACAATATATTTGAAATCTTGTATTTTTGCATTGTTACGTTTTCTTTTTGATGTTTTTATTTTGTTTTGCGAATTAAAGTGATTGCGAAGGTAAAATTGGGTCATGAAAATGAATGAAGATGTATTTTAAGTTGTTTGAATTGGAAAAATTTGACATTTAGGTCACATATTTAAAGGAAATCATTATAATTAAGATTCAAAGCCGTAAAGGAGTTGTCATAGCTTAGTGGTGAATCACAATCCATCTCATTGGTGCCGAGCTTGATCCTAGTAACTGCAAAAATTATCGCTTCCCAAATAAAGAGGTTTTTATGTTTGTTTGGCACAAGCAAAGGCGGGCTGGGAGGGCATAATCTGCCAAATCAGTTCTCTAAGAGTCAATTCTGTTTCATTAGTTTAAATAAAAGGTCTAAAGGAGAGGATTTGATCCATAAAACCCACCCTGAAGAGACTATAAAATTTCTGATCTGCGCCTTCACAAATCTCAATGGCTCAGTAAAAAAGCGACTGTTTCTCATGAGGAGATCAAGACAGTCCAGTTTGTTTGTTCAACTACAACTTCTGCAATAGAACGACGACTGCAGAGCTGTTGTATTTTAAAAGTCTGGCACATTTGCTTGTAATTAAGGTTGGAATGATCACGAAGAAATCTTTTTTGAACTTTCTCCATTTGTGTGTTAAAAAGTTGATAATGAGGCGACCAGATCACACCACCATACTCCAACATAGATCGTACAGAACGCTAAGTATAATGAAATAAGAACTTTTTAATTCCAAAATTTCGACGAGTGGCTTAAGATACAAATTGATTCAAAAAAACTATACAAAAACCTTATTTTCATATTAAATCCAAGTTCTTTCATAATTTCTAATTTTCTAATCTGAAAAGCCGTTAAAATTTCACACTCTTTTTCATTTATTTTATTTTATTATTTTGTTTTACCACACAAAAGGCGAAAAGAATTAAGTTGTTTAACGCACGTAAATCACACACACACACACACATACACTACACATAGTATAATAATCATAATAAAAAATACTTTACAACAAAACAACATCAAAAAACATTACCTTTTATGCTTTACTCCAACGAAATACCATTTAAAACACAGCAAAACGAAAAAACACACAAATTTAACCGTCATCATACATCGTCTGCTGATGTTTAAAGTACTCACAAAACAATTTTACCATTTCAGTTATTTTATATTTATTATTATTATTTTAAATATATGTATTTATGTAAAAGGAGGAAAAAAAACGAGAAATATGCAAACAAACACCAGAATTTTATTACCCTTCATTCGACTCGTCAACATTATTTTGTTCATATAAGGCATGTAAAAAAAAATTTTTAAAAAAATGTAAGGTTTTTTGTATATTTTTCAATATAATTTTGTTTAAAATATTGTGTAGGAAGAGTAGATTTCATTTATTTTATGCACGTCTCTTTTATATTTATTATTTATTTATAATATTTTTGAGTTGAAACTTTTGCATATTTTTCATATTTGTATAGCACGTGCCTTTCATGAAACTCTATGAAACTTATTGTGTAGCAAATAACAGCAAAATATGTTGTTGTAATAATTTTTATTATGCCGTGAGTTGTTAAAAAGAAATACTTCAGTTCAGAAAATTAGTTTCTACTATTGATTGAAGAGAAAAAGACAAGCTAACGATGAAGTTAAAAAGTAACGGGTTTTGAATGTTTTTTTTTGTTCAAATAGTTTGATTGATTACTTTATTCATTAAAATTATAAACAGAAAATATTTTCTTGCTCACTTCGAAATGTGTAGTTTAATTGTGTTGAAAAATAAAAAAAAAAACTTCAATTTGTATTCCATTGGTGTGAGTCCGAAAATCGTTGCGTTGAATTGCATAATGGCTCATTTTGATATAGATGTAAGGAGATTTAAAATTTGAATATTGTTTAGGTGCTCAATTCAGACGATTTAAGAGGTTTTTATGGCTGTTTGATACTCACCCAGTCATAAGCAAAGGTGGATTGGGAAACAGAATCTGCCAAATAAGAATCTGATAAACTGGAAAAATTATTTCAACAAAAATAGTCCTTATAGCAGGCTAAGGTACCATTTAGAATAGGGCGCCACAGCTCTCAAATATCAGAAAAAAAGCAAAGGTCCATTCCAAGGCTTCGGCTCAATGTCTAGCACTTTTTATGGAAACTTCGGTGAAAATAATACCCAAAGGACACCTAGAGACTACAAAGAAGCCGGTTAAGCTTGATTTCACCTCACCCTTTTACTTAAACTCCGCATTTTATACCAGAAGCCAATCCAACTGACATTCCATTAAAAATATACCTAGCCACCAAGTACAGTTAATTAAGGCAACAGGTTAAATGCACACTCAATCATTAAAAAGGTACACATTAAAACGTCATTGACTTTACTTGACTTGTTTAAAACATTATTTCAATTCCCATTTAACAAAATTACAAGCTAAAGAGAAATAACAACATCAAAAAAGCAACAAAAAAAAAGAGAAAAAAAGTTGCAGTTCTACTAATTGCATTTTAATCAAGTGAATATGTATCTGTCACTACTGAATTGCTTCTGAACCTTTTAGTGGCGTTACTTTTATAATTATTTTACTCTCAAATGTTAACATTGAATAGATTTTAAGTTAGCTTTTCAAAATAGAACATGCTAAAAATAAAATTCATTTTAACATCGTTTCATTATTAATTAAAATTAAATAGACTTCGTCAGTGTCTTTATTTCACTTTAACATATAAACACACAGCGTCTGATGTTAAACTGAAATTCAATATAAAAATAAAGTTAAATAACACACACACGCGATGTACTTGAACTTGAAAAAAAGGCATTTAAATTGAATTTTTTTTTGCATTGCAACGTCATAAAATCGGATCGTCCTATTAAAAGCAGGGTGTTTTGACACACTTTTCTATCTCTTCGTAGTTTGACACTGCAATCACAAAATCGAACATATGTATGAATGAGTGTTTTATTAACAGGGTGCCTCCAGCAATGTTATTACGATGATTATTATTAATATAAATTTTAAAATCAATTTAAATTTTTTTACTCCTCTCTCGCTTTGAACTGAAATTGAATGAGGAGGATAACAATGATGATGTTGATACCAGTATTTTTTTACATTTTAAACATTTTCATATTAATGACCGATATATATTGAAATTTTCAATGTGAAATGATATGGAAATCATATATGTAAAAATGCAGGCGTTCTGTAAATGGCTCAGCGGGATATTAATTGAATGAATCTTGCAGTCACGTGTAAAATTTTATTTTATTTCATATTTTTTTTTGTAATTTAATAATAAGTGAAATCCTTTTTTATTTTCATTGAAATTCATTTAAATTTAATCAACCCATTTTTTTTACTACAGAGGCACTGTCAATCAACACCATCGTTGATATCACAGGATAATTTGATATTGCAATAAAAAAAAAATTGAATGAACCCATTGTTCAAATTTAATTGAAAATCTATCTTAATAATTTCAATTAACTCGAATAATTGACTTTATAACAGTCGTGATAAAAATAAAATGATGGCATAAAAAAAATTACAATTAAATAAGAAAAATTAAACATTTGTTCAGTTTTTATATTTTTATTTGTATTCCGTTCAATTCAATTCAAATTGTGCTGCTAAATAGACCATTTAAAGTTTCCGGTTTGGTGGCGATTTTAACAGAAAATTGAAGGGAAATATTTATTCAAATTTATTCTTAAATGTTCTTAAAATTCCATTATAAATATACGAGAAAAACATTCATTGGGCATAAAATTAGAGATGCTCTGGTGAGTATCATTATTTGCTTGTTTATGTTACTTTTGCAACATTGTAGGAAAATGTCGATTAAATGGAAGTGAAATAGAAATTTTTATTGTTTATTTGAATATATTGTTCGATTATTTATTTAAGATATCGAGATAATGAGAATCGAGTGAAATTTGGGTCAGAGAATGTGATGAATTTATGTGATTCATTGAATAGGGTGCGAGGTCGATTCAAGCTTCAGAAATGAAAGCCGAAGCAATTCAAGGGAAAAAGAGCGTGATTTTTATCAATTCTTCTTACTGACTTAACGGCATTAAAATTACAATGAAGACAACTCACCAAAAACGATGAACAGCGGCTTCTGTCATTTAAACGAAAGGTACTACATACCACCTTTGGTGCCATACTTGAAAGTGACAGATGGAGAAGAAGGTATAAATTCAAGCTAGAGCGGTTGTATGCGGAACCAAACGTAGTTAAAACGATAAATGTCAATAGACTTACACGGGCAGGTCATTTGGTACGATTCGATCCCGACCAAGCGCCAGCTGCGCTGTTTAGAAACGATCCAGATGGCTGTAAGAGAAATTTAAGAGTGCAAAACTGGAAACAGCAAGCGCAAGATAAAGAAACATGGAAAGTTATTCTACAACAGGCCCAGTCTAAAAACTGGACGTAGTGCCGGAGAGTTATTAAAGATGAAACCTAAGATTACTTTTGAAAGATTCTTCTCATCATATTCTGTATCTGTTCGTTCGAAGATTCAGGAGAAAATTTTGTATAAGTTTTAGAAAGAAATTCCCTGCAGGGTTTGAACCTTACCAATTGTTTCACTGGCGGCTTTCACTATTGTAATCAATTAAATAACCAAACGAATTCAACTTTGATTTTGGAAGAGAAAGTTGATAGATTGATAAACGCTATTGATATTGACAACGTGATGTTTCAAGAAATTTCGTCCAATGAAGACTTCGAGTTCTTTGAAGAACATTACAATCCAGAAAAGCTGATATCCTATTTCACAAAAAATGGCCGTTCCCTTCAGAGTCTGTATTCCAAATTTTTCGATCTCAATATACTCAAAAATTTCACTCTTACAATGGTTTGTTCTTACTGTTCTCTTTACATGTTTGCAAAGATTTTTTTGGATTCAGCGTTTTTAGCTCTTCCGACTTTTTTTCTCAACTGTTCGTCAGAACCAATGATCTCTTCGAGCATAATGGCACCATTACATTTTTGTAAAAACTCAAATTTTTTACTGTTGTTAGATTTTGCCGAGATCAAAAAATTTTTGGAATACAGACTCTGAAGGGAACGGCCAATTGCGATTTCCCAATGGATACGGCCTCAGTTGACCACGTTCCCATCTAACGTGATTCACTTCCCAAATACAGTCCTTTGCTGAGCACCTTCAGAGTGATTCAAGGGCTAAAAAAGCAATTTCAGACTGTGAGCATCACTGTGTGGCGATTTCTCCTGACAGTACAATCATCTGACATGAAATTTGAAAAAATTCTTTCAATTCTCCTTAATAACATTTTTTTCTTCCTTTTATGATCTTATGATATTAATTTACAAAAAAAATTACATACAAACAATTTAATTTCAATATTCATTTCAATTTCAAAATAATTTCAATTTCTTAGAAATGAAGAAAAAACAGCACCAATTGCCTTTAAAATAACACGTTGTTTATACAAATAAGTGGCACGTGACTCCTGTTGAAGACCCAATTCATATAATACAACAAAAAAAAATATCAAAATTTTAAAAGAAAGAATACAAAGGATCGGCACTAAAGGTGGCCGAAAAAATATAAATGTATAATAAAAATTTTAAACATGTTTTCTTCATCGTCTTTTTTTGTTGTTGTTGTTGAAACAGTTTCTGGCGCTTTTATATTATTAGTATTTATTTTTTTTATAATATCTATTGATTATTATTATTATTATTTTGTATCGTTTCCTTTTTCTCTTATACAAACAGCTTACAATATCATGCAGTTTTCATGTGTTTTGTATTTATTTTTGAATTTATTGTTTATGAACTGAATAAGACAGGTAATAACAAGCTACATTAAATAAATATTTATAAGAAGACGTTGAAAAAAAAAACAATACACAAAAAAAAATCGATTGTCCTTTCATTCTTACAACAAAAAAAAATTTTATTATAAAATTTTTATCAAATTGAAACACATATTCGATAAGTTTTTTTTCATTGGCATGCCATGGCATCATCTGATGGATTCCTTTTTTTTAAAAGCACAAAAATTTTGTACATTTTTCGGTAAATAAATATTTTTATGGTGAATGAATGATGCAATAAAAATGATGTTTATGCTTATTGATTTATAATCAATCACAATCATTTTTCATGTCAAGACCTTTCATCCTTGTTTGGTGCTGTTGTTTTTTTATTGTTTTTTTTAACACACTTAACCAGAATCGCACACACACACTTTCGATACACATAAAGGAAAATAAAAAACGATAGTCAAAATGTCAGAAAAGGTATAAGAAGATTTTGTGTGTATGGAAAAATTATGCTCTTGGGTCGTTTTTCTTCTTTTTTTTTTGCACATGGACAATTTTTTTTTTTTATAATAGACAGAATATTTGTGAACAGTGTTGTTAAAATATTTGACATAAATACGTGTTAGTCCGAGAAATGTATTATGTGGTAATTGTATTTATATGAGGACAAAAAAAATCTGTAGCTGCTATTTAACCCACATAGCACAAAATGACACAAAAAAAATTATAATAAAAAAAGTGGTGCGTGATGAAGAAGTGAAGAAAAATTTCGGAGAAAGTTCAATTTTTTTGTATGAGTGTGTATTTAAGTAAATTGTTATTATGAATATAAAACAAGAGATTTATGTGACAAAAAGCAGATAAAAAAACTTAAATGTGCCGAGAATCATCAAAATTCATACTAAATTTCCTTTGAAAATTAATCAATAACTTCCATTTCCTTATTAAAATAAAAAAAAATAAAAAATAATAATAATAATGACATTCATGATAACAATCAGCAAGATGAAATTTTTACATTCAATTGACTCCCCTTGACAATAAATGTCTTGAGGCACCACATAAATTACATGGTTAATAATAAAAAAAGCGAATGAATATTAAAGGTCTTTTTTTTATTATCATTATTTTAATTTGCATTTCAATTTCAATAAATATGATTATTTTGCATTATTGGCATTGGGAGGACTTAAAATGACTTGACTTTGTGTGTATAAATTTTTTAACATTTAAAATATTGGTGAAATTATTAAGATCTGTATCTGACTTGAACTCCATTTATGTAAGGTGTCGTTGAAAATGTTGTTTAATTTTTTTTTGTGTGCACGTAATTTATTATTATAATTTTTTTAATTCATTGTGCACGAAATGAATTAACGAAGTGTGTGTTTGCATGTAAAGTTTTTTTTAGTATCATAAAAAAAAAATTAAAATGGAATCATAAATTTTTGAATTTTATTTGCGTCTTGTATGAAAAAATTACTTTTAAAGACGGTTTCTGCACTGTGGTCCATCAGAGTGAAGTCTAAATTTTAGACATGGAAGCCCAATTGAGGCTTCAGTAGGAAAAATTATTCACCAACCTGGTTCCCAACCAAAAGAGGAGAAAATTCTGTCGTCTTCCGTTGTTTAAAATTTCCATGGTTTTGAATTGCTCCGTCATTTTGCAAAATTCCTCTCTTTAGGAAAAGTTGGAAGTTTTGTTGACACAAACAAGCAGACGAACGAACAGCATGAGTTGCAGAAAAATCGCTCTTGTTCAAGTTGACAAAATATTCGCTAAAAAACGGTTTGAATTCAAGAAATTTTGGTAGTAATACAATTTTTTGAACCATGTTGGAATTTCCTACGAATTTGGTAAGGCAATGCTTTATTTAAATTTTTCTTAAAAGTTCACCTTTTTTAAAACCGTATCTAGCTTCGGCATCGATTTACATCCGTAGCTATTTCATTTCACATCAAAACAACGAATTTTACATGCATAAATCAATGTGAATGGAAAAAAGCATTCATAGCTCTCAGATCTTATATCCGGATCTTGCCTCTGGTTTTCAGCTATTTTTTTGTTAAAAAATTTGCAATCGCTGGAAAATCGATTTTTATGGGCAGCGATTTACATTGGTACAACTTAACTGTTGGCTTCCTGAAAGACAAGACAAGAATCGAAAAATTTTGCAGATTTTAAGGGAAATTTAAATAAGGTGGCACCTTAAAAATTCATCGGAAATTTCAACACGGTTTTATTCAAAATTTATTTTTAAAATTCATCTCATTGAATTGCACTTTTATAAGCCTTACCCACGGCTCAGTGAAAAAAAAAATTAAATTGTAAATATTTCATATAACACAAAGTCAAATGTTTAAGAATTATGAAAAATCAGTGAAAAATGAATTAGAAAATAAGGTTTTTTTAAACAAAATAAAGAATTTCAAAAAAATTCATCATTAAAAGAAAAATAAACAGCCACCCATGTAGCTAAGCGTTTTTTAAACAAAAAACTTGCAATTATGTGAAAACAATAAGACAACAAGAACAATTTGCTTCATTTAAGTAAACAATGGAGAAAAATTACAAAACAAAAAAAGTAAAGAGAAAAAAATATTATTAACGGGAACTTGTGAATTATTTAATTTTGCAAATGATTTTCTTTTCTTCCATTCTTTTCATAACGGTTTTGTTTTAAATTCACGTTAAATTACATAAACCTCATGAATTGTGACTGAAACTGATATGAATCAAAAATTTTTTAAAAAAATTATGAAATTGTACATTTTGAAAGGTAAATTTTTTGTTTGAGTTCATATGAAATGAAGTCATAAAATTTTGAAAAATCATCAAAAATCAATACAATTAAAGTTAAAAATCAAAACATTAAAAAAAATCAATTTATTATTATTCATTATGTATTTTAACAAAAAAAAAATATAAAAATTCTCATTGATCATCACAACACGAAACAACAAAAAAAAGACAAGCTTAATCATAATATTATTTATTGTATACGCACACATTATGATGATTATTAGTATTATTATTTATGTATTCATGTTCTGTATTTTTTTTTCTACATGTATTCTGATAATGATAAATAATTCTGCGGGTTTTTTTAATGTGTTTAAATTACAAATTACTTTTCATAAATCAATATAAAACATTATTTTTTTTTTTAATTTAATGATGTTTGTTTTTTTTTGAAGGTTTCATTGTTTATGATTTATTTAATATTTTATCATAAAATTATGATATGTGTCAAATTGAAATGATGTGATTTTGATTTTGACACATTTTTTGAAGTGATTTTGGGATCAAATTCCATAACAAATTGTTTTCGTTTGCGGTTTCAACAGAATTTTTTGAAGTGAGTCATTGTGAATGTAGTCAAATTCTTAATCACTCACTTAAATTTCGTATCATCAACAAAAAATATTATGATTTAACTGATTCGTATTAAAATGAAGGAAAAAAATGTATAAATAAATTATGATTACCGTTGTTGCTCTTGTTGATCTTTTATAACTTGTCACGTTTTTCTTCTCAGTTAAAATACGTAATTTTTTTATGACTCCCAATGCAACTTCTTGTAATTTACTTGGTTTACTTGAATATTGTGTATATAAATTTTATTATTTTGTTTTTGTGATGTTTTGGATTGTAATCGGCTTCTTTTTCATTAAAAAATGGTGAAAAAACATATACAATTGAAGAAAAATCCTTTATTGTGATTCTCTGAATCGTATTTCACTTGTTTTGTTTTGCTTTATTTCACAAAAATTTGTGTTTATATTGAATTGTCAAGAAATTACTTAAAATCTGTTCCATTTCAATTCAATTAATATAACATTTTAATCAAATACAACACTTAACGTCACAGAAATCAATTAATTTACATGTAAAACTTGAATTTAAATGAATTTTTAATAAGAAAATGCAATTTCACAACTTGATTTAATTTGAACAATAGGTATGTAAGCAAATTCAATACTAAACACTTTGAGATAATGTTTATTATAACACAGCTAAATAACATATTGCGCACTTTAGTAAAAAAATAAATCACAACTGAAACAAATAATAGAACAAGAAATTATTGTAGTGAATTCATCAGAATATGAGTAATAAAATGTCAAATACATGCAAATGTATTTATTTTTATTTGTATTTAGAATTTTCCATACATGAATGATTAGACGACACAAAAAGACACATCATCATCATCATTATACGTGTGTTGGATTGTGATGCACACTCAAAACAGGTTTTCTGGCTTGGAATGGGCCGGGGATTCAGAGATAAAAGGACGTAAGATGAAATTGAGCTGATTGAGTGTAGTCAAATGGTGAAAAGGAGGGGATTTTACTGTGATTCGCCTGACCTTAAGCCAGAATTGAGTTAAAAATAAAGAGGGAAGGGAGAAATTATCTCATTATTTTCTCTCTCTCTCTCTTTTTGTCTTCACCTTTCCGAATTCAGCCAATATGATTTCTATTCTCATTCTCTTCGAAGCTCGTTGCTGTGTCTATTTAAAGCATTTGACGAAATCTCTCTCTACTCGTGATAAGTCTCTTTCAGAAATTATCTCATTATTTTCTCTCTCTCTCTCTCTTTTTGTCTTCACCTCTCCGAATTCAGCCAAAACGATTTCAATTAACATTCTCTTAGAAGCTCATTGCTGTGTCTATTTAAACCTTTTTCGAAATCTCTCTCTACTCGTGATAATTCTCTCTCAGAAATTATCTCATTATTTTCTCTCTCTCTCTCTCTCTATTTTTTTGTCTTCACCTCTCCGAACTCAGCCAATACGATTTCTATCGTCATTTTCTTAGAAGCTCATTGCTGTTAAAGCATTTAAAGCATTTTATGAAATCCCTCTCTACTCGTGGTAACTCTGGTTTTCCTTCCCCATTCTCACTCTTTCTCTCATAATTTTACATTGAATTCTTCGTTTTGAGTCTCATAGTCTTCAGCTTTCGAAATTAGAATATAAATTAATTAAGTTTGCCATGTTGAGTCAATTTGCTCTCAATAAAACCTTCAGGTTAAAAAAAATTAGCACATTCTTTAATGAAGCACCGTAAATCTCAAGTAAATTTCCTGTGACAGTGAATGCACATTAAAATAATTTTTGCATCTGAGTCATTTTGTTTTTTCTAACCTTTATTATTCTAAGAATGTTCTACTTATAAAAATGTATTTTTAATGTAAACAATTTTTTTTTTCATATAAAGAACTGATCCATTTGATATTTCATGTAGTTTTTTCTTCATTTAATACTAAATTTTATACTAAAATGAATGCGCATGCGATTATTTTTGTACATTTGATCATCTGTTGTTGTCATAAATGTGTTGGTTTTATTTTTACTATGATTCATTGTTTCATAGCCTAGAATCATCGAGAAGTTAAGGAGATTGCATTTGAAATTATTTTCATTTGGTTATGAAATTTTATTCAGGGTTCATGCTGAGACACCAGATAAAAAAATTGAGTTAAAATAAGTTGATAGGAAAAAAATGAGATTTGAGCATAAAATTTCAATTTAAATTTGTTTTACCTGCAAATCACAAAAAAATTAGAATTTTTAACATTTTTACATCAATCAAGTTCATGAAATACGACACTCAACCCACTTAAAATCAAAATAAAAAAAAGATATCACATAAAAATCCATGTAACATAATGCCAAAAGGATGATTATTACATAAATGTTATTATAACAGTTATCATCATTCTGTCTAATTTTGATTCTGTCTTTGCCCGCTTCCTGTATAATTCTTACATTACATTACATTTCAGACAAAAAAAAATACAGAATTCTTAAATATAAACACAGTCAAGCAACGATAATAATATAAAAAAAATTTATGTATAAAAGTAGAGTGTAAGAATCTTAACTGTATTACTCTGTTAATATTAAAATAAAAAGAAGAAAAAAAATTGAAGAAGATTGCTTGCTTAGCATGAATTTATTATTATAATATGAATCGTCTTAAGAGTGTATGTGAAACATATCTTAAAAGTCTGACTCTTATTATTTCATATTTTTTTTTTTCTTTCAAAAGATAATAATTTACCAACTGTTGAAATGTATTATCGTCCTATTTTTGCTCGAATCATAAGGGAATGAGGGATATAAAAAAAAAAATGAAACTCTTCTTAATCTAGTCTTGATTACCTCAAATTGGTTGAAATTGAACGGAACCAATACAAAAGAGCATTTTTTTTTGGACAAACATTAAAAAAATATGTTGAGACACTGACACAAAACTTAAAATAATTTTCCCACCTTTGTTCATAATTTTCCCTAAATGCCATGAGAAGTGCAGCTAAGTCTTTGTTTTTCTTTGAGACAGAAAAAAAAATTAAATGATATCATAATTTTACAACCAAGTAACTTTACAAGGATTATTATTTACGTGTCTGTAACTCCAGCAAAATACTTATAAAGAACTAAGAGAAAAATAAAATTATTTCCGCGATCTTTACATCATCATGTCCTTTTACCGTTATACTTACAGTGAGACAAAACCTCACAATAACGAGGCGTAAATGTATGAAAATCTGAGATTATATAAGCATCCACTTGAGAATATTTATCACCGCACAATAACATAATGCTTTATATGAATTTTTTATCATTTCTACGCGTGGAATGCAAGTTGTAAAGTTTTTTTTTGAGAAAAAATATGTGAAGGAAATGAAATGAGAGCATAAAATGTCATATGTGTAATAAAATAATAAGGGAAACAGTTCAGAAATAAAAAAAATATTTCATAATAGAAAGAAACACGTCATAAGTTGAAATTTCTACGAAAACACTTAACTGCTTAAATAAAAATGATTTTTCGTTAAAATTTCAAAGGATGGTTTCCCTTGATTGCATGGCTGATGCCTTGAAATACAATGTGATTTTATTTTAAATATAAATTTATTGATTTTAATAACATTTTAAAGAAAAATCATTAAAAATAGAAAAAAACCACATAATTTTGATCAGTGGTAGCCACAGTCGATCGTCTTGTAAAAATAAGGCTTAGCGTAAATTTTAAAGGAAATCATACCAGGGCCGTTCGTAATTCTCAATCCATCCCTGATTTCGATGTTAAAAATGAAATATTTTCCTATTAACGTATTCTAAAAGCAAACAATCACTTTTAAAATTTTTTATATTTTCTTTTAAACACTTCACTTCAACAAACAAGGTGTGAAATGAAATACAAAATAAATTAAGACAAATGAGTTTTGACTTTTTCTCGTTTAAATACTAAAAACACAATTTTCAACACCTCGTTCAATTTAGCCAAGTTTTATCTTTTTACACATAAAATATTTGTAAAGTTAAAAGTTAACTAAATGAAAATGGGGGTAGACTTGTAAAATGTCATCATCATCGTCATAGTCAGATAAATGATAAAGTTCTCTTCAAAATATTTTGATGATGATGTTGTTGTTGTTGTAATGAATTGAGGAGGACATTTGGTAAATAATTTATAGCAGGTCCTTGTAACTTTAAGTAGTTTAATAATAATAATGCTTTTGAGGATAAATGTCTTCGGCGAAAAGAGTACAAATAATAATTGGTGATTGCCATGTTTCATTTAAAACATTGATAGACAAATAATTTAATGGCCTGAAGGAATTTTTGATTTTAATTAAATTTTAAAAAGTTAAAGTGGTTTCACTTTTTGATTGGAATTTTGAAAATATTTTGTCGTGTCACAATTTAATATTTTACTGTTTACTGATATTTCACAGATGGGACGGAAAAAAAATGAAATAGCCTTAAAATGTAAGTCATATTGAATGTTTCACACATTGTTACAACTGTCAGAAACATGATTTTTATTTTTCATTTTGTGTCAACCTTCTGAATTTTTTTCTCTGTTATCATAGAAATATACGATAAAGGATGTTTTTTTCCTTTTAAGGGTCACGTCCATTCATATCATCATGATGCTTAAAATTTTTGATATGAGTTTCACTGAAAAAACACGTCAAGTGATTGAGGCTTGAGCAAGAAATTCTTATGAGGATCCAGATTGTAGAAAGCTGTCATTGTTTTGGACGAGTTTGATCAGGTAAGATTTTTAAGCGACTCCTACAATGAAGAACCAGCGCTCAGGTCCCTCAAATCAGTCGATTAGCACCCACTTGATTTGTTTCAGTTGATGAAGGTCGACACACTTTCAAATGGTACTAATCAGGTACGACAATTTCAAATTTTTGAAAATAGTGCAGTAAATTCTTGTTCACTTTAAGACTGGATGACGTCTTAAATGGATGACGCCTTTCAATGATATCACAAAACATAGCCATATCATATCAAATCTTTCACTTACATATCTTTTGAGTTGCTTTCATTTCGTTCCCAGAATTCAAATCAAAACGCAAAACGCCAAATACAAACGGACCATACTTTGTACGGGAATGAGAATTTAAATATTCTCTAATATGGATAAACGATTATCAGATAATATGATTGATGTAAAATTTTTACGTTGTTTTAAGCCAAAGATCTGATCCTTCTTAGAAAAGTAAAATACAAATGTCTGTAAAAAAATACTAGTCGTCTCCCTTATCAACCTTAAATAAAAAAAATATGCCTCAAGTATTTATATTTTTTTGTAGTCTTTTTCAGGTAAATGTACGCTTGGATGAATTCATACAATAGAAAACAAAATAAGAACTACAAAGAGGATAAATTATGCATTATTTTTGCGACCCAATTCATATTATTATTATTATTTTGTGTTTCCATTCCTTCGTATAACGACAACATATGTTTTAGTAAATATTAGAAGACCGACAAAAAGGTTTTATGTCACTTTTGTAACTTATAAAGTTGAGAGATTGTCTGACATTTGCTCTTTATTTTAATAAAAAAAAAGGTTGTTCATGAATATTTTTTTTGTAGTTCACACATTTTTATCATTGTTACGATGATTACTTGGACAATTTCTCTGAAATTGACATTCAATTTTCGCCTTTTATCGTAATTATTATCAGTAATTTTATTTTATAATATTTTGAGTGTAAAACCGCAAACCGATAAATCATTTCATTTTTATTGTATTGTTGGCATATTTGCATTGCACTGTGTGATATAAATCGTATTTCGTGAGAACTTCAATGAATTATGTTCTACTGCAATATCATCGCGTTTATTTATAGATAAGTAACAATACAAATGAGTTATTGCTCTACAACATTGAAAGTTAATAAGTTTTTAAAGTGCTATATTAATGGTTGAATGGTCGATTTTAGCATAATGAAACTCTTCAGAAGTTTTTTAATATAATGTGAAAAGTTAATAATTAAAATGAAAAAGTTCTACTTACCAGAATTGGGATCATGATGCGGTGGCATTGGCGTACAAAATGCACTAGATGATGTTGGTACAGCTGATGGAGGTGGTGGATAATTATTACGATCCATATTGTATGGTGAATCACACATTGGCGGTTGACCATAATGTATTGGATTCACTGTGAAAATACAAAATTGAAAGCAAATGTTAAATTACATGTTTACAAAATGCGCAGTTGAAATGAATTTCATTGAAATAATATAATATTTACATTTTAATTACTCTTGAATACGTTCAAATGAATGGCATATTTTTATTTTAATTCCAGGAATTCATAAAATAATCACAATGTTTAAATAAAGCAATTATGTACTTACTTTGCTCAACTGGTGGTCTCATGCTTGCAATTGCATTTAATGGTGTGTATGATTTTGGTGGTTCATTTGTTGCCGGACGAACAACACGCTCTTCCGTGACACTCGACTGAACGCGATATTGCATTTTGCAATATGCTTCTTGGTTGGCACCTTGAGTCGAGTTAACGTAAACACCAGTAATTGTCACATCGGTATCCTGAACAATAACGACACTGGTCGAAACGGGACGTATTGGCTGTTTTTTTAAGTAAACTTAGTCAATTTAATTGAAATAAATTTAAAATAAAATTACCTCATCAGCTTCATGCTTCATATTTTTAATTTTTGTGGGACTGTCTCGTTTTTCTTGTTTGACTCGTTTCAGCTCTTTAGGTTCCTTTTTAGGTTTCGGTTCTTTTGGCTCTTTCACGTCTTGTTCTTTCCCTTCTTTTTCTGATTCTTTAATTTTAATCTTTGCTTTATCCTTTTTAGGTACCTTTTCTTTTTTCTTTTGTGTCTTTTGTCCACTTTCTTTATCTTTAGCGGTTTTTTCTTGTCCTGAAGCTTTCTCATCTTTGTCAGCTTTTTTGCTATTTTCTACCTTTTCAGCTTTCTCTTGCTTTGGAGATTGTTCAGACAATTGTCTGTCTATTGCACGTTCCACTTCATATGTAGCTGCGAGCATAGCTGTGGCATTAAGTGATGCCATGCGTTTTTTAGTGACAACATTTTTAAAATCCATCGAAGAAGTCGAGTTATTTCGTTTACGTTTAACATCTTTTGAATCGTTTTTTTTATTATTTTTTGTATCATCTTCTGAATCCGACTCAGAACTCTCAGAATTTTCTGATTCCGATGATTTATGTAAAATTGGTCGTTTTTTCAATGGAACATTAGTTTTGACTTTACTTATGACTTTTTTCTTATTTGCTACTTGTTTAGTTACTGGCTTTGTTGATTTGGAAGTTAATTTCTTCTTATTTGGTTGAGATTCAATATTACTAGAGTCTTTTTCCTCTTTAACCTAGATTATGTTTTAATTTAATTGAGAGATTCGTTGAGAGACAGAGAAAATCTTACCTTAATTTTCTTCAGTTTTGATTTCTTTTGTGCAATTGATTCCTGATCAGAGCTTCCTGACTCATCATTTTCCCAGAATTTACCTACAGCTCTGATTCCAGATGCTGTTCTAACACTCCTGAATGAATATTTTATTTAGTATTAATTTCATGCAAAATGAAGTAATTTTACCTTTTGTTAAATTCTTCAACTTCTTCTTGTTGGCTCTCATCTGAACTCTTTTCATTTTTGCTACTCTTACTTTCGTCACCTTCTTCTTCATCTTTTTCCTTCTTTTTCATTTCCATTCTGACCTTCTGCATTTCCTTTAAACTTTCCAATTTGGCTGCTTTAATTAAATTCTGTTCAAGTGCCGACCTTGACTCATTCTCATACAAACAATGAACTTTAGCCAAAGCATTTAACGAAGCCTCTCGATGACGTTTTGGTCCACTCCAAAAACCATACTTTTTCATGTGACGTGTTTTTGCTGCTCGACGTTTTTGTATTCTTGTAATTACCGATGAATCGGAAGACTCTGAATCATTATCATCATCTTCAGATTCATCCGAGTCAGTGGGTTTAGGTTTTGATTTAACTTTAACAGGCTTTTTATTTATTTGACCTTTTTTGATAACATTTGACTTTTTAATTAAATTTGACTTTTCTTTTGATTTTTTATCAACATTTTGTTTTTGTTTCTTTTTATCTTCTGAATCGGATTCATCAGTTTCTGTTTCATCTTTCTTTGCAGTGGAAGTTACTTTTGATTTGGCGTTAACTTTTTTAGGAGTTGTCGGTTTCTTTATCACTGTGGATTTTTCAATTTTTTCAGATTGTTGGTCAGAACTCGATTTAATACTTAACGGATCTTTGATTTCTTGCTTTTTATCAGATTCACTTGAATCTTTATTTTTCTTTGTAGTATCTACAACAATTAATTCAACTTCTTTTTTATCTTCAGTCAATTTAGTTGGATTTTCAGATTTTGTAATATTCTGTGGTATCGGTGACGGACCTTGAAGCAATTGTTCTCTTTGAGCTGCTTCGGCCTTTAGTCTTGCTTTATGTTTGAAAATTGGTTCTCGACGCATTATTGGTCTAATTTGACTAGTTCCAGAAAATTCAAAGACATCTTTTGATGAACACGATCCAATGCTGGGAGTTGTGCTATCAGGTCGTGATATTGGAGTTTCAATTGATGACTTTTCTTCAGACTTGACATCAGAAACCGTTGTATTTGATTGAGTATCAGTAGGTTTAGATTCAATTTCTATATTATTATCCTTTTTATTTGGCAGATCATTTTTTTGTTGAACAGATTTTTTCACATATTTTCGTTTAACCTTTGTTAATTTTTTCTTAGGATCAAGCGATTTGTCTTGTGTCCCTTTATCATCATCATCATCTTTTTTCTCATTTTTGTCATTTTCTGTCATCTTTACTTCATTATTAGACAATTTATCAGATGTCTTGGTCTCTGTTTCCTTTACATTACCTTTGCCATTGTTTTTCTTAGTATTTACCTTTTTCACATTTGTGGTACCTTTTTTGATTAATGAATCAATTTGTTCATCGTTTTTCTTTGGGACACCTTCTTTACTTGGATCAGTAGGTGTTTCATTACCTTTTACCTTCTTATTGTTTTCATCCTCTTGCTTATTATTGACAGAATCAGATTTCTTTTTATTATTATCCTCTTTGCAACTTGCCTCGACATTACTAGTACTATCTTCTTTGACATTTAAAGTATCCGATTCCTTTTTTGTAGTATTTTCGTCGGAAGAGACCACACTATTTGCCTTATTTTGTCCAGATTTAATCTTGGTTGTTTTCAAAAATGGTACGTAATTAGTTGTTGCACTGACAGTTGAGCGTGACTTTGTTTTGACCGACTCACAAATTGATGTCTTACAATCCTCAACATCTGTTGTCTGTTTTAAGCCAAAACCTTTTGGGCCATCAAGTAAAATATCAATACCTAAATTTTTCAATTCATTACTTATTTTCTTTTGATTCCTCTCAGATAATGATTTTTTATTTGCACCAACAGTCTTTTTCTTTTTCATTATATTGATTTTATGCTTAAGCAAGGAGGCAGACGATGTTTTCGTCTTATTTGTATTACTGCCTATGGCTTTTTTAAGCAATGAAGAAGATTTAATCTTCTTTTTACTTTTATCAATGCTCGTAGTATTTTCAGTTGTATTTGCCTTATCATCATTCTTATTTGTAACAGACAATTTTGATTCTTTAGCAACTTTTGACTGCTCATTTATTTTTGATTTTTCTTGCTTTTGTGCGTTTCCCACATTTGATTCACTTTGTGTTTCATTTGTTTTTCCAACCGATTTATTATTTTCTTTTGTTGTGGCAATAACTTCACTTTGAACATCTTTTTTCGCTCTTGTTGGACTTTTTGGAGTGGGTTTTGTGTTATTTGATTCTTTACTGGCCTTTGTTACTTTTTGCTTTGAATCACTTACACTCACCTTTGAAGTTTCGTTCATCTCTGGCTTATTGCCATGAACTTGTGTCTTTTTGATTCGCATTTTTTTTATTATTTGATAGAAGCCCTAATTGGGCTCTTATTTGTTTGAAGAACGATAATTAAGAAAATTTTTTGAATTTTGCTTTAATCTGAAAAAAAGTGTAAGGAAATTTGTGTTAAATTTCAAAAGGCAAATTGAAACGACTCTAAAGAGAGCACAATTTCACATATTCAAAAGAATCATAAATAAGATTGGAAAAATGTATCAGAAATCACAAAAATCAATAAATCACATTTGTAAGGAAGTGCTCTTTATTGTTCCTTCCTACATAATTTCTGGTTTCTACTTTGTAATATTTTTTTCTTGCTTTCAAAATACGTAACATATTGAAGTTACTGTCGAAGAGGAAAAATATCGGAAATAGCTTAAAGCAAATAACATTCTCAACTCTGACAAGAATTTTTTATTTATGTTTTTTTTCAAGTGAGGGGAGTTTTCAGAAGTTTTTTTAGATTTGAAAAGCAAATAAATAAAAACGCTCATATGAAAAAAATTCACCATCAGAATATGAAATAAATTTTGTTTTTTGTTCACAAAAACATTGAATGTCTAAACATTAAACAAATTTAAATTTCAAATCAAATAAGTGAAATTGATATTAAAAATCAATTTATTTGCAGTAGATTTTGAACAACCAGATAAAAAACAACAAGAGTAATCACAATATTAGTAGAATTTTATTCCAGAGAGTGAGAGAAAAACATGTGGCTTAGGATTCAGGTGCATTCAATTCAATGAACAAATAAAATTAAACGTGCATACACACAAATTGAGCATCAATTCATTGGAATTTAGATAAAAACAGTTATTAAGGTGAAATTTAAATCGAATATTTGGCAATTCAACAGGTTCGAATTTAAAATTCATATGAAAATTCCCTGATTAAATGATAAAAATGTAGTTTGAAGTAATTTATGGCTCAAAAATGTAATTATACAGCATGAATTCATTAGCATCACATTTACAACAATGTTACATCAATTTAAAAAAATAATTAATAAAAATTACAATAATACGACGTTCTTTTTTCATCACTTTAGTGCATCGTCTTGAAATAAGTATTTAGTGTTTTATTATGACATGCACGCATAATTTTTTTGTATTTTAAATTAATAAAATAAAGTAAAATATGTTGTTACATTTTTGAACCTATAATTACATATCATTACTTGTATTATTAAAATGTTTCATGTTTTTTATTCCATATTGTGAGAAATAAAAGGTTATTTTAATGTGTAGTTGATTTCAATCAATGATATGAGCTGACTTTATTGAATTAAAATGTATGAAGAAGGGTGTAAAATATCATAAATTGAATAATAAAATATGGACATAATTAAAGGGAAGGAAAAGCTCACTTGTAATTTTATTAAAACATTAATGCAACATTGTAGACTCGATTTGATACAATGATTTTTTGTGAATATAATTCAACAAAAATATTGTGTAAAGAACACGAATTCACATTTTTTTAACTGAGATGCTTAAACATATAACTAAATAAATTTAAAAAATGGATAAAAGAGTTGACATCGTCGTCATCAACGATGATGACGGTCATTGTAATTTTTTTCCCTGAAATTCAACTTAAATCACTTAGATAATGTACATTTTCACTCACATTATTTTATCCACAGCGAATACAGGATGAGGAAAAAAAATGGAAAGAAGATGTGTAACAAATTTTTTCGGATAATATCTCGTGGCAGGTGGTTTATATACTTTAGCACCTTTAAACCATCCTTCATCATTATCTTTACACACATTTATTCTTTTTTTTGATTATGTATACAAAAAAAAGGTTAAACAATACAATTTGATGTATATCAGATGCTTCATGAATGATTAAACACAAAAAAATAGGAAATTAGAGGAACATTTAACTTCGGTAGGAAAAAAAATTAACAAAAAATAATCATTTTAGTAGCAGACAGATCCCTATTAAGATTTGGTTTTATAAGGAGGCATTTTAACCTTCACTCACGCCGGATCCATTGTGGGTACGCGTTATCATCGTCATAGGGCCTTAGCTTTAATCCTGTCATTCCAAAAAAGTCACCACCTTTTTCTAATGAATTTAGTATCCGGAAATTAAGAGATATTTAAGTATGTAAAATCTCAATTCACACTAAAAAACAGGAAACAAGGAAATTATTGAATGAAAATCTTGAAGAGAGGAGCTTTTAAAAGGCACTCTGAACTGAAAACGAGTGAGATAACAGTCGGAAATACGATTCCCAAAAATTAATAAAAGGGCGTTAAATTGATACAGAAAAATCCCTTTTTTGAGTAAAAAGTAACCGTTACAAAAAAAAAAATAAATTAAAGCAATGTTTTGGCTACAATGTTTTTATATTTAATTAACTTTTTTTTCTCCTTTTATTTTATTTTATCTTTTTTCCGTCTTTCTCTCCATTGTTCTCATTTCAATTTGAAAACAAAAAATTGAATTAAATTAAGTATACATATGTGTATTTGTGTTTTTGACGGTCACTTGTAAGGATATACACAGACACAAAAAAAAATCCAGGTAAAAGTAACAAAAAAAGACGGCACGTGCTTTGTATTATAAATTATTTTTAGAATAATGTCCATTGAAAAAAAAAGGAGTAAATTGAAGTCATATTAAAAATAAATAGAAATATTTAATGGAAATAAAAGAAACCACGTGAATTAAATGGTAAAAAGGGATAAAAATACATCTAGAGTTGATTTAATTGGTTTAAACATAATTTCATCACGCAAACTAAAATGTATATGGAAACATGAAACTCTTTTATATTGTAATGTGAATATTGAGGGATTAGTGGGAGATTTATCACATTTTTAATAGTGGATTATTAGGAAATTGTACATTTTTATGTTGAGTTTGAATGTGAAAGAGGTTGTTTCATTGTTGAAAAATAATAATACAAGGACCTGGCTGGAAAGGAAATTGTGAGTATTGGAGTTCGTAAAAGCTTGAACACAATAGGCATTAATTGAAATTTGAGATTAAATGAAAACAATTAAATGACTTAATTTTCGTCATTACAAGCAGAAAAACTCGCTATACTACAAAGGCATGAAGTTTTATAACGATTTATTGAAAACAACAACTGTCGATACAACTACTTAACAAACAATATTAATATATTTGGAACCTATAGTAAATTGTCATAACGTGCTATAATTTAAGTTAAAGCTGTGATATCTGCTGTGATGAACATCATCCTAAGGATGGATCCCAGCCTCAAGTAACAAGTAGGTTATTTTAAGGTTACTTGAATGGTGGCAGTGGTTATACACCTTCATGGAAAATTTTGGTTCTAAAGCAGTTCAAATTAGATCAAATTTCAAGAGAATCTTAGCATAGCGAAACTTGGTGCATTTTTTTCTAAGTTTGATTAATGAACTTGCTTCTTCTCACTTCTCTGGCACTACGTCCATTTTTTAGACTGGGCCTGTTAACTCATTAATCGCTAGCGTTGTATTTTTACAACGCCTCTTTGAAGTCACTTTTCTCGTTCAAATCAAAAAATTTCTTTGGCAATCTTTTTTAGAGTCTTAATTTAAGATGTTTTGTATCAAACAGTTGCATGGTTTTTGAATTTAAACCAAAAATTAAAAAATTATGAGCTAAACTTTTAAGAAAAGTCGCATTTTTTTCTCTCTCGTACAATGTTTCTGCATGTATTTGTGTAGGACTTATACGTATTTTGTTTTGGCTCTCCTGTAAAATTTTTATATGAAACCTAAAATTTTCATCGAAATGAAAAGTGTTCATTTTTACCTAAAGAATAAATCATAGAAGAACTTTTTGTTCAAAACTCAATATTTTAGGAGCGGCGATTAATGAGTTAAACAATACCTTTCCAAGACTCTCTATCTCTCGCTTGCTGTTTCAGTTTTGTACCCGTAATGTTTGTAGGTTTTGTTGGATGCCATCGATCCACCTCCTCTTGGGGCACTTACCACCTCGGGGCGGCGGTCCTTAGGATAGGTTCGGAATAGCGCAACATGATTGTGGTCTATTCGTGTGCTCATGCCAATTTAGTTTCTCATCGATATGGAGATCGAGGTATTTGAAATTTGGAATATTCAGTGGGAAAAAACTGAATCCAAAATTACCTGAAGCATGAAAATTCTGAAGAATCTTGATTTTCATTCTTAATTCAATCAACAACAAAAACAAATCTGATGTTCAACAGCATTTTCTTAATTCCAATCACAATAAGACACAAAATACATCAAAACAAAATCTAATGTCATCAAAATACTTGATAATGATTTGTACACAAAAGACAGATCAAACTAATTTAACACATGTTGCATCTTAATATGATACTGCAGTGCAACAACTCATTCATGATAATGGTTAAATGTCAGTTAACAAGTTAAAAAGTATGAATAACAAAATAGGCTTATCGAGATTTATGGCACATAGTCTAACACTGAAAATGTTATCAACATTTTACGGATTAATTTCTCTCTCTCTCATATGTTTGAAATACATTTTTGATATTTCCTATGTATGTTTATTTCATTTTCCAATAATAATACTAATAATTTGGAAAATTGTTGTTGAAATTATATGGTTTTATTATTATTTTGATTCATCATCATCAGTATAATGATGTTAAAATGAGACTTGTTATCTCACTATAACAATAATGATGACATGATCGTTTTCATACTAATTGAATTCCTTTTGTTATGTCGTTTTCCTATTCAATTGCTTAATTTAATATCGGATATATTTTGAATTGAAATTGTAAGGAGATACTTAATAGTTACGTCAATAAATTCTTCTTTGTTTGAATTGTTTCATCAATATTTTGTTGACCATAAATCTCAATAAAGCATGAAATGTGTCCACAATAACAATACAAAACTCGAGATTTTTATGGTATAAAAAAAGGGATTATTTTTGTCACTTTTATGTCTTTTTTCTTTTTATTTTTTGCTTATTCTCTCTCACTTGACTAATATCATTATACTATCAATAAAATCAGTAAAGATGAAATGAATCGATTGAATGAAATTGGACCACCATGATCATGTTGTGGCGATGTCATGTCATCACCATACACGGGAAATGCAAAAGTTGCCGTATTGTTGCCGTATTTGTTGCCGTAGACGGCAACTTCTTGCCGTGGCACGGCAACTCTACGGCAATTGTACGGCAACATTTTTAAATTTTTTTTTTCATTTATTCAGTAACAAAAACATAATTTTATCAAAAAAAATTCAAAAACTCAAAAAACTCAAAATTTTCAAAAAAAACTCAAAATTTTCAAAAAAATTCAAAAAAATCGAAATTTTCAAAGAAGTCAAAATTTTCAAAAAAATTTCAAAAATTAAAAATTTTTATAAAACTCAAAAATTTCAAAAAACTCAAAAATATCAAAAAACTCAAAAATTTCAAAAAACTCAAAATTTTCAAAAAAGTCAAAATTTTCAAAATACTCAAAAAATTTCAAAAAAATCAAAATTTTTAAAAAAACTCAAAATTTCAAAAAAAACTCAAAATTTCAAAAAAAAAATCAAAAAAGTCAAAAAACTCAAAATTTTCAAAAAAATCAAAAATTTCAAAAAAAACTCAAAAATTTCAACAAAGTCTCAATATTTCAAAAAATCAAAAATTTCAAAAAAAACTCAAAAATTTACAAAAAAAATTAAAAAATTTCAAAAAAGTCTCAAAATTTCAAAAAACTCATAATTTTCAAAAAAAGTCAAAAAATTTCAAAAATGTATTTTTTAAAAAATTTGAGTTTTTTGAAATTTTGTATGATATTTGAAATTTTTGACATTTTTGAATTTTTTGAAAAATTTCAGTTTTTTGAAAATTTTGACTTTTCTGAAATTTTTGAGTTTTTTGAAAATTTTGACTTTTTTGAAAATTTTGAGTTTTTTTTGAAATTTTTTGAGTTTTTTGAAATTTTTTAGTTTTTTGAAAATTTTCAGTTTTTGACTGTTTTTGAAAATTTTGACTTTTTTGAAATTTTTCAGTTTTTTGAAATTTTTGAGTTTTTTGAAATTTTTGAGATTTTTGAAATTTTTGAGTTTTTTGAAATTTTTGAGTTTTTTGAAATTTTTGAGATTTTTGAAAATTTTCAGTTTTTTGAAATTTTTGACATTTTTTAATTTTTTTTAAATTTTTGACTTTTTTTGAAAATTTTAAGTTTTTTGAAAAAATTATATTGTATAAATGAAAAAAAAAAATTAAAAATGTTGCCGTATTTGTTGCCGTACAATTGCCGTAGAGTTGCCGTGCTACGGCAATAAGTTGCCGTCTACGGCAACAAATACGGCAACTTTTGCATTTGCCGTGTACCACACAATGAATGTGGAGCAATTTTCAAGCTAATAACAATAAAATTATGACTTGACCTTATTTCTTTTTTCTCCATTTCATCGCATTGTACAGCGAAAAGGACAATCACCTTGTATTTTAATAATAAAAGAAATGAGGACACGTTTTGAAAGTAATATGGACAAAAATTTGTTTTCTAGTTGCTAATAGTGGTAATTTTTTTTTGCAATTTCATATAAAATAATAAGAAAAAAAACCGCAAACACCTTTCATGCCATTACCTGATTGACTACTCTTTCATAACAACATCACACTGTCAGATAACCGTACACATTGAAAAAAATTGAAATTAATCAAAGCCACTTAAAAACAATACAAGAAGCAACAATTTTATCGTAGGATCTTTTCAACTCAATAGTTTAACAATAAAATACACGTAATAATGCTTCAATTTAGCAAAAAAATAGTGAAAAGTTTCTTTTTATTACTTCTATATTAAATTTTATTGTATTAGCACTGTAAAAGTGCATTTACAACAAACAGATGAAATAAAGGTAATAAAGGAATATGAAGAAAAAAAAAACAATATAAAACTTGTTTTGATCGCAAAATGTAATATTGTTCGAATGTATTATTATTATTATTGTACTTTATTGTAAGTAGTTGTGATGCAGTGTGATGAAGAGTCATGATTGTGTCTAATAATTATAATACATATAAGTTTGAATATTGACGCTGAGGTTGGTTCATGTAAAAAAAAAATATTATAATATGAAATGACGTGAGATGAATGTCTAAGCAATTTGATGGTAATTGAGTGTTGTCACACATACAATACTGAGATGAAATGGAATTCTTTAAATTGTTTATGTTTTGAAGATTAAATTTGATATTTTTAATGTAATATGTTTTTTTTAGTTTAAGCTTAGTTGAGAGAAAGAACTCAAAATTAGTGCATTGTATCAAAAAATATCCGATCGAGCTCATTCAGAGACCGACTGGGCAATGGAAGTGGCTCGTGAAATTCACTGTCTCATAAGGTATGATTGCAAACAGATCAGCTAAGAAAAAAAACAGCGAAAGACGTAAACAGCAAAGTCTGCAATAATTGAGTGGCTTATAGATGAATCAACTTGGTACTGGGATCTGCAAAACAATCGTTTTTCTGAACACGTACTCAATCTTATACCAAAATGGTCAGCTACTCGTACTAAAGAACTTCTAGGAATGACCACAGGTCAAGTAAGAGTTCTGGTGGCATTCTTTACGGGAAGCGCACGTGTGCTAAAACACCTTAAGATAATGAATCTAAGTGAAACAGATTTATGTAGAATATGTCAAGCAGAAAGTGCTCAGCACATTTTCTGCTTCTGTAGTGGTCTTGAGAACAGGAGAAGGAAGTTTCTTGGGTGTTTGAATGGGCAAATAAATCCAACGGCCTTCTTTGGAATGAAACTTCATTTGATTTATGATTTCTTGAAAGCAATAAATATCGTTAAAGAAGAATATAATTCAGGGTAAGTCAAAAGACAGCCCACAAAAAGCCCAATGTAGTAGTGGCTTAGGTTTGTATACCCTTCTCTAATCATCATCATAATAGTAAAAAAGGCGTTGATGAGCAATTGCGAGATGTCTATGAGAGATACATGGAAAAATTGAATTTCTAAGTCTATGGTTCAAAAATATAAAACCATATAAAGAAAACACTCATTTGTGTTATAAAAAAATTACCAGAACAAAGCGAATCAATGCAAAAAAGCCATATCTCTAGCTCGAAAGCTGAACGACTGTTTTCTCACCAAACTAGTCAATTGCATCATTATAGACAATGAGACTTACAAAAGGATGGACTTCGAGCAATATCCTGTCAAAAATATTTATGTTGCTTGGACAAAGGGAACTATGAAGGCCAAATATTCTTCAAAAATGTCTGTCAAGATTTTCAAAGAAACAAGCAATTTTCTATTGGCAAGCTTCGATGAGAGGTGTCAAAAAAAAAATAAAACACTTCACTATTTTTAATACGAAATTGTTTGAACCAGACGTTTGAACAGCTGATATGAATCAGATCCATTGAGATAAATTAAAAAAAAAATCTTTGATTCCATATCAAATCATTAAAATTAAAATGAAATCTCAATCAAATGGGTCACATTCATGTCTCAAATATCATGAATTTGACTCGAATCTAAACAAAAGCCATTTCATATTTCACTCTTCGCACGTAGTTACTTTTGGATTGCTTGTAGATGGAAAATTTCATCTAACATTCAATACATTAAATTGAAATGAATTCAAACGAAATTTTTTATTTTTATCTTAATATAACATGAAATTACTTGCACTTTACCTATCAAAAGTACTCTTAATTTTTATTTGTAATTTAATCCAATTCATTTAATTGTGTGAGATCTTAATTTTATCACATATCTCAATGAAATTCACTCAAAAATATTTGTGTGAATTATTAAATTATTTTAATTATACCGAATTCATGCGGATTTCATTCATAAAAACATAAATTTTGAGGAATAAACACAGATTTTTTTGAAAATAAAAAAACATCATTAAGATGTCTCATGGCCAAAATATTTTATTGTTTTTTTTTATTGTTGTTGTAACTTTCTTTCATATATTCATATATTAAAAGTTGATATTATTATATTTTTGTATGTTTTCAATTTAATTTTATCTCTTTGATTAAATTTCTCTCTCTTTTTTTTGCTTGATATTGTGTGTGTTTGTGTTACACGAAAAAGCCATTCATTTGTTTATTTTCATATGTTACATAGATACACACTCACATACACATTATGCACTATTATTATGCTCTCTTTATATCGATTTTTTTTATAAACTTCCCACTATACACATATTTCACATCTATATGTATATCATATTATAATAATGGTGTAAATCAACAAATTCCACTTACGAATTTTTTGTTATCTTTAATTGAATTTATAATGGAAAAACCACAATGGACTAATAGTCCAGAATATTTTTCTTTGAATCCATACACCTTTTGTAATTTTTCTAACAGTTTTTTATTAATTTTAACACTTTCAATTCAGTAAATAAATTTTTTAATTCATTCACTTATAACAGATCCAACCTTTTTCATTCTGGTATAGATACGTCACTGAACGGTGTTGCATCTCTGTAATAAGTAGACAGATGGAGAGTGAATTCTCTTTTTAACATTTTTGAGTACACACACGTACAAACACATACGACGATAGACGGTGTATATACATAATAAACTTTAAAGGGCAAATAATTCAGTTGATTCTCATTCATGTTATTTTCCTTCTTGTGTTTTGGTATACAATGAGAGTATGAATAAACCACATATAATTTTATTAATTCACTCTCTGTGTATGTATGGAAATGTATGTGTGTGTGCCTCCTCAATTTTGAGAGAAATGAGTACG
Organism: Culicoides sonorensis; assembly: GCA_900002565.1. Lineage (NCBI taxonomy): Eukaryota > Metazoa > Arthropoda > Insecta > Diptera > Ceratopogonidae > Culicoides > Culicoides sonorensis. The sequence continues at coordinate 948,328 of LN483366.1, forward strand.
CATGTCAGCTGTACTGTCATTCATAGTAAGCTCAATTCATGAAAGAGGTGCTACGATAATTTTTATAGCGAGACATCTTTTAACAATCATGTGAATTGTGGATTTGAATTTTATCAAATGGGGTGAATTGAAATTGATAATTTTATTCATACGAAAATTTGAAAATTTTATGTTTTGAATGGAAATGTGTTTGTAAATTCTCTGAAATCAGTTTTTAAGGCCTCATATGGATTAAATGAAATAAAAAATGTTCTCTTTTAAGAATACATAAGTCGATAACGAAGGAAACTCCTTACAAAAGCAGTGTGCTGTGCAAATGCAAGTCCTTGCTGAAGTGTCAAAAGATTAAAAAAGGTGAAGTAGTTTGATTCATGAAAAATTCGCTGTGGATCCTTTTTTAGGGCAATTCTCATCGATTTGAAAAAAATGCGAGTATTTTGGTCACTCATGCCAAGCGTTTGTGTGTTAAAAATTAAAATAACTGTCTACATTTTCCAAAATTGCTAAATTTCAAAAACCGAGAAAATTTCAAAAATCATAGAAAACTGCGTAAACCTCAAAAAACGCGGAAAAGAACGAAACCGCTGTATTGTCAAAAATCGCAGAATTTTTTTCTTCAATGAAATCTGAAATTTCATGAATGAAATGAAAACATAAGTTCAATAAAACCTCAAATCAAAACAATGAATAATTTTCAATTTAAATGAATTCATAAAGTCACACGATTTTATAACTCAATTAATTTACATTAAGCAAATTGACGCACGCGTTTACATTTTTAATAAAAATTAAAATATGAATTTTACTTTAATTAAATGCATTAAGAGTTGTCTCCATCGAAAAAATTTCAAAAAATGTAGTCTTAGAATTAAATTTTGTGTATTAGAAAATAATAATTCAAAATATTATTTCACCTTTACATTCACCTGTTCACTTTTTTCCATTGCAATTGAATAAAAACAAAACAAATTTAAATACTAATTATCAATTGAATTTGGTATAAAAGACAGTAATCAAAGGGTTCTAGCTTCAGTTTCGGTTTTGAACTAAATTCATTGAATTATCGGGATACTTACTTGCAACTGTGTAGTTTTTCTATTACATTCAATTATCTTGGATAACATTTTTTGGATTATTTTACTTTGAAATGGATTCTAATTCAGACGTGAAATCAAATGCGATGAAATTTAATCGTCAATTCGCTCTTAGCTCAGATGACGATATTGTAATATCGGGTGTTAGTGGTCGTTTTCCCAATTCGCATAATGTTGATGAGTTGGCGTATAAGTTGTACAATAAAATCGATTGTTGTGACGATGCTGAAACACGCTTCAGACATCGTGCTGGAATTCCAAAGCGTCAGGGAACTGTTTACGATTTGGATAAATTTGATGCTTCGTTTTTTGGATTTAATCAAAAATTGGCTAATGCTACGGATCCGCAAACGAGGTGTATTGTTGAACATGCATGGGAAGCTGTGCTTGATGCTGGAGTGAATCCAATTGATATAAAGGGATCTAATACTGGGGTCTACACTTCAGTTTGTACAATGGAATCAACTGAGGGTATCATTAATGTGGGGATTTATGATGGTTATACAATTGTTGGACAAAATCGTGGTATGTTGGCTAATCGTATTTCGTATGTATTGGATTTAAAAGGCCCATCATTTGTGGTTGATTCTGCTTGTAGTAGTACGATGATGGCATTGAATTGTGCTTACTCGGCAATGCGTAACGGTGAATGTGACGCAGCAATTGTTGGAGGTTCTAATTTGACTTTAGCACCAATCACTTCATTGCACTTTGCAAGACTTGGTGTACTTGCAATGGATGGATATTGTAGACCTTTTGATAAAAATGCAAGTGGTTATACAAGATCCGAAGCAATCTCAACGGTTTTCCTTCAAAAGCGTAGAGATGCTAAGCGTTGTTATGCAACATTGGTTCACTCAAAAATCAATTGTGATGGATACAAAGAACAAGGAATCACATATCCCGCAGGTCACATCCAAAAAATCCTGCTCAATCAATTTTATGAGGAAATTAATTTGAGTCCATTAAATGTTTGTTATGTCGAGGCCCATGGTACTGGTACTGGAGTTGGTGATCCAGAAGAGTGTGAAGCAATTTATCAAGCATTTTGTAAGGGACGCAAAGAACCATTACTTGTAGGCTCTGTAAAATCAAGTATTGGTCACACAGAACCAGTCTCAGCCCTTTGCTCGCTGGTAAAGTGCGTTCTTGCCTTAGAAACTGGCAAAATATCACCAAACATTAATTTTGAAGAAGCTCATCCAGCAATTATGCCATTGAGAGAAGGTCACTTGAAAGTTGTAGCAGAGACAACTGATTTACCTGGAGAGTTAGTCGCTGCAAGCTCATTTGGATTCGGAGGAGCAAACGGACATATTTTGCTTAAACGAAATGATAGAATTAAGGTCAATCATGGACTTCCAAATGATTCGTTACCTCGACTTGTTGTATGGAATGGTAAGCTCATGATATTTGAATTTTTTTTAATAGTTGAATCAAAAAAAAAAATATTTTCAGGTCGAACAGAAGAAAGTTGTAATGTAGTATTTGATGAAGTGGTTAAAAGACCATTAGACGCAGAATTTATCGGTTTGCTCCATAGTTGTCAGACACATTCAATTCAAGCAAACATGTATCGTGGTTTTGGTTTATTTACTCAACAAGGTGATGGAAATGCAATTTGTGTTGGACGAGAAGTTGAAAGAAGTAAAGGTGCTCGTGTTCCATTGGTATTTGTTTATTCGGGTATGGGATCACAATGGACACAAATGGGCAGCTCACTTATGCAATTGCCGACTTTCCGAAAGACAATCGAAGAATGTCATAAGGTGTTAGAGAAAAAAGGATTGAATCTGATTGAAATACTCACATCAGATGACAAAAAAACTTTTGACAATATTTTGCATTCATTTGTGGGTATTGCTGCCATTCAAATTGCACTTACCAACATCTTACGTGAAATGGATGTTGAGCCTGATTACATAATTGGTCATTCAGTGGGTGAACTTGGATGTGCTTATGCTGACGGTTGTTTTACTGCTGAGGAAATGATATTGTCAGCATATTCACGTGGAATGGCCAGTCTTGAAACAAAAGTTATATTTGGGTCAATGGCGGCTATAGGTTTGAGTTATGAACAAATTTGCCCATTGTTGCCTGAAGGAATTGCTGTTGCATGTCATAATGGTCCAGATTCATGTACAATTTCAGGTCCCGCTGAATTGGTAGCCAAATTTGTGAAAGAACTTACTGAGAAAGGAATATTTGCTCGAGAAGTTCCATGCTCAAATATCCCATATCATAGTAAGTATATTGCAGATATGGGTCCAAAATTACTTGCAAGATTGAAAGAAGTTATTAAAACACCTAAACAACGATCAACTAAATGGTTAAGTACAAGTGTGCCTGAAAGTAATTGGAATACACCTGCTGCGAGTTATTGCTCAGCTGAATATCAAACCAATAATTTGTTGAGCTCTGTTCTGTTCGAAGAAACAATGAGATTGTTGCCAGAAAACGCAGTCACTATTGAAATCGCACCTCATGGTTTGCTTCAAGCGATTCTAAGAAAAGGCATGACTTCATCGTATCATATCAGTTTAACTCAGAGAAATAATGTGAACAATATTAATATTTTATTTGCTGGACTCGGAAAGTATGGCAAAAAAATTTATATTCTAAACTTTAATTTTAATAATTGATCTGTTTTACAGACTTTACAATCAAGGCTGGGATATTCCAATTGCAAAACTTTATCCACCAATTCAATTTCCGGTATCAGCTGGCACTCCAATGATAGGTCATTTAATTAAGTGGGATCATAGTGATCAATTTTTCGTTGCTGATTTAGATTCTGATACAAAAGAACGAGGTGCAGAACAAAGATTTGTTATAACGCTTTCATCCAAAGATTACGAGTATATAAGTGGGCACAAAATTGATGGTAAATAAAAAAAAAAATTTTTTGAACCAAATAAAACTTCAATGAATTTTTTGTAATAGGTCGAGTATTGTTTCCTGCAACTGGATATCTATTTATTGCATGGAACGCATTTGCTCGTAGTATGCGAGCTGGCGATGTGTTTAAAGATGTTGCAGTGGAAATATCTGATATTAAATTTGTACGAGCAACAACTTTGACAAAAGGAACGCAAGTAACTTTAACAATTGTCATGCACTATGGTACAGGTCGTTTTGAAATTTCTGAATCTGATGCAACTGTTGTTACTGGCCATATTAAGGAACTAGAAAAATTCAATGAAATTAATGTTTCAAATACACCAAAACCTGATAGTGTTGTCTTGAAAACAAGTGACTTTTATAAGGAACTTAAACTTCGTGGTTATCATTATGATGGTGAATTCAAATCGGTTCTTGAAGCCAATTCAGATGCATCACATGCAAAAATAAGTTGGCATGATAATTTCGTATCATTCATGGATTGTATGTTACAAATTGGTATCATTGGAATTGATTCACGATCATTAATGGTTCCAACTGCACTTGAAAAAATTCAAATTGATCCTGCAATATTCCTTCAATCACTTGAAAAAGCTGAAGATATTGAATTTATGAATGTCCAAAGTATAAAAGAGCTTCAAGTAATTAAAACTAAAGGTATTCGTATGCAAGGACTTAAGGCAAGCACAATTATGAGACGTAAGCCACCAGGAGAGCCTGTTCTTGAAACTTATAAATTTGTTCCATTTTTATTACCACAAAACCTTAATATTCAAAATGCTATGCGAGTTATTGTCCAGCTTGGACTTGAAACTGTTCCAACACTAAAAGTTAAAGGTGTTGAAATTGGAGATCGTTCAAATCAATTGATTATACCACACATTCAAAGTGCATTAGGTGATCTACAAATGATAGCAGCAGAATTAACTCTTCTTACACATGAAACAGAGCTAGATATACCTGGAGTAACGATTGATAATGAATCAACAATTAATGACTGCAAAGATTGTCTTTTCGTAATTGGCGCAGACTTTGTTTATAACTCTTCAAAACTTGAGGACATTTCAAAATCTTGCAAACAAAATGGTTTTATCATTTCAATTGAAAACTCTGATTTTGGATCAAGTCAAATCACGTTGCCTGATAATTTTGATATTATTTCTGTTATATCAGTTGATGACATGTGTTTAGTGATGATTCAATGCAAAAAGAAGAAAGATGAACAAGAATCAACTTATTTAACAATATCAGTGAATGACACAAGCTTTTCATGGCTTGAAGAAGCTAAGCAAGCACTGAAAAAAGGAAAGTTATATATAATTGCACAAGGTGAACCATTAAGTGGCATAATTGGTTTAGTCAATTGTTTAAGACGCGAGCCAAAATGTGATGCAATATGTATTTTCATCGATGATAATAATGCACCGAAATTTGATCCAGAAAATCCGTTCTATAAAAAACAGTTGGAAAAAGGACTTGGAATTAATATTTATCGTAATGGTTCTTGGGGAAGTTATCGTCATTTAGCATTGAATGAAGTTTCAGAACCACGTCCACAGACAGGCCACTATTATGCTAATACAACAATGAAAGGTGATTTATCGTCTTTCACTTGGTTTAAAGGAGATTTGAATACGAATGCCAAGAACATTGTTAAAATACGATATTCAGCATTGAATTTCAGAGATGTTATGATAGCAACTGGAAAATTGGATCTGAGTTTAATGTACAGTAGACTGGAACAAGATTGCATAATTGGGTTTGAGTTTTCTGGTATTGATCAAAATGGAAAGCGTGTGATGGGAATCAACAAGTATGGATCTCTTGGGACTCATGCTGTTTTAGAAGACTATTTTACTTGGGAATTACCTCCACATTGGACATTAGAAGAAGCTGCGACCGTACCTTGTGTATACACAACAGTATATGGAGCGTTTTTCGTTGAAACCCACATTGAAAAAGGGAAATCAATTCTCATACATGCTGGCACTGGAGGAGTTGGATTGGCAGCTATTCGTACTGCTTTACATTATGGTTTAGAAGTGTTCACAACTGTTAGTACGGAAGAAAAGAAACAATATTTGTTGGATTTATTCCCAAAATTAAAGCCATCACATATCGGAAATTCAAGAGATACATCATTTTACGAAATGGTTATGCTTCAAACAAAAGGCATTGGAGTTGATTATGTCTTAAATTCATTAGCTGACGCTAAATTAATCACATCATTGAGATGTTTAGCTGAAGATGGACATTTCCTTGAAATTGGAAAATATGATATTCTAAATGATAGTAAAATCGGATTGGGACATTTTGCCAAAAATATAACTTTCCATGTAATCATGTTGGACAAGGTCCTGAAAACAGGCGTAACACCAGAATTTATAGTAAGCTATTTTTATTTTTTAAATTGTTCAGTTATTATATCAATTTTTTTATACATCAACAGAAATTGAACGATCGGATCACTAAAGACATTCATTCAGGAGTCATTGCTCCGCTAAGAGCAAACACATTCGAAGCCAAGGAAATTGAAAAGGCATTCAGATTCCTTGCAAGTGGAAAACATATGGGCAAAGTATTGATAAAAATTCGAGAGGATGATTTCAGTGAAGAATCATTACCAATACCTATAAATCCAGTAGTTTATTGCAAACCAAATTTGAGCTACATCATTCCAGGAGGCTTGGGTGGATTTGGTTTAGAATTAGCTGATTGGCTGGTATTACGTGGCTGTAGAAATCTTGTTCTCAGTTCAAGTAAAGGCATAAGCAAGCCATATCAGGAATACAGAATCCAACTGTGGAGATCATATGGAGTCAATGTCACAGTAAGCACATCTGATATCAGAACACCAAAAGGATGCCTGGAGTTGATCAAAACTGGCTTAGAATTGGGACCAGTAGGTGGAATTTTCAATTTGGCTGTTATTTTACGTGATAACATTTTCGAGAATCAAGATGCTGAGAAATTTGTAGAATCATTATCAGTGAAAGCTTATGCAACCAAATACTTAGATGAAATATCTCGTAAATTATGTCCACAACTTGAACATTTTGTTGTTTTTTCATCAGTTTCATGTGGTCGTGGTAATGCCGGACAAACAAATTACGGCATGGCAAATTCAATTATGGAACGAATTGTTGAATCAAGAATATCAGCAGGCTTCCCTGGAAAAGCAATTCAATGGGGTGCTGTTGGGGAAGTTGGACTTGTGGCCCAAATGGCTGAAAATAAGATCGATGTTGAAATTGGTGGAACACTACAACAAAGAATCTCATCATGTTTGCAAGTGCTTGATATTTTAATGACTTGTCCAGATCCAGTAACTGCAAGTATGGTTGTTGCTGAGAAAAAGGTTCGGGCTGGTACTGGAATTCTCGGTACAGTAATGAATATCATTGGTATCAAAGACATTAAATCAATTCCAATGGATCAAAAGTTATCTGAAGTAGGCATGGATTCATTAATGGCAGTAGAAATTAAACAAACACTTGAACGAGATTATGAATTAGTTTTATCACCACAAGATCTTCGGGTCCTTACACTGAAAAGTCTGATTGATATGACAAACAAAAAAAGTGTTAATGAAGACAAAGCAACTCCTGGTGTTAATAACAGAGGTCTTGCTGTACTTTTCAGAGATTTGAGTGATGAAGTTTATTCAACTGAGTTAATTGTACCACTTAAAACAAAAGGAGACTCAACTAACACTACAGTTATATTACCCGGTGTCGAAGGTATTGCAGGAAAAGTGTGGAATGATTTAGGTGCAAAGTTAAATTTCTCAGCAACTGTCATCCAATACAAAAATACACCAATTAACATGAATATTCATGAAATGGTTGAATCAATGTTCAATCAAATCATTCAAAGTATCATTGGTGAATCAAAAACATTCAAAATAATTGGATATTCATTTGGATCACTCCTTGCCATAATTCTTACAAAAAAATTAGAAGAACTTGGTTTCACTGGAAAACTTATTCTAATTGAAGGATCACCAGTTTATTTGAAAAACTCCATGATGAATGGTCTCAATGCAATTTCACAAGAAAATCACGAAGCTGAAATAGAATTTTATCTTGCATCAATTGTAATGAGTTATGTTGCTCCAAATAAACCACAAGAAAAATTGATGACCTGCAAAACATTCAACGAAAAAATTGATTTTATCTTGAGTCAAATGGAAGGTGTTTCATCATACACTGAACATGCACGTGAAATGATGAATGTCCTGCTAAAGAACACCCTGCTTGCATATAAACTTGAAATTAATAAAATTGAAAAACTTAAAACAGATATTACACTGATCAGAGCAAGTGAACCAATGTTTTTGGACATTCCTGAAGATTACGAATTGTCAAAACAAACATCTGGTGAAATTCATATGAAATGCGTGGATGGAAATCATATGACAATTTTAGATAGTGATGAATTAGTTGAAATTCTTAATCAAGAATTTGAACAGTAACAGTTAAAATAATTTTAAAATAACTTTTTTCTTTGTATGTAAGCGGTTCCATGAAAAAAAAATTATAAAAATAAAATAAAATGCATTGATTTATTTATAACACACACGTTTTTCAATCAAAACAAAAGAATGCCGGCTTAAGTAAGTGAACGAAATGGAAAAGAAACATGTCTTCGGAATGTTTTAACGGAATCTTGTTACTACACTGAACTTACATGCAAAAGCGATTTACGAGTTAAAACGAAGTATGAAATTTTTTGATTTGATAGCTAACAAAATATTTCTTCGTTAGTTTATCGTGTTTCGTTGAAGTATTCGGATGTGCGTCTGTATTTTATTTTAATTTGAAATTCAAACATATATTAATTAAAAATCAAATTTAAAACTCTTAGGAGAAAATAAAAAAAAAATATTTTAATTCAGTGAAGGTTTTGCAGAAAATGGTAATTTATTTGAATAAAAAAAAGAAAAAAAAATTAAAATAAATCAAGAGAAATGGTTTTAAATTTAAAAATAATTATGAAAATAAATCTACTGGAAAATTTAATGGAAAAAGTTTTAATGGAAATATTTTATTAAAAAAATATTATAAATTATCAAAAAAATTGTTAAAATGAAAAATTTTTGGTGTTTAGCTCAATCGATATGGATTAAAATTCCTGCTAAGTATAATTTTTTTTACTTCTCAAATATTCTAAACAAAAATTTGAACCGCCACTTTTCTGATTGAATTGTCACATTCCAAAAAAAAAAAATCTTATTCTTCCGGATTAAATTAAAATTCCAATCATTCTCATTATCATCATTGCACTTCAACCATCTAATTATGGAATTGAAATCTAAAAATCAAATAAAATCTAAACAAAGTACTGACATAATGATTTTGTCACATATCATACAAATAACATCAGTTTCCATATACCTAATCCAAATGAACAAGAATGTTTAATTAAAATGTAAAACAAATGATGAAGGACGATGATTGTGACAAGTTTATATGAATTGAAGTGAATAAAATTACAATCTTATTCTGTGTTAAATGTTAACAAGATAATAATTTTAATGAATGTATCAAAAAAAAATTCTTCATAAGTGTGAGCAGAACTAATGACGATGATCGTTCTGTCAACTTAGAATGTCTTACATAAGATATCAAAAATAGTTAAATGAAAAAAAGTGACTTCATTTATTGAAAGGCAACAAGTGCTTGAAATGGTCAAGGATAAAATGATATTTTTTGTTACCGGTTTTTCTTGATTCTCTTTTTCATTTCATTCAAAGTCTTATCAGTCATGTTTTTCAGCTTTTAATTGATCAAAGCATTCTCACTTTAAATACATGAAAGATAAAAAAAAAACTTACCAAAACAAAATAGCACGAGAAACATTCCAAAAACCAGTTTCAATACAGTTGGTCACTTGTTTGGTGGTTTCTTGTTTTGCTTCTCGTTTTCTTGTGCACAAAATACAAGACATGCATGAAATTCTTTTATAAATGTTATTCATATATTTGTCAGTATCTTCTATTTTCTAGTCTTTGTACTGTTTTATTTTCATTTCATTAATGAGCTAGTTTATAATTCATATAGAAATTGGTCATTTATCGCTCGATTTAATAAACTGGTTAAGGAAATATCTTGTTTATTTGATGCAAATTTTAATTGAATCACTTAGCTTTAGAATTTAGGTTAATATGTTTGAGTTACATTAAACTAAAAAGAGATTTGAAAAGTGTAACATTGCTTCATTTTTCGATTTTTCCACTTTTTTACCTTAATTTATTAAAAATTAAGCATTCACCTCACATGTATGAAAGGTGCAACTTTATGGGTGAGTCGTGTATTACTGTCAAGGCTTTTCCTTCATGATATGTAATATTTTTTAAATGTAAATTTTGTCATCGTGCATTATCCGGGCTTGTATGATGTAATAAGTGAACAAAGTAACACACATTTTTTTGAAAGATTATGATAAATTACCTTTTAAAAAAAAAAGTTTTATCTCTCCTGTGACTTTTTTTAAAAAATATATAAACTGAATGAAAAAATGACATGAAATTTCAATGATATATTTTAAAAAAAATTTAAAATGATTTAAATTATTTTTAAAAAATACTTGATGATTGGAATAATTAAAATTACAACTCTGTTAAAAGTATGTGAGTGGAAAAAAATAATACGAATATGTAGTAAAATAACATAATAATCCACGGCTGACTTGTGTCCTTCTACTCTAAAAACAAACAATGGAATAATTTGAATTCAGTTTACTCACTTTTCTTTTTTTTATACTAAATATTTATTTTATTTTAACAACTATTCATTTCATATATGAATGAAACACTTACGAGACACACTTCATAAATTTGATGTGAAAATGAAGAATTGCTTTAATTATAGAGTGAGCATCATAATTTTGAATGAAGATTATGATGATAATCTGAATCAATCGAGATTTGTTGACAGTGCTTTTTTTAATTGAATAATTGATTGAAAATAAACATAAAATGAAGCGTATAATCTTCGAGTATATAAAAATTATTTTAAGGCATATGCCATTAAATAGGTATGTGTAGTTTTTTTTTTAATTTAGCTGAATTTAAATCGAGAAATAGCGTTACAACAGGCAAATCCTTACCTTGATGAGTGAAGATTAAAATTTATTGGTAGAGGGCTCTGATATTAAGGTGTTGTCATATTTAACGCTAGGTACCTCAAAATATGAAAGACATCGTTTGTCAGGCTCGAAAAATTCTTTTTTTGAAAAAAATTAGTCTACATTTTGAAAATTTTTTCAGCTTTTTTCATATGAGACAAGAGAATTAAAACAATTTTTTCCAGTATTTTTAAAAAAATAGCAAAATGAGTTATAGGAAAAATTAAGAAAACTCAATATTGACATTTACTTGCAAGTCCTTCGATCTCTTATTCTGAAATTATGCAAGAAACGTTGTTTTATACTTGCAAAAAAACAAATCAAAAATTGTGAAGTTCGTAAGTGTAGTTTTCAAGACCAAGATTTAGCTCAGAAGATTCTCAATCGCGAGCCGAACCAATCAGTTCGTTATCTTGCTAAAAAATATCACATTTCTTGCTATGATCAAAATCAAGGCGAAAATAGGCTTAAAAATGTCCGAAGCACTAAAAAACAGCCAATTGTACTGACATTTAAGATCAAACAAGTGCTGAGACAAGAGCACGACGTTTACAAGATAAGCTTCTAAGCAAATTTCAGGGATGCATTTTTATGGGCGATGAAATTATCATACATGAAGATCTGAGGCAAAATCCTAGTTAAAGAAAATACATATAACCAGTAACGCCTGCTTTATGCAAGGTATAAGAGTTATAACAAATTCGTATGTGTATAGATAGCGGAAAAAAGTATAAAGCGCTCTGTACGTAAATTATAACAGTTATACCATGCATTAAGTAGTAGTAAAACCCATAGTTTTTTCTATTCACACAATATAAACCAAAATATTTTGCGTTTATTTAATTTTGTTTAACATGCCAAACCCAGACAAATAACTTTATATTTATTTACATTTTAAATTAAAAAGAAAAAAAAAACATATGTGATTATTCTGCTTGAACTAGCAATTTTGTTGAAATAGCACACTCACGAATATATTAGCTATGAATGCATATTTAATTTATCTATTATACCTTTTTTTTACACTTATAAAAATTTTGAACATATTAAAAAGAGTAAAAGCACGATATTAGTTAATCTTTTTTATGCAGCTTTGATTCGTGAAAGCTGAATATCAAAGTTGATTCCTTTGAAAGCATTCTCTCCCTCATCCCTTCAGAAGCCTGTAAAGCACTTCAGTTGCTTACCTTTCAACATTCAAATTAAAAGTTTAAATAAAAATTCATAACACGAAATAAAACGTTTAAATCTTTTAAGCTTCTTATTCAACAAATAAATGTAAAACAATCATGTGTGCAATTTATTTATTTATTTTATTATAAATATTTATGCTGTACATTTTTTTTTTCATTTTCAAATTAATTTGATTGAAAAATTCATTTTTTTTTGTATACTTTTGAATTGTAATCTGCTGTCAGTTAATATTAAATTTAATATTTATTGCCTGAATTATCCACTTAAATATTTTCATTTCATTTTCAGTTTAAATCAAGGAATTTATTGGCAATGCACCGTTTCATAGCTGAATTAAATTATATTTCACACTTTTTTTTCCATGAAATGTTTTACTTGAAATGTGCAAAAAAATATTACATAGAGAAAAAAATCAGTGCAAAATGTGCAAAAATCATATGATTGCTTCAATTAAGAAAAAGTGACTTTAATAAGCCTTTAAAAAAACATGTTTATTGCAATGAAAAAGTTCATGTATGAAGGAAAAAAAACAAGAAATTTACATTAAATTATCTTTTTAATGTTAATGTGTAATTATTATTAAAATAATTGGTTTATGAAGTTTTATTTTGTCTACCTTTTGATATGTTAACGCATGTTATGTAGATTTGTGTGTGTAATTTTACCTAACAATTATTGACATTCCTTTAATTTTCTTTCATCGTATAATTGCGTTTTATTGTTATTTTATATTAACACTGTAAATCTTTTAATAAAATGGTGAATGTATAAAAAATAATCGACTTTGCCTTCGTAAATGTTCAAATAAATATTTTGTCATCATAATCATCATCATCATTTGTGTGGCATCGTGCAACTTTCTCTTCTCATGCATATTATAATTATTTATTATTTGTTGTATTAAAATAAAACGAAATGCAATTTTCACGTCTCTTGTGCAATAAAATTTGTTTGATCATGATTTAGTGTGTTAAATTTAAAGAAACGCTACAAAAAAAAAATATTAACACCCTCACATGCACTAAATTTAAATTTTTATTTTCGTCACCTTAATTTAATTGAATTAAAAGTCATATCAAAAAACGAATATTCATTGTGTTTTTTAAAGGCAAATTTTTATGGAGTTCAATATCCATTTATAAGAAAATTACAAAAATTAACCTCGTTTTTTTCGAAAATGGGGTGTCTTTCAATTAAAACAACGTAACTTACACGAAGGATCACAAAACAAACACAATATGAATTGAGGTCACAATATTATTATTATTTTATTATTAATAATTAATTGCAATTCATACACTGCAAATAATAATAAAATTTCAAGTCATGTTGAATCAAGTCAACTAGTCAATAGATATCACATGAATGTCTAATAAAATTATAGTTGTGTTTATTTGAATCAATATACTGAAATGTTAGGCAATTGAGTGTAATTGACAGGTGAAGTGATGGGAATATTGACATGAAGTAAACATTAGAGAAAAACTGCCTAAGGGCTTGTTAAATTGCTTAGATATTTACGATGTGAAATTTTATGATGAATGAAGTTACTTTGATTACGAATTTTATTAAATCTTGAATCATGCTCAAAACACTTTAATATTATTATTATTTATTTTTATTATTAATTTTATTATTATAAAAAAACATGCATCTCATTAAACATAATGTGCATTCACATGTGCAATGTAAATGCAAAAGATGATGGAGTTTTATTGTGTGTAGTTGTAAAATTTATAGGCAAAATATTTAGGTTAAGTGATGTTTAATGAACAGAAACAAATGATCAGTTAAACACTTTGTTCGTATTGAATATTTTAATATTAAATTAGAAGATAACATGCGATTTTTTATTAGGCAGGAACATGTTTCATGATCAGATGAAAATATGGTTAACATTTTGAGAGTCTTTCAAATTCTTCAAGGGATCGCAGTAATTGGGCTCTGTCAAACTAAACCAAAAGATTATCAGCCTTTTAGAGGAGTCCCATGATTAAGGCATTCATCTACCATGTCATTAGACTTAGGCTCGATAACTCTCAGCTTTAAAAGTAATCTAAATCTTAAAGTTTTCCTCCATATAAGCTTAAAATTGCTCATTTAGAACAAGAAAAAATAAATTATTTTCAATTTATTAAATTGAATGCTCTAATTAGCGTTTGTAATGTTCAACTTAATTACATACTTTTATTTTCTTTTAATTTATACAATTAATGAACAATTAAATCGAAACCGTTTAGTTCGTAATCGAACAATTGAAAATTCATCATTATTATTTTTCATTTAACTTTTAAATAAAATTAAAATCCATTTAAAGAATATTTTGATCCACTTGTTATTATTTTATATTAAATTTATCTTTTTTTTGGGTAATAAATTGAATTTTATGATCAATTTTTCATATAAAAATTAATCAAAAAAGCACATGAATACCAATTTAAATACAAAAAAAAATATCTTAGTTGACCAAGGTGATCAACAAAAACATTCAAAAAAATAACATAAAATTGAAAAACTACATAATTTGATGCTAATCGGACATTGGCTTGTTATTCAAATGTTTACTGTTAAATACAAAATCCAGTCATTTTTGTGGGTAGTATGAAATGTTATTACTTTAATCCTCGTTAAGTTATCATTTTAACGGTTTTTTAATATAATTATATAATATTTTAATAAATTTATCATTATAATAATGATAAAATATTGATTAAAAATATTTAACTAGATCATGACTCAATTTGGAAAAGATAATTCTTGTTTCAAGTAATCACTAATTCAGATCACATATCGTTGATTTCATCATTATTTTAAAACGTAATATTTTTTATACATTTTTCTAAGAAAATTTTATTTAGTCTCATTTTCAAACAAAACATTTAACATTATAAACATTAATCAATGTATATGACAAAACAAACATTCATCATAATACAATCAAATTTTTAAATAAAAATGTAAAATAAGTTACAATTTACATACAAAATACTTTTAATAGTAAATAAACTTTTAAATAGAAACGTGAGAAAATGTCTAATAATAACAAAATATAAATTTAATGTATATCGCTTCTTATTAACTTCTTGTGTATGAAGTTTATCTTGAATATTGTATCAAAGTTTGTTAATATGTGTTACTTGTAATAAATTGCGTATTTTTAATATATTTTTCCAATTAGTTACACTTTTATTTTTTGTATTTGATGGAAGTTATTTATTTCAATACATTCTGTGTTTTGATTTTTAACTAAATTAAACTAAGAGTTCTTTGAAATCATAATAGTGAAACTTCTATCATTTTATATTTTATTAGTGCGTTATGGAATAAAATGCTCTACTAAAAACGGAATGAAGTCGGTTTCATTGAAAACAATCTTTAATTTTGACTTTGTAGGTATATATAAATTGAATAACTAAAAGCACGAGATGATGATTTTGATTAGACATAACAGCGACCATGGTTCTTAAATTGAGCTTTAGTTAAAAAAAAGTCCATACATTAGTACAAAGATCCATATAAACACCTAAATTAGTACCTCTTGCAGTTTCTGATTCATAAGTAAATCAAATATAAAATTAGAGTATTTCAGTCATACTTTAGTGAAAATATCCTCGGCAATTACTAAATTCTTTTTCATTTAAGTAGTTTCCTAAATGAATTTCATCCACTTCCTTTGTCTATTTAACCTTTAAACACTTATATATTCGTAAATTATTTCGCTATGCTCTTCATCTAAAAGTTCTTTATCTTCCTTTTTCCCAACGTTATAATCTCAAGTCTTATTTTTAGTCTTTTCTGCCATCTCACATTTTTTTCTCTTCCGGTTGCTATAATAAAAAAATCCTTGAGTCAGATTCGTTACTTTTCTTCCCAATGAAAAAAAAACATCCAATAAGAACAGTATCTTCACTGTCAACGTAATCGTTGACGCGTATTCCAGTATTTCTAATCCCATCTGAATTTCACAACCGCAACAGTTGTATTACTTCCTCTACAGACAAAATTCAATCATGAAGAAGGATTTCAACACAGTGCTTCTTTGTTCTTCAGATATAGGCATTTAAAAGGAGCTTTCAATAGAACTACGAGAGCAACATATCCAAAAAATAAGTGTTCAGAGCGCTTTCTTTACCGATATAAATCAAGCAAATAAAATATCTCGAGTATTGCAGTATCACGAAAACCTGAAAAGAGACAAAAAACCATCATAATATTAGTTTTTAAGTAATTCACATTATTAGAATCTAAAATCATATTTACTTACCTGACTCGACTGATCATTGTATCAGACATTGTTTCGACAAAAAACGAATTTACTTCTCAGCATTGCATGTTTAACCCAGATTAGGCTACTGTCCTTCCAGAAGGCCAAGTAAATTTGACTTGAATTCGTTTAAAATCATACTTTGGACAAATGAACAATATCGGAAACTGTCCAAAATGGTTCTTTAGAATGTTTTTTATGAAATTAACATAAAAATTTACAAGAAGAAAATAATTTTATATTTCAAAATTTAAGTTTTTTATAAAAAGTCGAAAAGTATGCCGCCTTATCTGGGTTAAGTTGGTTCTAGAAACTTTTTCCACACACTCTTAAAAATCAGGGTCTTACTGGACTCCTGCAGGTTAACTGTTGCGAGTACAGAGCTCGATTATTACCGTTGATTTTCATATTAGAGTTCCTACAAAAATGAATCGATTAATCAAAATGCACTTACTTATAAAATTCACCGTCTTAATTTTCAAATGTTTTTTTCTTAGAAGAACTGAAAAGACAGATATGTGATTGTTTATACATAAAATATAATAATAACAAAATAATGAGTATAAAATTACAACAATGTTATTTATTTATTTACTTTATACAATTTCATATAGAACTTCATATAACTTTGACTTTTTTACTTAGAAAAATCATCAACTGTAACACTTTGCTTGAATAAATTCTTATATTTTAATGGTTTTTCTTCATGTTTTTTTTTTTATTGTAAGTGAGTATTCAAATGATTCACAATGTGAATAGAAAATAGAACAAAATGATAAATAGACAAAGTACCATTTTTTGCTTGAATCATTTAATGAGTGTTACAAACTCAAATTCAAAATCTAGAAAAATTCTCTTACAAGTAACCTTAGCACTTTATAATATAATTGTGTGACACGAAATGCCATAATAGGTTGATGTGTATTTGTTATTATTTTTATTTTTTGTTATTATTTAGCGTACACAAAATGTGAGATCATCTTTTGAATTTTATTAGCATTTTATTATTGTGTTATAACATTTCTATGACTTGACATGTGTGTGTGTGTATGTGACTGATTTGAAATGATTTGAGTGAATCACGGTTACGTGCAAGATCACAAAACGGGCAAAATTTTTAACACACACATGTATTGAATCAAAAAATTAGCATTCTTAAAAGAAAAAAATAAACATTTATTAGCATTTCATTTAAAACTTCATTAAAATACCGCCTTACTTTAATTTGTTTTCATATTTTTTTTTGGCATCGACAAGAATCAACAACAATTAGCATTTCATTTATTATTATTAAAACACGAAAAACGTACATTTGAGGTGTGATAATTTTATAACGGACACCCTATTTGAGGAGTATCATCTTCACAATTTTTTTTGTCGCTAATTCACATGTCATCGTTTATGGATAAGATAAATCGTTCTTGAATTTAAGCGAGAACTTGAATTTAAGCGAGAACTTGAATTTAACAAACTAACTGGTTTTAAAAATAGTAATTTACGAGTTCTCATTCCAAAAGTGATATTTCATCGTTTAAATTTTGAATGAATGGAACCAATTTTGAATTTTTTTTTAAAATAAATTTTATCACTTCTTTTTCCGGTTCAATGTTGTTTTTTGACAAAACTTCTTTTTACAATAATAAAATTAATAATAATACAATAAAATGATTTGTCAAAACTTACTGAATAGTTAAATTTGAATTAATTAAGTTTATTATTTATCTTGAGAGAAATCGCAATAAATTATATAGTTTATATTGAAAATAAATTGAAACAGAGTTCAATCGTTTAACCTGACCTTCAGTTAAAGTTGATGATTTATGGTGACAGTTATGAATTATATTGAATGATTTTCATGGATGGAGACGCCTAGTTAATTGTTTATTTTTTTTAATACATTTTTAATTTTGAAAAAACTTTTTTAAACTCTAAAAATTTTTTGAAACTCATTTAAACGTGGCTCACAACAAAGTTCAGAATTCCGGTAGAAGTGTTTTAGAAATTTTTAAAAATTATTTATTTTTTGAAATTCTTGTCGATTTATTTTGACATGTGTCATGGTACGTCCAAGCGTTACCAATTTTTGAACACATCAAATGCTCAATTGAATCAAATTCAAAAAAAATCGACAGTAATGTACAAGAAATTCCATTAAATTCTTCAATATTTAATGCTAAGTCACTAAACATGTTAATTTTTAAACTCAATAACTGTCTTGAATAATAAAGAGAGTATTTACTTTAATCTTTCAAAAGTATCACACACACTCAATAAATATCATAATACAAATAGTAGGTCAAACACATAAACACGTATAAACGGAAACGTTGAAAAAAGCCTTTTCAAATCAAATTTATTTTCAAAATCATATTAAATTGTTATTTAAACTAAAATTACATGTCATTGAAATCCAAAAGTCATTTAATTTTGCTAAGAAAATCCTCCTATAACATAACCTAGCTTACTTATTCATCAAAACAATATGGATTTTTGTGTTACACCTATCAACATTAAAAATTCTTTAAGCCCGCGTATATTTTAACATGAATTCAACGACCTTTAAATAATTCAATTCACATTAAATATTGACATGGTATTATGTTAAATATTATTTATTTTGTACCTGCAAGCGATAGATAAATATTTTTTTTTTTTCATTTTAATTTTAATTTTATTTTATAAAGTAAAATAATAATTTGTGGTTTCACTTCTTCACTGGTGTTTGGTGATTAATTGTAATAATAATTATCTTGCTCATGAAATACAAATTAAAAATAAATATCAAAAAAATTGAATGTTTGAACATAGATGAAGACAAGACAAGACAAACTAGTTTAATGATCTAGACGCTAAAGTGAATCATTTTTATTTTAATTTACTTGAAATAATTACTCTGCTAAATTTTTACTTTTAAAACGATTTAAATTAAAATGAGCGAATATTCATAATAATTTTAAAAATATTAGGAAATTAAGTGAAACTCCGATGTTGTCAGTGTGAGACTTCGAACAGTCAATTAAAAATGAAAATTTTAAACTGAAATTAACCCTCGAAGGGGATTATACAGTGTAGTGGTTAGCGTTATGGACTATCAATCTTTAGGTTGGCAGTTCGATTCTCGCTCGGGCCATGATACATTACAATCTCAAATGTCCCTTTTTCCGGCTACTCAATTTGAGTTTAAGGCTAGATAAAGGTGTCGACTGTTTGGAATGACAGGATATAAGCTAAGTCTCTCGAATGATGATAACGGATATGCACAATGGACTCGACTCATGGCCTAAATGCAGGCTTAAAAGCCGCCCTACAAATCTGATCTGTTCTAAACCCTCGTAGGGTCTTGTTGCCCGAGTTAATTAAGTGGCTGGTATGATAGATAAGAATACTGCGACAGAGGTTCGAATCTAGTTTCGGACATGAATATTAATTCGTGTTTTTCGAGATCCAAATGTGCTCAAGTTTTACTTAGAATACATAAAAAAACCTCTTGGGATTTTAAGGGGTGCTGAGTAAAACCTGAGGACGACTGGATCGGATGACAGTATAAATTGTAGGTCCCACGTGGTTAGACCATAGATAAAAGGGGCGTACTATGATAGCTTCGGCTGAAGTAGTATAAACACAATAGGACCATTGGGTTCGCTGTAGAGCTTGTTTAATGTTCATATCTGATCTAAACTAATCTAACCCTCATGACAAGAGGTAATTTTTTTATTGAAAGTCAAATGTTTTTTTTTCAATACAAATACCAGTAATATTTCTTTTTTTTTTGTAATTTAATTAAACAATAAATAAATGAGTTCACCTGTCAAACATTGTTCAATACAAGAAACCACAAATAGTTTAAATGAAACATTTATTAGCTTATGTTACGTATATATTTTTTTATTTATTTATTTAAAATAAATCAAATATTCAACATTGAATTTAATTTTAAAAGAGTTTCATAGAATCAATGTTTTATTTTCGAAAGTTTATGTAATAATAATAAATATTTTTTTTTTAATTTAATGAAACTCAAACAAAAATATCAATAACTTAAATTATTTTTACCAGTTTTTTAAAATAATAATAATAATATTAGTACTTGAAGTTTTTGTTTACCTTTAAAAAAATATAATTTACAATAAATTTTGCTGGTCTTTCTCAATTTAAAGAAAAAATATGTTTTGAAGAAATACTCAAAGACTGGAGTCAAAAAATTTTATTTATTGTTTGTTTAATTTCAAATTCAAAGAGTTTTTTTTATATGCATACATATTTCACTTTATTTTATTATTATAAATATTTTTTCAAAGAAAATCAACATTAAAATTGAAGTTAATGTATAATTTTTTTAATGTTTATTTTAATATTAACGACTTGTGCTATAATCATTATATTGGCTTCCTTATTATTGAAAAAAATTTAATGTTTATTTGAAATTGGTGGTTAATTCACTTTAAATTTAAATTATAGAGTTATTTCAATGAAATCTGTTAGTTTGGGCTTTCTTGAGAGGGATTTTTGCATTATTTTTATTTTAGTGCATTTTATAAAATGAAAAAAAAACGATGGAGTTTCATGTCAAAGGGACATTGAAAGGCTCTGGAATCTTCTCTCAATACCAAAAAGTGATAACACAATTTTATGAGCTCTTCTGTTCAACACAAATAAATTGACCTCGCTGAATTTGCCAAAATTAATTTTTCCAAAATCCATCTTATCCAGGAAAAATCTTTAAAAACCTTGAAAAAAACATTTTTTCTGATAAACTGTTTAATCAACTCTCATTAAATCCATGCAAAAAAAACGTACATTGTCATAATTTCATTAACAATGCATGTGGTTTTGTAAGAATTTGACCACAAATATGTAAACAACACAAACTAACACAATATACAAATAAATTTACATGTGTCATGAGAAATAACACAAGATTTCATTATATTTTTACATTGAAATATAAAAAAAAAATAAATCAGTAGTAAGACATTAATCTCAATTTTAATGATTTTAATGCACTTTAATGAATCAAATCAGGTAAAAAAAATTGTTATATAACATTCATAAAATGCTATTTCATCATAATTTTAATGATTTTTATCACATGTTATATTTTTATTGTAATTTTTATCGACAATGTGTCAATCAATATTTTTAATATAAAATCGAATAAATCAAAATAAATTAAGACTTTAAATTATTATTCAAAGGTCATCTACCTTTTAATTTGATACCAGTTCATTATTCGATTATTTTTTGTTGATCAATTGTTTTTTTTTTCAATTGGATGCCATGTAAGGAAAATTAATATACAAAAAATAAGTTTTAAGTACATTTACCTTTTCACTTCTTTCATTTCAAAATAAAAGATTTACATCGTGTAATGTCCAAAAAAAATTGAATTTAATTTTTTTAATATTAAATTATTATTTATTAATAATTTGTAATCACATCGTTAAAACAATTAAGTTTCACTATACTTCACATGAGTGGGTTGAGACATAAAACGGTACAATCACCCTCACCTACTTGGTGATTTAATTCAACAAAAAATATAAAATATATCTAATTATTTATTGACAATGCATATAAAATTTATAAGAGAAAATTTTTCAATCGAAACTCTGTTTGACAGTGCGAGACATTACAATTTTTTTTGGGAAAAGTAATAAATAAATTATTATTATACTGACCATATAAATATCTTCAATTACTTTTGTATAACTTTTAATATAAAAAACTTTTAATATGAAAAAAAATATTTAATATGTTTTGTGTTAATGAATCAAAAAAAAATAAAATTAAAATTAACCAGAAGCGATTATAAAATATTTTTATACAAAAAGCACCTGAAAATTTCTCTTTTTGATCTTCGATGTATGAAATTTCGTGTTTGTGTATAATCAAAAGACAGACGATACCAGGTACATGTTATGATGATATGTGATAAAAGTGTTGAAGATGCATAACAAAACAAAAAAATGAAAATTAAGAAGCAAATCATCTGCATAAATGTTTTATAACAGGTTTAATGAATTGAATGGTGATGTTCAAGATTGGTCGTGTATTTAAGTTAAATTTTCTTTTTAAATAAAAATTCAAACTGGTAAAACATTATCGGAAGATCACATTGATGTGGGTACCAGGTTATGAAATGGTGGATGAACTGGCAAGGAAGGGAGCTGAAAGGAAATTTATTGGCTCTAAGACCTTTTGCCGACTATGTCTGAGCTATTTCATGAAACTCGTTTCGTAATGGGTGGAAAAACCGATGAAATTATACCATTAGTGTATGCCAGCATCTTCAGATACCAAAGAGTTTGTGAACTGTTCAAAGAAAAGATTAGCAATGATCCTACAATTGGACAAAAAAGACTTCAGAAATCTGACGAGTCTTCTTACAGGGCTCTGCCTTTTCCACAGTCATCTTAAAAGGATAGGAAGCAGTGAGTCAAGCACCTGCAGGCTCTGCCTAGAAGATGATGAAACATCAAAGCACATCCTCTTTGAGTATGAAGCATTGGCTAGAGTGAGGATTCGCTACTTTAGTGATGGCTTTCCATCTCCCTTTACTGTAGTTAACACAGATCTTAAAGTCATCTTAAGATTCTTTGACGAATTTGATGTATTGAAGGAGAACTAAGATCACTTTGTAAGGAGAAGCACAAAAGATCTTATAGGTCGAAGTGCGAGCACTGAGCTTCAGCTTCGGAAAAAAGGTTTTTCATACCTTAAAAGCCTGAAACATTCTTCCATGAAAATTTTCATTTCCATTCAACTCGAGCAAACTGACCATAAACCGGTTTAATTTTTTTTAATTTAAACCTTATGCTAATTTAAGCATAAACTGCCAATTTACTCACTAAAACGTACAATTTGATTGCTTTTTGATTATCTAATAAAATGTAAATTCATTTTAAATTAAATTAAAATAAATCACATAAAAAAGGGTAAAAAAAACATTAAATATTCATGTTTGTGAATGATTTCTTTACCTCAAAATCGAACCCAATCAAGCAAATGTAAGTTTTACATATTTCATGTATTTTTTGCACAACAAGTAACGTTAAATTTCTTTCATGTCTTTCAGTAAGTCAAGTACCTAGAGGCATATTAAAAGATAAAATAAAATTATGTGTGTCATGTTTAAAAAAAAACTCTTTTAAACTTCGAAAAAAAAATTAAAGATATCTGATATAAGAAGTACTTCAAACGATGTTCAAAGCGGAATAAAATCACAGAACAAATAATAAATATTTTTTTTTTAATATTCACTACTTTGTGCTCTTCGATGAATGATAAAAACCATTCAATTTACATTGTGCTTACAAGTTAATTCCGATTCCCGTTATTTTGTTAGAATATCAAATGTAATTTACATGTTTTTTCTTCATTTTCAATTATTATTGATTGATTTTGTGTTACAATTTACAGATAATTACTGTTTGTTTCATTCAAGTTAATGGTGATGAAATACCAAAAACCACGTAAATCTGTAACAGTAAACACATCTTCATTGTCAGTTTACATGAAACCTGTAGACTAAACATAATTAACGGTTGAATTATTCTAATCTAGATAATTTGTGAGCATCATTACACTGAAACAAGTGCACATACAAACATGATGAGAAAACCCAGAAATTATTTACTATTTAGATTAAACCACAATCTGATGGTTTGTTTTAAGCTTAAATGTTTACAAAGTTGTTACATTTAATCACAATAATAGTGAACAGTTTATGGATGATTAGTTTAATTTGAGGTTCTGATGATATTAGATTTAAATTTTATATATTTTGTTACATTTTAAGGGAAATGAAGTGAAAATGTTGTGAAATTTCTTTGATTGGAATGAAAAATTATGCATGAAAATCATTTAAAACTGATTATGAACAAA
Organism: Culicoides sonorensis; assembly: GCA_900002565.1. Taxonomy (NCBI): domain Eukaryota; kingdom Metazoa; phylum Arthropoda; class Insecta; order Diptera; family Ceratopogonidae; genus Culicoides; species Culicoides sonorensis. Next base: position 972,793 of record LN483366.1, read on the forward strand.
TTATAAATGGTCAATTTGGTATTTCGATTTATATATAATTGACGTTGATTTGTGAGAGACGTTTAAATTAAATGTTTTCAACACTTCATTATATGAAGTTAATTTAATTTTGATAAACTTTTACTACAATTATTATTATTATTGATTGCTTTTACGGTAATTAGGGAAATTAGGGAAATTAACCCTTTAATGCATGATGGCTTAACAAAAGTCAATGAAAAATTAACCAAATTTTATAAAAACTTAACTAAGCTCTACAAAAACTTTACGAAAGTCTTTACAAAAACTAAACGAAGCTCTACCAAAACTTATCGAAGCTCTACAAAAATTTTTCAAATCTCTTCACAAAATTTTCGAAAGTCTTCAAAAACTTATCGAAGCTCTTCAAAAACTTTTCAAAGCTCTTCACAAAATTTTCGAAACCCTTCAAAAACTTAACGAAGCTCTACAAAAACTTATCAAAGCTCTACAAAAACTTATCAAAGCTCTACAAAAACTTATCGAACCTCTACAAAAACTTAACGAGGCTCTACAAAAATTTTTCGACACTCTTCAAAAACTTTTCGAAGCTCTTCAAACATTTTTCGACACTCTTCAAAAACTTATCGAAACTCTTCAAAAACTTATCGAAGCTCTACAAAAAATTTTCGACCCTCTTCATAAACTTATCGAAGGTCTTCTAAAATTTTTGACACTCTTCAAAAATTTTTCGACACTCTTCAAAAACTTATCGAAACTCTTCAAAAAATTTTCGAAACTCTTCAAAAACTTATCGAAGCTCTTCAAAAAATTTTCGAAACTCTTCAAAAACTTATCGAAGCTCTTCAAAAACTTTTCAAAGCTCTTCACAAAATTTTCGAAACTCTTCAAAAACTTAACGAAGCTCTACAAAAACTTATCAAAGCTCTACAAAAACTTATCAAAGCTCTACAAAAACTTATCGAACCTCTACAAAAACTTAACGAGGCTCTACAAAAATTTTTCGACACTCTTCAAAAACTTTTCGAAGCTCTTCAAACATTTTTCGACACTCTTCAAAAACTTATCGAAACTCTTCAAAAACTTATCGAAGCTCTACAAAAAATTTTCGACCCTCTTCATAAACTTATCGAAGGTCTTCTAAAATTTTTGACACTCTTCAAAAATTTTTCGACACTCTTCAAAAACTTATCGAAACACTTCAAAAAATTTTCGAAACTCTTCAAAAACTTATCGAAGCTCTTCAAAAAATTTTCGAAACTCTTCAAAAACTTATCGAAGCTCTACAAGAACTTATCAAAGTTCTACAAAAACTTATCGAAACTGTTCAAAAACTTATTGAAGTCCTACAAAAACTTAAGGAAAGTCTACAAAACTTGTCGAAACTCTAAAAATTTATCATTTAACGTTAAAATTCAAAATTCGTTATTTCAAATGACCGTTATTTTTACTCCTTCACTCAAGAATTGCCTAGTCCTTATAAGAAATAAACAGAAATGACTTAATAAAAATGTAATTTTCTCATTTAAATATTATTTAACTTCAGTATTTCTGAACTTAAATTTAACCTAGCACTTGAATATCATAACAATGTATTTTCAAACGATGTTTTTTTTATTTCATTTTTTTTGCATACTGAAAATAATTTGTTGCTAATATCTGATGAAATGCAAATGAATATCTTGTTAACGATCTTGTTGAAAAAATAAAAATAATAATCTTTAAATGAAAAAAATAACATAATAGCAACGTGTGCCAAAATTTGATGAGACAATATAAATTTGAACGTCAATCAAGTATAACATCGTTCAACAAATATAATTATTATTTTTTAAGTAATTGAGATATTAACCTGAACATTTTCAACTTTTATTATTATTTTTTTTTATTTCTCTCTCATTTCAAATGTTATTAAGTGATTTGAAAGAGTTTAAATGTAAAATAAAAATAGAAAATTGTACAGGTGAAATATTTTATAAATAAAATAATAAGATAATATTTTGATGGATGATTAAATTTAAAAAAAAAAAATAAAAATAATAATTTGAAATCGATCAATTTTAACAATGACCGGAAAAGATAATTTTTTTTTGCAATAATATTTGAAAGTTAATGAACTGGAAAATTGATTGTTTATTCGGAAGTTAAGTCATTTAAATGTAATTTTAAGGAAATTTTTCTTTGAATTACAATTTAAAGTCAATTTAAGAAGATTTTACGAACCCAATTCAATATGAAAATGGATTTTCCGTTAAAAAATTTATCATTTCACATCAAATCAATTTTTTTACATATTTTTATAAAAATATTTGATCGACCTTTCTAATCTTTACATTTCACATCATGATGCTTTCACTGTGAACCCAAAAACTCTTTCACTTACAACATTTATCGCATTAACATTTTAATCGTAGTAACATATCAACTGATAAATTTATAATATGAAATAAACATAAATTTATGTTTAAACGAGAGATAAATTTTTAAGATAAAATTGCATCGCAATTTCTTTTCTGTAATTTTACATCGTTATTGCTTATTATTATTTTTATTAGTAAACGGTGAAATTTATTCAAATATGTTGTCATGTAATTTTTTTTTATATACATTTCTTTAAAAGAAAACCAGTCAAGTCGAGTGATTCAAAGACTAAACAATTGTTTATTTTTATGTTTATGTTATTTCAAAGGAAATTCAAAGCAGCATAAAATTTTTAAAGTGATTTTATTGTTGTTGTTGTAATTTATGGATTAAAATAATGATAAAATTCAACGTGGAATGTGAAAAAAACGTGATACATAATCGAAAATGCATCAAGATCGTAACATGACTTCAAATTGATGGTAAAAGAATATGTTTTTACCTTTTTATCTGCCTTTATCAAAATCGGTTTTCAGCTGTTCCGTTCAATTTCAAAATATTACTTTCTAATGTATTTCATGTTAAAATGTATAAAAACCAAAATTGGGTTGCACATTCAAGTCAAAATACACACGTTTAACAGTCCAAAACATTTGGTATGTTTATTTGAAAATATTGATCAACAGCACCACATTACATTACAAACAACAACAACAACAACACAAAATAATAATAACAAGTTTCACAAAAGTAACATTTTAATATTGTAGTGAAACATTCTCATTAGTAATCTATACCACCTGCCATGCTAAAAGATTGCTTTACTCATTCATTCAATTTCAGTCGTTTGGTTATTTTGCAATTCACGTATGAACAGAAGCGAATGTGTTTATGTCTTCAAATTTATATGATAGATTGGTTTTTAATAAATAATGAACTTTAAAAGGAAACGGACAAGGAATTGAAAGCAATAAATTTTTTAATTAATACACGCTATTTTTGTAATTATTAAGTATGTTGTTAATTTTTACTTTTTATTTAATTAATTTCATACAAAAATAGACACACACACACACATCACTTTTCAATATAATCAGACGAGTTTTGATAACGATTCCTATAAATGGATGATTGAATTTCTTGTATTTGTCTATGAAAGTAAAATTATGAGATGGCATAAAGACAAAATACATTAGAGCTAATAATCAGCTTAAATTGTGATATTACGTAAAATTGTATCATAAATGGATAGAAAAATGTTATGTTAATGTTATATGGGTATTACCTTATTTATGTTTAAGCTTAAAAGTAAACAAAACAAATGACGAGGAAAATATAAAACAAATAATAATTGTGTTAAACGTGCAAAAATTGTAATAACAGTGGTAAAACATGTTTCATTGAATAGGTTACGAGACACAGAAATGAGGAAAAAATGTGAGGAAATTTACAATGCATATGAATTTGGTTTGCTTACGACACTTAAACAAAATACTCCTGAAAGTATGCAATGTCAATATAGATGGAATAGCGTGAGATCTTAAAAGATCTAAATAAGCCTACATCATTTGTTTTTTGAAAGCTCGAGTGCTTTTTTGACCTTTAAAATCTTCTAAATTTTTCGAAACATTATCTTCAATTTTATACACTCAAAATTATGCAATCCACATTACTTTTAAATATTTTTCTCCATAATTAAAGTGTTTTCAACATGAAAACTTGTATCTTTTTCATAAAATGAGGGTAAACTTCAAAAATCAGTTAATTTGTTGTTTTTGAACCTCAGATTATTTTTTTGTATTAATGTAAAAGTATATTGCATAATTTTAGGCATTTAAACTTCTAAATTAGCATTTAAAAGTTCCCTTCGAATGATGGATTAAAGGGTAAAAAACTCTTCTAACTGAATTCAAAAACGGTTTATTGTAGCACCAAAAAAAAGAACTATTCACTCTTACGTAAGGTCTTGTTCTTTCCCTTTCCTATCCTATCCTATCCTATCCTATCCTATCCTAAGCAGAATCTACTAAAACAGAGTGAGTTTCCTTTAATCCACATCACATTCCATAAATTTACTCGGTTAAACAACTGTTTGTGCTTTACTGTTAAATGAAAACAAAAAAAAAAACACACTTTTTTTTTACTTTACATAAACAATCATGAATTAAACAAACAAAACTTAACACAAAACAATTATTATTATTTTTACAAAATGCACACATTCTCTCACACACGCATTGCTTTTAAACAAAACTATATCACAATATCAATAAATGCATTTCTAAAACACACACACACACACACACCCATAATAATAACCGATATTATATCGTTGCATTATTCTACTTTTATGTTTGTAACATGATAATAATAGGGAAGTACTTTTACTTATTCCATTATTGGCATGCATTTTTCTACTTGAAACAAAATTAACGATTAGTTTAATACGCTTATACAATAAAGTTAAAAAAATAATAATAAAAATAATATAATGGAAAATGAAAATTATAATTATACAGCGATTATGAATGTTGTAATTAGCTGTTAAAGAGTTAAAAGTTGAAAAAAAATAGATGATTAATTTTTTTTAAAGATGATCAGAATTGTACAAAATATCTAAGAGGAGTTTTTCCTGATTTTCCCTATGAAATTTCCTTCATTTTCCGATTTTTCACTGTCCTTAAAATTTTTAACACCAATCGGCATTGACCGAATATTTTCTGACAGTGTAAAAAAATGGGAAAAACTTCACAGAAGTTAAATAACTTCATTAAAAAAAATTAGAATAAGCAATTTAAGAACTATTGAAATGAATCATCTAAGCCCATTGTAGTGTATGCCGAACAGACTAACTATGTATGTGTATGAATATGATGTCATGTATATGAATACATACAGAGTTAGTCTGTTCACGACATTCATAACGACAAGATCTAACTGAGACGCTCTGCAGATTTTACATGGCGACGAGGAGAAAACTAAAAGGAAATCATGGAATTTAATGGTAAGAATATGCAGGAACACTAAAGGCATGCGAATTAAGTGGAGATGTATAGAAACTAATTGATTTGAGATAGAAAATTGAGATAATATTTTATGGAAAAATGGAGGGAGTAGGGATGTGTTGATCGTGAAAGTTAGGAATTTTTGATAGTCGAGAACGGAATTTTTTTTGAAATGACAGTTGAAAAAATATTTTAGGCGGGATGATTAGAGGATTTATGACAGAGTGAGGCTGAGGTACTCACAGGAGATGCTGTTGACTGAGGTCAACAGGAAGGAAAGGATTGATTGAAGTCAATCAGGTGAGGCTGAGGTACTCACAGGATGCTGTTGACCGAGGTCAACAGGAAGGAAAGGATTGATTGAAGTCAATCAGGTGAGATAATTGACGGGTGTCAATTGGTTGTGTAGGATTGATGTGAGTCAATCAGTTGAGTCAATTGACGGAAGTCAATTAGTTGTGGGATTGATGGAAGTCAATCAGTGGAGGAAATTGACGGAAGTCAATTAGTTTTGATTGATGGAAGTCAATCAGTGGAAGTAATTAATGAGAGTCAATTAATTGTGTATTGATTGATGGAAGTCAGTCAAGGGGTAATTGACGGAGTGTCAATTAGGGGTATGATGATGATGATGGAAGGGAAATTATACGGATTAGAGTGAGACAGTAACTGGCATATGGTGTCATAGTCAGTGTGAAATGTAATGCATGAGGGTCAGGAGTGTGTAAATTAAAGACGATAAGCCTGAACTCATGTCATGTTTTATTATTATTTTCAGAAGTGCGCAGTTCGTTGAAGAACTTTGAACCGGGGTTGAACCCAAGAAGTAGTTGGCTCGAATGGAAAAGAGCATTTGGTATCTATCTGGAAGTGAATGAAATTACCGACGAACGGAAAAAACGGAACCTATTGCTTCATGCGGGTGGAATTGAGCTACAATCAGTGTATTATAGTCTCCCGGAGACAAACTATGTACAGACGTCAGTCGATGGTGAACAGACACCACTCCCAGAGTATCAAACGGCATTAATGAGATTGGATGAATACTTTGCTCCTAAATTGAATTTATATTACGAACGTCACATATTCAGGAACATGAAACAAGAACCGAACGAATCATTTGATAAATTCTATTTACGTATCAAAAGACAGTCAAAGAATTGTGAATACAGTGGTGATGATTTGGGCAAGGAAATTGCAGTTCAAATTATAGAGGGGTGCGAATCGAAGAGACTAAGATCAAAATTATTAGAGAAAGTCCGTCCGCTAGAGGAAGTAATACAGATTTGTCGATCACATGAAGAAGTGGAGCAACGTATCCAAACATTTGATACTAAGGCTCACATAGAAGTTAACCGTCTGGAAAGCAACTTGAAACAAGCTGGCCGGAACACAAAATCGTTCAGTAATGTTAAATGTTTCCGTTGCGGATACATGGGTCACATTTCTAAAGACTCATCATGCCAGCTCGTGGAAAAAAGTGTAGATCATGCGGTGGACAAGACCATTTCGAAAAATGTTGTAAGAAAAATGGATCCAAGAGACCACTTTCACAAATTGAGGGGAATGTACCACCAGCAAAGAAAGTCCGTGCTATCGTCGAAGAGGAACCGGAAACAAAGTACGCATTTCACGTAACTGATAGTGATAATAGCGAAGTGATTGAAATGAAAGTTGGAGGAATCAAGGCAGAATTCATGATTGACTCAGGGTGCAACAGTACAATTATCACAGGTACAACCTATGAAATGTTGAAAAGTAGTAATGTAAGAGTATGGAACATGCAGAAAGGTTCAAATAAGAGATTCATGAGTTATTCGTCAAAAGAGCCCATTGAAATATTGGGAACCTTCGATACAGTACTTGAAGCAGGCACAGTAAAGACCGAAGAGACTGTGTATGTGGCCCCAAATGGACAAACAAATCTATTAGGGAAAGAAGCGGCTATAAGATTGAAAGTACTCAAAATTGGGTATACAGTTCAACAATGTGCTACGGTAGTAGACTCCAATGAAGAATTTCCAAAAATTCCGGGGGTACAAGCAAAGATTCACATTGACCCTTCAATAAAACCGATAGTTCAGAGGTTTCGCAACATCCCAATAGCTCTCGAAGGATTAGTCGATCAAAAGTTGGAACAATTGTGTCGTCTAGGCATAATAGAACCCGTGAACGGATATACGCCATGGTTGTCTCCGATCGTCCCAATCCTCAAATCTGACAACGACATTCGGATCTGCGTAGATATGCGTGCAGCAAACAAAGCCATATTAAAGGAAGAATTCCCTTTACCAAATATAGACACCATGGTAGCAACTATGGGGCATGCCAAGAAAATTTCAAAGATCGATCTACACATGGCATTCTACCATGTAGAACTTGAAGAGGAAAGTCGCTATATCACCGCATTCACAACAAAGAATGGGAACTATCAATTCAAGAGACTTATGTTCGGGATAAAGAGCGCCCCGGGAATTTTTGCGAAAATCATGAACCAGGCCATGATGGGGATGAAAAACGTTATTGTATTCATGGATGACATATGTGTCTATGGGAAAACTGAAGAGGAGCATGATATTCACTTACGGGCAGTCAAAGAAAAGATCGAAGAACTAAAGATGTCAATTAACATGAAAAAATCCATTTTTGGAGTGGATAGTATTGATTTTTTGGGATACCACATATCTCAAAGAGGTGAGATAGATTGAAAAATGAAAAAATTGAGTGTTACAGAAAAATTCAATGATATTTTTGATAAATAAATAAGAAAAAACTAACTCTGTGTTTTTATAGGTATTAGGCCTTCCAGTCAGAAGGTGGAAGCAATCAAAGCGTTCCGAAAGCCAAAAGATGTCCAAGAACTGCAAAGTTTCTTAGGTTTATTGACATATTTGGGGAAATTCATTCCCAATTTGTCAGCTTTGACGGATTGTTTGCGGAAAATAAGTAATGCGGGTAGCATCAAGAGTTGGGGAACAGAACATGACAAGGCCATTCAGGAAGTAAAAGATATTCTCTCACAAGAGAAAAATCTAAGCTTTTTTAATCCGAGAGACAAAACCATATTGATAACGGATGCATGTAATGAGGGTCTTGGAGCGGTACTGCTACAGGAATCACACGGAGTTGAACGGGTTATTTCATACGCAAGTAAGAGTTTATCACCGCTGGAATCTAGATATTGCCAAACAGAAAAAGAGGCTTTGGCAGTCGTATGGGCCATGGAGAAATTTGACATATTCCTGTTTGGCAAGAAGTTTGAATTACGAACCGACTGTAAAGCTCTTCAGTTTATATTTTCTGAGAGAAATAAAACTTCAGCACGCCTAGAAAGATGGGTTTTACGATTACAAAGCTTTGACTTTAGTGTGACACATTTACGGGGTAAAGACAACATAGCTGACACATTTTCTCGAATGCCAGTCCAAGAAAATCAGGATGTGTCACAGGAATATGTCGTTCGGCATATAATGACAGAAATGAAACCAATTGCCATAGATTGGAATGAAATATCAGAGTTGTCAAAAGAAGATGATGAAATTTCAAGAGTATTTGACGCATTGTACGACGATAAGTGGGACGACGTTCCACAATATTACAAAAATGTTCGGAATGAACTTTGTGCTATGGATGGTGTATTATTAAGACAAGATCGGTTTGTTATCCCAAAATCATTGAGGGATAGAGTGTTAACCTTGGCTCATGAAGGCCATCCAGGAATAGTAGGCATGAAAAACAGATTAAGACCCAAAGTTTGGTTTCCAGGAATCGATAAAGAAATTGAGAAAAAAGTTAAAGCTTGCCGGGACTGCATATATACGTCGTTACCCGATCCCCCACAGCCTATGTCGAGAAGAGAATTGCCACAAGAAGCATGGGAAGCTATAGCTTTAGATTTCAAAGAAGGCTTTCTGAGTGGAGAGAGTCTACTAGTGGCGGTCGATTATTACTCAAGATTTGTAGACGTTGAAGTTTTAAAACCGGCTAATGCAGAGACTACAGTATTGGCATTGAGGAAAATGTTCAGTAGATATGGAATACCAAAATTGATCCAATTGGATAATGGACCACAATTCATTGCCAAACATTTTAAAGATTTTTGTGCCGAGTACAAAATTGAATGCAATTATTCAACACCACACTGGCCACAAGCCAACGGGGAAGTAGAGAGATTCAACAGGTCATTGAAAAAACGAATCCAGATTGCTAATATCAATAAGCAAGACTGGAAAGAGGCCATATATGACTACATTTTAATGTATAATGCATCACAACACAATATAACGGGCAAGTCTCCGTCAGAATTAATGCATGGGCGAGTTATGAGAGAAAAAATTCCCCAATTGAAATTCAATACAGCGACAGATTTCGAATTAAAAGATAGAGACAAATTAAAGAAAAGCCAAGGTAAAAGCTACGGAGATGAGAAAAGACACGCAGAGTATTCGGATTTAGACATTGGTGATAAAGTGTTTCCCAAAAATTATAAGAAAGGAGCTAACGTTCCAAATTTTGACCCCGAAGAACACACAATCTTACATAAAAATGGAGGAGAAGTGGTATTAGAGAATGTAGAGTCCGGACAAGTACTCAAAAGAAATGTTCGTGATGTGAAGAGAGTCAGGAAAGGCACTGATGAATGCGAAGAAGACCACAGTCAGGCAGAAGAAGAGACAACAAAGAGGCTAAGAAAAAAACCAAAATATTTAGAGGAATATGACATGAATAAAATATACGATGAGTAAATAAAAATTTTGAAAAGATGAAAATTGATTTATTGGTTTCATTTGTGAGCCTTCAGTCCTTTAAAGAAAAGGGAAGGTTGTAGTGTATGCCGAACAGACTAACTATGTATGTGTATGAATATGATGTCATGTATATGAATACATACAGAGTTAGTCTGTTCACGACATTCATAACGACAAGATCTAACTGAGACGCTCTGCAGATTTTACACCCATATTCAGCATAAAATGAAGCATGAATCACTAATCTCCTTATAAATGTAAATATTTCTCACATAACAATAGGCATTTACAAGCATCACCTTTCAATTAGACACATTTTTAACTAAATACATATCAAATAATAATAAAAATATTTTTAGATACAAATAATATGAAAAATTAAAATTTAAAAATAAAATCATCAAAACAAAAAGCGGAAACGATTGAAAGTAAAACTGATTGAATCTTAATGAATAACAAAACTTTTTTTTAAAGTTTAAATATTTTTTTTTTTTATTAAAGAGGCATCGTTCGAAACTCATTATGTTTGGCTAATAGATAAGTGCATGTCACGACGTTTTTTTTTATTTATTTGAATAAAATACCAATAAATTTTGTAATAGCATATAATTAAAACAAAACAAAAGATGAGAGAATAAGACAATGAGATGGCACACGTGAATTGATTGTACTCTTTGATTAAATATAAAATTTAATGACAGTGATTTAAATAATCGTGATATAGTTTTTTTATATTAAAGCCATTTCTTTTGTTTTTATTTTTATTTCAATTTACATTGAATTTTATTTTAACGATTTTTCATTTGATTTCCTTTTCAGCGTTAAAGTGTTATGGATCCCCAAACAGCACTAGTATTAACGATTCAGTTGCTGGCCTTATTTTCAATCGCTGGTGCCTTACTTCTCTATCTTCTATGCAAAGTCAGAGGAACTCACGTGTCATCTTTAGGTCCTCAATTAGGCTCAATTTTGGTCACGAGTGCTGATACCGCGTTAGGTCTCCAATTATGCACTTTCCTTGCTGGTAGAGGACTTCGTGTATTTGCCGGTTTAAAGGATCCAGTTGATTCCCTTCCAGCTAAATTGTTGAAAGGATGGGTCAAAGAACGTGAAAGTTCGAATGAAAAATTGCCAGGAACTATTGTGCCAATGAAAATTGATGTGACACGTGAGGATATTTTGAGGGAGGCAGCTGAATCAATGGGAGCTTACATGAATGCCAATGAACGTGGAATTTTAGCGGTGATAAATAATGCTGGGTCTGTTCACAAGGGACGGATTGATTTACAGGATTCAGCACAATGGGAGAATATGTTCAAAAATAATGTAATGGGATGTTTGAGGACTGCAAGAGCTTTCATTGGATTACTGAGACCAACAAGGTTGGATTTCATTTCATATTTTATTTGTAATATTTTGTTAAATATTTTTCTTTAAAAATCGTATAGAGGCCGATTAATTTTCTTTGGATCCGGAAGTGTTGGTGATGGCCTTACAGCTTTTGCAGCATCTCGCAATGCAGTCGAGGGTTGTGCTGATGCCCTTCGTGAAGAATTGAAGCCATATGGTGTTAGTGTTTGTACATTAGATACACACGGTTTACAAGCTGAAGCTTTATTTAGGGCTCCAATTCCACAAAGTAAGTTAAATTGATTAAAAAAAATAATATAATTTAAATTTCATTTAATATCATTTCATTTCACGTCAGGTCACGATGTCAGTGAAAATCTTCCCACACAATATTCAGCCCAAATATTGACAACTGGCCAGTTGAATACAATTGAAAAAGCGTTATGGGATCCACGTCCACACAAAACTTACTCTCTTTCAGTGCCAAATACAAAATTCCAATTGAATTTGCCATGTCGCAACTCATTCAGATTCAACAGACACCAACCAGAGGAAACAATCATCCGACAGGGAATGCAAACTGTCTAAATTGTAATAATTGTAATTTTAATGTATTTTTTTTTCATGTGTACTGACCAATTTTAAGATTATACTAAAACTTAAATAAATGAATAAGATTTGACAAAATTAAAAGTAAAAATAAATTTCATACTTGTAAAATTAAATGAAGTTCTTTTTAATTTGAAACAATGTTGCATGTAATTGAAACTTCGTTGCAAAATTCAAAACTAGTGAAACCCATTTTATTGTTATACAATTTAAAATGTGACAATTATTCATATCGACTAATAAAATCATGTTTTAAAACACTGGCTTTTAAAATGTGTCCCCTTGAAACAAATGGCCTTTCATCGGTTCGTGGTGGTAAATGTAGAAGGACATCAGCATCCATGACACTCATCAATCGACTACTTATTTGATTTCCCGTTATTTCAGCAAATAATCGACCTTCCTTCGACACTATCAAAGCTCTTGCATACTCTGGTCGTGAATCCAGTGAATATTTTTCATTCAATAACTCAACCGTGATAATTGGCAATCGATTTTTCGCTTCTTCATCATCATCTGCACTCATTTTCCTCAATCCAGGCAATACAAAGAGATGAAATGTAGCGAATGCTGACACTGGATTTCCTGGCAAACCATAAAATTGAATGCGTTTTTCGGAATTAAATGCAAATGTCATTGGTTTTCCGGGTTTCATGTTAACTCTACCGAATTTTATGGTGAAACCATTTTCGGTTAACACTGGTTTAATGTAATCTTTGTCACCCATTGATACACCACCACTACTTATGATAGCATGACATCCGAGAGTTTCGGCTTCACTTAGAGCATGTTCGAGATCTTCTTTCGAGTCTTTGATAATGCGTGTGAGAGTGGCTTCAAATCCAAAATCTTTCAAGAGGCCTGTAAGCATTGTTGTATTGGAATCGAATATTTTTCCTTCTATTGGGGAACTTTCTGGGGTGAGCAGCTCGTCGCCCGTTGAGAAGACGGCGATTCTAGGTTTCTAAAAAAATAAAAGTATAAAAATGGAATATTTTCATGTTAAATAAAGGGAATTACCCAATCAGAAACTGCTATTTGTCCTACTGAAGCAAGTACGGCATGCTCTACTGTGTTCAAAGGACGTCGATGTGCAAATAATTTTGTTGCTCTTTTCAAATCTGATCCAACGTCCCTTTTTTGAACATAAAAAAATGCATTTAACTACAATACTCTACTACAAAAAATTTTCATTTTAATTGAAATACCTTATATCAAGACCTTCCATTGGCTCAATTAAAATTTCAACTTCTTTTTCAATTCCATTTTCTTCTGTTATCAATTTTGTATCCTCAATTTGGACAATTGCATCACAATGTGTTGGAACTGCAGCGCCCGTATTTATTTTGAAACATTCGTTGTCTTTTAATTGCGTTGTATTTATCTGATTTGAATTTTAAATACCAATTAATTGAGTAAATTCATTGAAATTTTATTAAAATTTACCCGATCACCAGCTGAAATGTAACCCAAAACCTTCTTAATTCCTTTTCCGCCACTCGCTTTAACTGCATATCCATCTTTAATTGATGCCCTAAATGGTGGAATGTCAACTCCAGATGCAAACGATTGGAGTGGAGCAAATTTATTTGTATTTTCAAAAATTATATCCTGTGCTCGATCAACTTCAATCATTGGAAATGCTGAATTTCGATCGTCTGTTGCACCGGAATTCGTTTTGTTTGGACACACATGAGCATGATGATGGTGACCGTGATGGTGGTGATGATGATGATGATGCTGATGTGAATTGAAACCACTTTGTACATATTGGTGTGTTGATTTGACATTCGATAAATCATTGATGATCAATTGAATGGCATGTGGAATGACTTCTTTGATTGCTTCACAGCATTCTGTCACCGCTTTTACACTTCCTGGTAAATTTATGATGAGAGTTTGATTACGAATCCCACAAATTGCACTGAAATGTTAAAAAAATTTCGAATAAAATAATTTTTTTTATCGAATAATTGAAATACAAACCGTGACAATGCAACCATTTTATTTTTTTGATCAGCTCCCAAGTTACTCATTTGGTTTGCAATCATCAAATAGGCAAGTTGAGGCGCTTCTTTGTGTATGACACGACGTGTCGCTTCAGGCGTAACATCACGTGGACCGAATCCAGTTCCGCCCGTTGTAAAAATGACATTTGCCTTCTGTTCATCAGCGAAAATTAAAAGAACTTCCTATGAGAGACATAAAAAAATGTGCTTTATCATTGAATCAAATTAAAATAATTGATAACCTTAGTCTACTGTCATTTTTAATCGTATGCGTATCGATTTGCAGTTATCAATTTTTTATTATCTATAAAGCAAAACATATGTTTTTTTCTTTAGCGTTAGGGAATACTCACAATAATCTTATTTTCGTCATCTGGCACCACTCCACGTAAAATTTTGGTGCTTCCATAATTTTGCTTCAGCAATTCTTCGAGGGCTGGCCCACTTTTGTCTGTAGCAGAACCATGGTAACACGAATCACTAACTATAAAGAAAAAATAACAAATATTTTACTGTTAAACGACTAATAACAAAATCAATATCAAATCGAATTTATGTAATAATACCCCGAAAATAAATGGAAAAATACAAAAAACACAAAACAGTTACGACCGCGTTTATAACTGAATCCCATTCTATTAACTTTAAATATGAATCAAGTACACTGAAACAAAAAATAACAATAAAATATTCCCACTTTCACAAATTGTCTATTCTACATGATAATTGCATCTCAAAATCCTACACAATTAACGCCCTTATACGAATTTCATAGACTTATTTTGACGATTTCAATTCTCAACGCAACCATATGAACAACAAATCAATTAATTTCTCACCAGTTAACACGACATATTCATATTCTGACATTTTCACTGGAAAGTCAGAATCAATTTCAGGCACTATTTGATCACAGAAATGTGAAAATTTGATCAAAATTAATCAGAATAAGTCCAAAATGATGATAAAACACTTGAAATAATTGGATGACACCGAAATTCAATTGTAATGTTGTCGGTAGTGTGTTTCATACAGAACTAATGGTATGTGAAATTACGAGAATGAATAACATTAAAAAAATAATAACAGAGAATGATGGTGTAGTGTATGTTCCATTGAAATATGAGAGTGTTTACATGAAATTTTGTTATTGAGAAACTCAATGAATGGAGAATTTTTGTATTCAGTTTCTCTCAAAATTATATTTAAATCAGTTTTTTTTGTTAATGTCAGTTGGAAATTACTGTAAAGTGAAATAGTTTTTTTTGTGTAATTTTGAAAAGCAGTACAGAGGAAATTCTTTATAGTAAACAATTTATAAAATTTTCAGTTCATTATACATTAACGTCATAGAGAGAATAACCTTTTCCCTTATAAGGAGTGCTTCTCATAGAGAGCAGTCACTATAAGGAGTATTTATTATAAAGAATATTGTCTGTATTGTGTATGGACCGACAATGTGATAAATAACGTTCAGACAATTTTGTCGAAATTCAGTTTTTTGCAGAAATGGCTTCTTCCGTGTTTAAATTTTCATATAAAAAAATAAAATTTTAAAGTTTGTTCAGAAAATAAAACATTATCACAATGTGCCAGATCGCATTTAGAGATATTTTTTGAAATAAATGTGATAAATCACACTTCCAAAGCAATTTTCAAAAAATTATTTTTTTTTTTTTTTTTTTTCGGTAATTAACAAAAAAAGGGAGTTTTTATTCATTTATGATTATTAAATTCATAATTTATTACATTAATGACAATTTTCATAAATTTTCAATTTTAAATAGCACGGATTTTGTTTGTGAATGTCATATAGCACATCATTTTAATTGTGATAAATCACACTTGAGCGCTAAAAACCTTATTTTACGAATATTAAAGAAGATTTTTTTTTTTAATTTTAGATTCGAAAACCTTTAACTTTTTTGAAATAAAATTGAAAATAATTTTTTTGAAAATTTACCATTACAAATTTTTTCTTGCGTTTTTATTATTAAAAAACTTTAAATGCGGTTTACACAAAACTACATTGATGTGGTAAATGATAAATATCACATTTGATAGCGGTATGTATTAATGTATTGATAATCAAAATTTAGCTGTGAATTTGTGTGTTTTAA
>LN483366.1:991071-1229608 GCA_900002565.1 Culicoides sonorensis
TATAAGAGACAGGTGAATTTGTGTGTTTTAACGGTGCAAAAATTATTTCTGGGGTCTGGTGTAATCAAAAGTTACAGCATTGTAAAGTGATGTTAAAAAATTGGCCAAATATGGGTATAAAAAATTAATCACATGAAAGTTTTTCCAACCAAAACAATATCAAATTTTGTCCGATTTTAATGTATTCATAATCAAAATTTAGCTGTGAATTTGTGTGTTTTAACGGTGCAAAAATTATTTCTGGGGTCTGGTGTAATCAAAAGTTACAGCATTGTAAAGTGATGTTAAGAAATTGGCCAAATATGGGTAAAAAAAATTAATCACATGAAAGTTTTTCCAACCAAAACAATATCAAATTTTGTCCGATTTTAATGTATTCATAATCAAAATTTAGCTGTGAATTTGTGTGTTTTAACGGTGCAAAAATTATTTCTGGGGTCTGGTGTAATCAAAAGTTACAACATTGTAAAGAGATGTTAAAAAATTGGCCAAATATGGGTAAAAAAAATTAATCACATGAAAGTTTTTCCAACCAAAACAATATCAAATTTTGTCCGATTTTAATGTATTCATAATCAAAATTTAGCAGTGAATTTGTGTGTTTTAACGGTGCAAAAAATATTTCTGGGGTCTGGTGTAATCAAAAGTTACAGCATTGTAAAGTGATGTTAAGAAATTGGCCAAATATGGGTAAAAAAAATTAATCACATGAAAGTTTTTCCAACCAAAACAATATCAAATTTTATCTGATTTTAATGTATTCATAATCAAAATTTAGCTGTGAATTTGTGTGTTTTAACGGTGCAAAAATTATTTCTGGGGTCTGGTGTAATCAAAAGTTACAGCATTGTAAAGTGATGTTAAAAAATTGGCCAAATATGGGTAAAAAAATTAATCACATGAAAGTTTTTCCAACCAACACAATATCAAATTTTGTCCGATTTTAATGTATTCATAATCAAAATTTAGCAGTGAATTTGTGTGTTTTAACAATGCAAAAAATATTTCTGGGGTCTGGTGTAATCAAAAGTTACAGCATTGTAAAGTGATGTTAAGAAATTGGCCAAATATGGGTAAAAAAATTTAATCACATGAAAGTTTTTCCAACCAAAACAATATCAAATTTTGTCCGATTTTAATGTATTCATAATCAAAATTTAGCAGTGAATTTGTGTGTTTTAACAGTGCAAAAAATATTTCTGGGGTCTGGTGTAATCAAAAGTTACAGCATTGTAAAGTGATGTTAAAAAATTGGCCAAATATGGGTATAAAAAATTAATCACATGAAAGTTTTTCCAACCAAAACAATATCAAATTTTGTCCGATTTTGATGTATTCATAATCAAAATTTAGCTGTGAATTTGTGTGTTTTAACGGTGCAAAAAATATTTCTGGGGTCTGGAGTTATCAAAAGTTACAACATTGTAAAGTGATGTTAAGAAATTGGCCAAATATGGGTATAAAAAATTAATCACATGAAAGTTTTTCCAACCAAAACAATATCAAATTTTGTCCGATTTTAATGTATTCATAATCAAAATTTAGCAGTGAATGTGTGTGTTTTAACGGTGCAAAAAATATTCCTAAAACGATTTTTTTTTCATATAAATGAAAAACTTATAAATTAACAAATTAAATCAAAACAATTAAATTTAATTAAACAATTGAATTTATTTAAAATTTATTGAATATAATAAAAAGACCATAACTAGGGAAGCAGGTAAAACTTGAAGTTTGTAATATTGAAAATTTTAAATAAAGTCAAGTTTTTCTGCTTACCATGTTAATATTTGTTTGATAATTTATTTAACTTTTTTTTATTTATTTGGGGGTCCTTACGGACCCTGCTGACGACTCGACCAGCTACGTATTCCTAATTCCAAAGAAGATTTCGAGTTTCTCGTCGATATATTCTAAAGCTTGTCGGACTAGCGCCACATGACGATGAGCCACAAGGATCTCTCTGTGTTGTTTAAAATTATCTCTTTCAGTAGCAGTTCTTTTACATTTGTCTTGATCCTTGACATGACTATTTTTGAGCATACCATCACAGCCGGAGCATTTTACTTCTCCATTCTCTTCTTTTTTGAATTGAATGTCGAAATGGGCGCCATATATCCCAACAGAGGCTTGGTGCACGCTCTTCATATGCTTTCCTATCCCTTTGTATGTATATTTTTTATCTAGATCTGGGCAGTTCGCAATTGGGCAAATCAGATCAATATATTTTGAGCTAAACCAAAGATATTTTGATCTATTGCTCTTGACAACTTCAAGAACTGCTGGTACAGTATCTTCGAAGTCTCCAGAAACAAGCTCTTTTCGCCTTCGTCTCTCCTCTAAGTAAAAATACGCGAGGAAGAGCGGCTCATCGATCTTTTGTGTTCTAAACAAAACGAAGTTTTGAGAAAACAAATCTCGTCGATCCACTACCAACGAAGTGATAGTTTCACCACTTAATAAATTTTCCCAACCCCTGTCTTGTACGAACCGAAGGTGGCTTGAATCTGGGATACCCAAATCAGTTGGAGATATGTCAGGAAGTATAACAGGTTGTAACGTCTGAAGAAAAAATAAATGTTTGAATCGAAACTAAATATTTTATTATACTATAGGTAAGATAATTAAATTTAAGGATCTCGTAAAACTTATAAATTTATATGAATACAATTGAATTAAAATTTGAAATTCAGTTTTATTAACTTAACTAACTATTTTATTGTGTATTCGCCTCTTTTTCAGATAGAAATTATTTTTAAACTTATATTGCATTTTCAATACAAGTTTTGTGTCATTTATGAATCAGCTGAATCTCTCGTGTACTTAAACTACTTTCAATGCTTTTTATTCTTGAAATTTAACAAAAGTCAAATAAAACTAATTATTCAATAAAAAATCTAGTAAAAACTGATCATAATAACTTAAAAAAAAACGGAATGTTATTTATTTTCAAAATGTTTTTCTCAACTGACATTTTTAAAAGTCAACCGACTGTGTCTTAAATCAACTTTGTTTTGAATGAAGCTTGATATTAAGTTTTAATTTTAATTTTTTTTTATTACAAAATTAAATAATTTATAAAACTTATTATTTCAATTTTAATGCTTTTCTTCCATTTTGAATGTTAATTTAACCATATTTCTATTTATTGTGTTTTGTTTTTGTTATAAACATCCAAAAAAATGGTGTGTTCAATGCGTACATTGATGTGTATTAAAAAACGGGTAGTTAAAAAAGTGGGTAGTTTATGTTCTAACCATAACTCTTATTTGGTGGAAGATCATCTATATTTTAAACTATGAAAAAGACCAACACGTTCTCACAGTTCAGTTTAAATTGATTAAATTAAATTTTGACAGCAGTGTCGCAGTGTACAGACATATAAACAGATTGTCAAATTTCAATCAATCTGATAAATTTAATATAAACTTTTTTTTGGGTTAAGCAAATCGCTGAAATAATATCAGAAATGAAATCAAATTAAATTTTGAGAATGAAAACACAGAATGCAAATTATTTAATTTTTTTGAAAAAAAGTCAGTGAAAAATTTAAATGTTAACCGAAAATTATAACTTTTACGAACGACAAGTTTTAAAATGGGGAAACTAAAAAAGCATAAATTTCATATATTAAAGAAAATGACTTACGTTATCAACAATGCCACCAACTGCACCGTCCTCCTCAGTAAACTGACTCGAAACAGGTGTAGAAGGTGGTTGATGAACCAACGAAACGTTATCCCGAAGATAGTCCGCTACTTCTGCAGCAATGACGTCGAGATCAGTCTCATTTGTTGTAGTGCTGTTAGGCACAGTGAGACCTTGCACATGTCGGAGAAAACTAGTGTAGTTTTGCGGTATATCCAACTGTGCATCATCCACTCGTGCAGCAGCACTGGTAGAGCGTGCTAACCGTTCGGCAGTGTCGGAAAAAGGCTTGATGACCTTCTGTAAACATAAATATAACAAAAACAACCCCAATTAAGTGAAGGTTTAAAAAAATTGCAATACATTTAAGGATATTAAAAAATTTCATTCTTAACATAGGTTGGACAAGAATTTTGATTTTCGATCATTTTTTCAGAAAATAAGAGAATTTCAATTTTATGATTTTGATTTTTTCAGTAGCAATATTTAAATTTTCCTAGAATTTATTTTTACTTAATTTAATTAAAATTGTTAAAATTGATTTACATATATCTAATATTTGGAGCAACCCTTTTACTTTTATTTTCAAAAACAAAAGACGATAAGGAAGTTTGCTCTAATTTTTTTTTTCATTTTTGCACTGGGTTTTTCTTTTAACCTATATATTATTTTCTTTTTTCCATTCTTAGTTTTAAAAAAGAAATTCAAAGTTATACAGGGCTTTTCATACTTTTATTAAAGTATGAGTGTAAAGTTTTCTTGTAATAGTCGAATTCACTTTAGAAAATATTCCTAACAATAACTTAAATTTTTTTTAAATTCGGTTGCACAAATATTTTTGAATGCAACTAAAAAACCACTTGCTTAAACACAAATGCTTTAAATTTTAATAATAAACCTCAGTTAAATTTAATAACTATCAAGAGCTACAGAAAAAAAATTTAAAACGTGATCGTGAACGTCATACACGAGCGCATTGGTATGTATAGAATTCGCTAATTTTATCAAAATTTAACAATGATTGAAAATTTGTATTTAATATATTGTTTTTGGGCTTTTTGAGTTATTATCGTTTTATGAATTTTATATCGTTTTTTGGATATTATATCATTTTTTGGATTTTATATCGTTTTTATAGTGTTATACAATTTTTATCATTTTTGGATTTTATATAATTTTCATCGTTTTTTGAAAAATTTTGATGTTCGAAAAATTGTATGTTCGAAAAATTTAGTCCACTTTTTTGAATTAGTCCGCAATTTTGAAAATGACACAGACAAACGGACGGAAAAAAACTGCACTTTCAAAAAATGCGCAAAAATTAAAAAGAGGCCAAATTTAACGAAAAATTGAAAATTTATGAGGTCTAAATGTTTATGAAATACATCAATGTATCTTTCAAATAATTTTGAGACTTTATAATAGATTTGGCTGTTAAAATTCTTCATTAATGGTCACAAATTTGTTTCCGACTAAGATTTTTAAGTTTAGATTAAGTTGAATTTCAAAATCGTATCCCTACGAAATAAAAAATTTATATGAAGAAAAAAAAATCCGATTAATTTTAAATTTTACATGAGAAACTTATCAAACACAAAGAATTACCATCCATACAGAATTCTAAAAACGTTAGTAAAATTTTCTTTGACTATTGAAATTTCTGAAATTAATGTACTGTCTTTTTCTGGATCTTCAATATCAATTATTAATCTATACAAATTTAATTTTCACTTCCAAAATAATTTAATTATTTAATAATGATTTTTATACGTTTTAGTGCAAAAATGATAAAAAAAACAAAAGAACAAAATTCACTTACCTGGTGGCTTATTCAAAAAAAGAGGGTAAAAAATTTTTATTTTCATATTGGTTTAAATCAAATTATCTCTCCTTAATTCACTTTCAAATATCTTTCGCATAAAAACATCATTTTAAGTTTTTTGACAGTAAAAAAATTCTCTAAGCTCAATGATCATTATTTTTCAAAAATTAATTGTTATTTGAGTGCACTTAAGTCATATCGAAAATTTAAAAGTGCTCATAGTGAAAAGTCATTGCAATTATCACTAAAATTTGGGCAAATTTACAAAATTTTGCATCAGCTCACTCAAATTATGACTTTTCTTTTATAACTATCACCACTTTTAAATTAGACATGAGCACTTAAACTTAAAATTCAATTTTAGCAACACTTTATGCAATTTCTAAGCAATTCTACTTATTTTGATATTTTTACAATTTTTTTCGACATAAATTAATTAAGATGACAATATCTACAAAGCTGATTATTATTTTTATTATTAATTTTTTTTAATTTAATTTTATTTCATTTTTTTTAGTTTTATTTTTCATTTATATTAAATACATATTTTTTTTATTCACAAATATTTTTTTTCGATTGACACCAAATTTCACTCTCACTTTTTTATTATTTCTACGTAAGAGTCGTGGTAGCATCATTCGTCACATAAAAAAACTAATTTATTTAATTTTAAAATTTTATACGTGCTTTATGTGAGAATGATGCTCACACGACCTTTTTTTATTAAAAATATTTTACACTTACATCCTTCCAGTCTGGCTGCACGAAAAACTCCGGCTTTTTATCTTCGAACTGCTTGGCGAATTGGCGAAAGAGTTCATCCTCCTGATCCTTGTAAAATTCAAAGAATTTACTTAGACAGTCAGATGCCTCTTGGATTTGGTTTGCGTTGTTTGATGTTGATTCCATTATGGTGGATGAAAAAGTGAACGAGAAATTCTAAGCAGTATAAATACAAGCCTAAAAGAAATTTTTATCTCTTTCCATTGAATTTGCTTTATTATAAGCTATCTCTTTCTCTCAGAACTTTCTTTGATTATCAGAATCGATTAGTATTAGTTTTTGATAAAGAATACAGTAAAACTTCTCTACATCTAAAACTCTACATATAAAAATTCTGTATCGTATTGTTGTGACAAAATAATAATTTTAAAAGAGCTTTACTGTCCTTTCAAAAAGTTCTTTGCATACACAAACAGAAGAATTTGATCTAGCAACGTGTTTTCTGTAGTAGTAAATTATTTAGTCACACTTTTACATGTACACGGTTCTGTGCCAAAAATGTAAATATAAAAAAACAAGTGAAGAAAGTTATTTTGAATTGAATTTAATATGATTTTAAATGCATTAAAATGAAAAATAATTATAAAAATTGCAGTCAATATTTACGTACAAAACGCCAGAAATGAAAATTGGTCATAACCAAAAAAAATAATCATAACTTCAAATGTGAAAAATTTTTTTTACAGTCTTTTATACGTAAATTACATTGAAACAAAGATCAATATAATTTCAAGGCCATTATACAAAAAAAAAACTGATAAAATTGAGATCTGAACGACTTACAACCAAAATATGAGGATAATAGTCGAATTACTATTTCCTCATGGGGAATAATTTCAAAATTCATTTCCTAGCTAATGTATATTAAAATTCAACATGATACAATTGTTCAAAAATGAAGAGTTTACATCAATAAGGTTTTGAATAAATTTCGATAGCGAGTTTTCATCCAAGATCATGAACATCATGATCAGCATTGTCTATCATATATTTGAACGTACCGCTGCTGAAGCCATAAATGATCAAACAATCAAATGTCAGGAAACCCAAACAACTGTTGAAACTAGATATGATTTCTATTAAATATTTTTTTTGTACTATCCTAAAAAAGTCACTGGTCATCATTATATAAAACTATTATGATTTGTAGTTATTTATTTAGACAAAAAACTCGAAAATAAAATAAATTTTTTCAACAAATTTAATTTTTCATCCTCACACACACTTAAATTTATTATTTTATTATCCTTATTATATCAATCAATTTAAAAAAATCTTTTAGTCAAAAGATAATTATGAACTTGTTGTTCAGCACTGATTTTTGTTTGACTTGTACTTTTCTCATTCTCCTTATTAGCTCTCGATTTGTTATTGATGATCTTGCTACATTGTTTCTCCATCAATATCCATCCGTCAACATCCTTGTTATTATTTTTTTCAATATTTTTGATGATATCCTTGACCGAACCCTTTTCACGACAAAATGCTTTCAGTAAATTGACAAAAAGTAAATCGATTCCTCCAGTTTTTAAATGTGATTTTGAATTAATCCAAGTTAGCGCATTTCCTGTCATTTTACTTAGAGTCAATTCAAACATTTGTTCCTCAGTGAGTCCATGAATCTCTCTTGCAGCGATAATTTGTTCAACAAATTCCTTGACATCTTCCTAAAATTAAAATTTTTCATGAAAAATATTGCCTTGAAACCATGTGGTTTTCAAATAAATTACCGATTCACTGCCAGAAAATGATTTAATGGACTTTTGATAATCGTCTGTGGGAGATGAATTGACACTTGAATAGCTGATTCCCATTTTTAAGTTAAAATTTTAATGAAATATTTCCAAATTTATAAAAAAAATATTGCAATGACACTAAAATAATACACACACAAAAAAAATGAGGTTGATATCTTAAAATGAAATGAAGGAATGTTGAAGGTCAAGTAACTGATTTGAATTTTATGTGATAAGAAAAAAGTGTTCTTTTAGAAATGTTTACGATTTGTGAGATGAAATTCAGTGGTGTGCATTTAAAATTTTTATTTTTTATTGTAATGTTACTTATCGGAGTGAAATTAAATATTAAATTGATTATTTTCTTGGACATGCAGCAGTGTCATGTCCAATCGCCATGCAATCCTTACAAAATCCCAAATCTGTACTGTTTATGTTGATTTCAATTTTTTGGACTTCTGTGGGTCCTCGGATTTTCTTTTGATTTGAATAATCTTTAGTTTGATGACAGTCTTTTGTTTTATGGCCGCGTTTCTTGCAATTTTCACACGGAGGTACTTTCTCACAATCTTTGATGAAATGTCCATCAGCTTTGCAGTAACTACATTTCAAGTCATTTGTAGGTTTTTCTTGACTCTGAACATCCTTCTTTGGTTTAGATGCACTTTTACTCCCCACATGCTCAGATTTTTCATTTTGTTTTTTTGGTTTTGCTCCTTTATTCAAATTTTTATCTTTCTCATCCGTGACTTTGACAGGTTTATCAGCTTTAGGTTTATCATTTTTCCCAGACATGATTTTCTTCTTTTCTTGGATCACAGTTTCATAGCTAGGTGGTGTTTCAAGCTTAATTTTATCCAACTTTGATGTGATTCCTTCAGTTTTTTTAGCTACAGGTTTCTTACTTGGTCCTTTTGGAGCCTTCTTGGAAAATTGATCCGTCAATCCACGCAAAAAATGATCAAGCCCTTGTGTCATCATTGTAGGATTTTCTTGTAACCATTCTAATGCACGTCCCTCAATTTTCTCGATAATCAATTTAAGGACTTGATCATTGTTCAGCTTGTAAATTGATTTTACTGCGTTAATTTGGTCAATGAATTGTTTGACATCTTCCTACAGTGAAATGAAGAAAAAAACGAAACTATGAGAATTTTTTGACCCGAATTCGTTTAAAAATTTTTGAAAAAATTGAATTTATCATTTTTCAGCTTTCAATGACGCTTTTTGATTCTAACTCCAAAAGACTGATTTAAGTCCATTTCAGAAAGAAAAATGCACTTCATTGGATAAAATTTCAAGAAATTTCAATGCAAAAAATTCGAACATACCGATTCATATCCAGTAAATGACTTTACACATTTTCGATGAACATCGGCAATATCATTAATTGAAACACTGCTCTGCATTTTTTTTAAATGTCATTAGTTTAGAGCACTAAAATGATTAGAATTAGTATAAAACAGGTATTGACTGGAGTGTGGTTTGAAAATTACTGACTGATTACGTGTTTTATCAAAATATTGAACGCAATACAAATAATAATTCTGATATCGTATTGATAAGCTTGAAATTCTGAGAAATCATTGAAAAGTACTCGTTTTGTTTACGATAAGATTTAAACGGATAAAAATTTCCGCAAAAATTAAAAGTAATATGAGAAATTGTTCAAACATTTTCATTTTTATTAAAGTAAAGAAAGTGAATCAAAAATCACTTAATTTATTTACGAAAATTGAAAATTTCATTCACATGATTGCACATTCATTTTCGTTATGTTTTCGATATGCTTTCGTAAAAGGACATTGTTGAATTCGGTGATATTCGCTGTTGCAACGATAACATCGGGGTTTTGGTATCAAGGGAACAGCTGGAATTAATCGTTTTTTCGGGCATGCAACACTATGATGTCCAACTGCATTGCAATGCTTGCAATATCCAAGGTCCAGGGGAGTTTTGGGGGTTTCAGTCAAAATTTTCTTCATTTGATAGCAGTTTTCTGTTTTGTGACCTTTTTTATTGCAATGATCACAATGACTTGCTAATTCACATTCAAAAATTTTATGTCCTTCTTTTTTGCAATAACTACAGATAATTGCGGGTCTTTCCTCCTTTTTAACGATACCTTCAAGTTCTGAATTTTCATTTGAATTCTCTTTCAGTTTGCTGCAATCTTTTGTTCTATGACCTTTTTCATTGCATTTCTTACAAGGAGGAATAATTGGGCAATCTTTCAATAAATGACCTTCAGCTTTGCAATATGCACATTTTACTCCATTTACAGTTTTTTCTTTGAATTGTGAATTTTGGGATGCATTGAGAAGACATTTACTAGCCTCATGCCCAATTTTTTTACAAAAATCACAGATAATTTTTGGTTTTGTTCCGGTATCGACAGATTTGGGTGTATTTTCTGGTAATTTTATGTCCATTAATGCTGGAATCTGTGTGACAGGTGCTGGTTGAACAGTATCACGCTTCTTATTCCTTCGTTTTTGTCTCATTTTATTATTATTATTTGAAATTGATTTGCGATCCACCACTTCTGATTTAGTTTGACTCAAATTTGGAGCTGTCCCTATAACTGGAGCAGTTGCCTGAACATTTTCAGGATAAACGTTAACAGTCTCTCGTAAAATCGAATCATAACTTGGCGGTGGCTCAAGTCTTATTTGATCAAATTGGTATTGAATTGAATTCATATTTGGATAAATTCCTGATTGAACTTGAATTTCCTCTTCAGAACAGACATCAATTTTGGACGGAGCGGAGGGAGCAACAGGTCCACAAAGTTGATTGTCATCCTTTGAACTTTTCTTTGAAAATTGTGTCAATAATCCACGCAAAAGATCATTTAGGCCATGTGTCATTACAGAGGGATTTTCATGTAACCAATCTAAAGCACGTCCTTCAATTTTTTCCAATGCAAGTTTAAGCATCTGATCATCATCGACTTTGTAAATTAATTTAATGCCATTAATTTGATCGATGAACTGATTGACATCTTCCTAAAAATATGACATTTAACAATCAAAACAAATACAAATATATTTGAATATCAAATTACATACCGATGCGTCTCCAGTAAATGTTTTTATGCATTTTTTTTGAACTTCAGTAATTTCATTTTTAGGAGAATCTGATTTATTTTTTTCATTTGAATTGCCGTTACCCATTTCTTATCTTTTTGTTGAAAAATTATTATTTATTTGTACTTTAGCATGCAACAATGTAAAAAAGGGAATTGAAATAAAAATAAACAAAAAAAAGACCACACGTTAAAGATTTAGACCATCATTTGATGGAACACAGATTCAAACTGAAATTTAATCGCACAATTTTAAGAATTCTCTCATAAGAGAAAATGTTATCAATAAGAGAGAAAAATTGGATTATGACAAGAGAGCATCAAATGTCATCTTAAAACAGCTGATTGACTCACAAAAATAGAGCAGTATATTCAAATTCAATTGAAAGTAAAACAATTTTTTTTAATTGAACACATCGTGAAACAATTTCTGGTAATTACTTGCACAAAAAAAATAATATGAGTTCTCGTGCCACATTAAGTTCAGACGAGGGTGATGATCAATGCATGGAACCAATGCAGGTAATTTCATTTCAAAATTTTCATTGAAATTCCAAATCATAACTTTTTCAATTTATATTTCAAGTCAAAACCGGCCGAAGAAAAGAAACCACTAACACCTGGTCGTGAAAAACTCCAATCATGGCTCGATAAGTCCCTTAGAATTGTGATGACGGACTCTCGTATTCTAGTGGGCGATTTTTTGTGTACAGATCGTAGTGGAAATGTGATTCTCGGAATGTGCTATGAATACACAGACGTTGCAGGTGAAGGAAGGTATCTTGGTTCAGTGATGGTCCCTGGCAAGCATATTGTCAAAATGGAAGTTGACATTTCAGGAAAAACTAGTTATAGGGCTGGCAACAAATTACCGAATTATGATCAATGTACATAAAAATGAAAAAAAAATCATAATTTTAATATTATTTATAACAATAATCCGTGTGTAAGTGTGTTCGATTTATTATTACAATAAGTGACTAATAAAATTAATAATTAGAAACAATTTATAATACATTTCATGTCTTGGTTTCAAGTGGATCAAATCCTTTTTTCATTTGTTCTTTGAATCGTTCATAAGTCCGTTTCCGATCAAAGTGCTTCACCCATTGATTGAGACATGATTTCTCAAATAGAGCTCTGAAATTAAAATGAAAATATTTCAATATTTAAAATAACAACCAAAAATGAATCAAAATACCTTAATTTCTTGCATTCAGAAGGTCCCGGTTGATTTGATTGTGGATTAAAGTCAGGATTGTATTTGTCAAGACATTTCCAGTACTCATCGCGAGCTCCCCAGCACTTTTCTCTACTTTCCTTGTCCGGAAAAGTCATTCTTATTTCTAAGTATCAACTTAATTTAAATTGAAATGTGAAATTTATTTATTTTTTGAGCAATTTCTTCAAATGTCAATAACATAATCGTAATCAATTTGACAATCGAAATATATTTCACATTGTTTTGTTTTGATAAAAATCGAAACTCGTTTTAAATTTTAAATTAAATTGTGCCTATAAAATTAAAATAAAAAAATTAATAAAATGGTTGAAGAATTAAACAGTTCTGAACTCGGTACAAAAGAGTATTGGGACAAAAGTTACGACGTTGAAATCAATAATTACAAAAATCATGGTGATGTCGGTGAAATTTGGTTTGATGAAGACAGTCAGAATCGCATTTTGAGATGGATATTCAAAAATGAAAATATTCAAAAGTCAGATCGCATTTTAGATCTCGGGTCTGGTAATGGAATGATGTTGATAGAATTAGCACGAGAAGGATTCAAGTCACTTATTGGTGTGGATTATTCCGATTTAGCTGTTCAACTTGCCACACAAATTGCAAAGGATCAGGATTTGAGTGATGTGATTGAATATAAACAAGTTGATTTACTTTCAGAAACAGAAGTTAAAGCTCTTGGGAATTTCAGGATATTGCATGATAAAGGTATGTCAATGCACTTTTAAGTCATGACTTTTGATTTTATTTCATTTAAATTTATTCACAGGTACCTACGATGCAATAAGTCTCAATCCAGACAACGTCAAAGAAAAGAGACATCAATATCTGAAAAATCTTGTGAATATTATGGATAATGATAGTTTATTTATCATAACGTCGTGTAATTGGACACAATCTGAGTTAGTCGAGAGTTTTCAGGATTATTTTAAATTGAGCACGGTTATTCCGACACCTGTCTTTAAATTTGGTGGATCAGTTGGAAATGTTGTAACTTCATTAGTTTTTGTAAAGAAAGATTTACATTGAAATTCCTTTAAATTGAAAGAAAAAAAATAAATTTCATACTAAAATCAGATTAATTTTTAACTTAAATAAGCCCTCATTGGATCAAGAATAAAATTCAATTTAATTTCATTAACTGCAATTCACTAAACTGACCATAGATGGCAGTTAATCATTATGATTTAAAAAATGTCTTATGATTTTCCGTTAAACTATTTCAATTTTTTAATCTAATCTGAATTTTATCATTTACGTGTGAAATCCTGATAAGATTTCTCTGCTCAATGACGTTTTGCCTTGATGTCAACTTCAAACTCTTCAATTTGTGATGTTTCCTATTTTTTTGTATGTTCAATTATCTGTTAATTTAAATTTTCAATGAAAAAATTTAATTTTTTCATGCAACATTGAATGAAAATCATAATTAAAGTCTTGTTCGATGTCTTATAATTCAAATTAAGGGACCTTTAAACATTTTGACATGAAATCATTTTGTAATTACAAGTATTAATCATAAAAAAAATTTTAATAATAAAATCAAAGATAAAATTTAAGAAAAAAAATAACAAATTATTCAATTAGATAGAATCACGAAACATTATTTAAATTAAAAATCCGAAACCTTTAACATCTACACTTCATATTTTTTTTTCCGTTAAAAAAATAAAAATAAAATAAAATAAAACGCCTTCTTATCTCTTTCGATGTAAATCAGAACTGCAATTTATATGAAATTATTTGTTTTATTCATAAAATTGATTATTATTAAATTATAATTTTCAACTATTCGAATACAAACAAAATATCATAACGTTCGCGTTATTTTAAGCAAATAATTATAATTACATAGTCGGATAGTTAAACAATGAGCCATAAATTTAGTGGATTTAATGGTCAATCGATTTCATAATATTATGAATTTATTATATTAAATTTAATTGAAATTCGATCATAAAATGAAATTGAAAAAAAATCATGGATCTGAATATGCGAAAAATCTCACAAATAATTTCAGTGTTAATTTAACATTAAAATCCAAATTTCCAAAGATGTAGATAAGCGTCCATTCATACCAATGTCGAATGTGGAACAAATAACACTATACAACAAATACGCGAAACCTGAGCCTCCGAGTCGAGGCTTTTACCAGCGTCACTTATGACTAAAATAAGTAAATTGGCATTCAAGAAATTTTCCTAGGACGTCAGGTTCCTGAGATAAGCCCATAGGGTCATTTAGGCTCTTTAAAGCATAATATTTCATAAAACGGATTTTTTTATTAGTCAGAACTTGAAAAAAGAATGTTAATTAAGTTTAGAATGTCTTTAGCGTACAAAAGTTTCATTACACAAAGAAAAAATGCACAATTTTGGTGAATTTTGTAATTTTTGTGTTTTCCAACTCTTGTTTGCATAACAGAATTTAGGGAAAATTGTCAATTTTTTCGCTTGAACATGAAATATATTTACGTCAAATACTTTTCAAACTATTTTAACATTCTTTTTTTTAATTCTAACTCATAAAAAAATCCGTTTTTATGAAATATTTTGGTTTAAAGAGCCTAAATGACCCTATGGGCCTATCTCAGGAACCTGACGTCCTAGGGAAATTTCTTGAATGCCAATTTACTTATTTTGATCATAAGTGACGCCAGTAAAAGCCTCGACTCGGAGGCTCAGGTTTCGCGTATTTGTTGTATAGTGTAATAAAATAGGATGTGAACTTAAAATAATGTGAAGTCCAATCAGTATTCATTCATGTTCCGCATCTCAATTTGAATTGAAAAAGTATTAGTAATGAAATTATTCAATAGAATATCGATAAAGTGGTGCAATATAATGATAAAGTTTCTTTTATATTCGTGAAATAATTTGATTTTGATGAGGGAAATGAATGAAAAGATGATTTAATGATCGGTTTGACATCTGGTGGCTTAATTGAAGCCGATTTGCGAATTCTAAGAGACGCAGTTCATTCAAATTGTTAGTTTTGCTTTGAAATTTACATTTTCTCTCTGACTATCTCTCTACTATGATACTCTCTCTGAACGCTGTATTGTACGTTAAAGAAGAGTTGAGCTGTTTTTCA
This sequence comes from Culicoides sonorensis, assembly GCA_900002565.1. Taxonomy (NCBI): domain Eukaryota; kingdom Metazoa; phylum Arthropoda; class Insecta; order Diptera; family Ceratopogonidae; genus Culicoides; species Culicoides sonorensis. The sequence goes on from LN483366.1 coordinate 1,006,485, forward strand.
AGTTTTTATTGAAAAAAAAAATTCAATATTATAAATGGCTCTTGAACTGAAAAATGTGAGAGGAAGCTTAAGAGAGAGTCTCGCTCTCTCTCTCTTTCAAAATGAATTAAAGATAGTAAAATCCATTCTTATTTTTTTTTAAATCAGAGAGAATAAGTACAAGACCGAGAGAAAAATATTTTTATGACATATTGAACTGATAAGAGATAAATGAGAGAAAAAATAAGAGAGAAAACTCAAGAGAGAAAATGGCAAGATATTAAAAACGGATAAAAAAAACTGAATTGTGGTGGCTGAATTGCCTAGTTTTGAACTCCAAGAGGCTCATTTTTTTTAGTATCTTATTTGTGAATTTAAACTTTTTCCTTAATCTCTCTACCCTCTCTCTCTTTCTCTCTTTTAGCAACAAGTGCGATTCATCAAAAGCTTCTGTTTTGTTTTCATAGAGGTATATTTTTGAATTCCTTTCATCTGATAAATGATGAATGTGAGAGAGGCAATTCATTAAATGAGAGATAGAGGGAGAGAAAGAGACTTTTAAATTGAGAAAAAGTATTAAGAGAGTGACATTTTTTAATATTTTCAAATGATATCTTCATGATAATTAAAAAAAATTCGACAAACTGACGAGAGAACAATTTTCAACAAAAATTGAAATAAAAAGAGTAAGATGAGAGAAAACATTCTCAGAAATTGAAATGAGAGCCAAAATAGTGAATGAACTGTCAATCACTCTCGCATTCAATGTTTCCCAATAATTTTTTTATGATATTTTTTTTTATTATTAAAAGGAAGATATTTGTATCAATTCAGATTCAAGCACAAAAAAAAATTCTTACAATATACTTTGAATTATTCAAAATTGCCATTCATTCAGCTACATTATAATACAAAGTTATTTTATTCTTTTATATAATTTTTTTTTTTCATTTCACTTGAACATTTGAAAGAGTTATAATAAAAAAATACATAAAAAAAATTTGAATTGAATAACAAAGTCGCTCATATTGAAATGCAGTGTCCTTTCCTATGCAAATCAAGTGAATAAAAAAAAATTTGATTTACTATCTCAACTTTTAACTGACTGTTTGAATAGATTATTTCCCTTATTACTTATAGCTTTATATTTTTTTCTTCTCCATTATATTTTTTTAACGTATCAATATGATGATAAAAAAAATAACATTTTGAGCCTTGTACTAATATTGATTTAAAACTGGCTACTGTGTAATTTTTCAATAATATTATTTCCCATTTTTTTTTCTCATCGTAAGTGATTGGTGTAAAGTGCATGCTTTACTCCATTAAATCATCATAAATGTACACTTCAATTGGGCATTGATTGCATTTAATGTTTGTTCCATTTTTTTACACACAAATCTGTTACGTTCTTCTGAGACTTGAAAAATTATAAAAAGAGTATCCCTAAGGCAAGTTTTTTTTATATTTTTTTCAAATTTAAATGTAATTTGTTTATTTATTTTATAGTTATAAAGATTTCAATAAGAATTGTAAATAAAAAAGGCTAAATTATGATATGATGAAATACTGCTCAAATAGTGGAATAAATCAATTTTTATTACAGCTTTAATGTTCACTGCTCTAAAATATTAAAGAAATAAAAAAATCGTGATATAATTTTTTTTATGATTTATGAAATGGACTTATTTGAAATTCAATTGAAAGAAATTACATCAAAATTGGCGCCTTGACTCAAGATCAATGTTGTTATTTTCTCAATTTGAAATCACCAAGCGCAAAATTCATTGCATTTGCAACAGTTCTATCATCTAAGATTCAATTTAAAGGTAATTTAATTAGATTAATTCAACGTTAAAACCAGTTTTAATTAAATGAAAGTGAAATAAACGTTTACATCATAAATTGACAGAAACACGCTTCTCTGGAAATTTGACTCCCGTATCATGTGTTACAGTAATAAATAATATTTAAGATTACAGACATTAAAATTTGAATTGTGTGAATATTAAAATATTGCTTTAGTAGGTGAATATGAGTGAGAATCAAGCAGATCGAATTCAATTGATCAAAAGGCGACTTAGAGCGGGAAAATTCAATTTTTGATGAAAAATCACGTAAGTTTTCTGTCCAGGTATGGTTAAAGACACCTGATATGGAAGATTGAAAGTCTTCTGGGTGCATTTTCACATTTTTCTGGCTTATTTTCATTAAATTCACAACGCGCACCTCAGTCAAATATGGATTTCGATTATCACAAGTAATACGAAATCACCTCAATCTCATGCCATCATAAAAACACGATACCCAGCAATCATATGTGGTATCATATATCAACATAATGAAATGTATACGACTCATAACGATTTTTTTTATTAAATTTAACTCGCATTTTTTATCAGAATTAAATTCACAGTGCAATTTTTTGTTACTGAGGTGAACGTATTATGAGAACAAACGCGTATTGTAATTTTTTTTTTATGAAAAGACAATAAAAAGTACAAATATTTTTAAACATTTCTGTTTGATTCAATATTTGTTTCTTCAGAATTACTGTTGCTTTTGTTGGTTTTCGGTTAACATTGTTTGAATTGAAAACAAAAAACAAACACCCACGTTTTCCTGGGTTAGCAGAGTTTAGCATGTAAAATGTCAAGGTAAAGAGTACTTTAAAGCGAAAAAATAATAATTATGATTATTGTTCTTCAAGTTAAATGGATTTTTTTTTTCTCTTAATGTTCAAGGTTAAGGTAAGTAATTTCCGAAAATTTATTATCATAATTGTCATTTTTATTATAAATTTGAAATGTTTTTGATTTCAAGTCTTATAGAAAATTTTTATGAAATCAAAGACTCGCCCAGTTTATTCATTGAAATAAAGTTTCCAGACAGAGAAAGAAAAAAAGGTAATTTCAAAAGTAAACATAGCATTACCTCATTAAGCTAATTACTTTCATTTAATCTCTCCTTCATCCTTAAATCATATTAATCAAAAACTAGACGAGACACAAAAATTATACAGGTTTCATAGAAATAATGTTACAGTTTTTTTATAATAATATTCGCAAAAAAAGTTAAAAAAACAAATCCATTTAACCACACGAAGAAAGAAAAATGAGTGACATTCTTTTTGAATTAGATGAAAGGCGTTTATTATGTAAAATTTATGTAATTTATGAAATAAAAAATTAATAATAATAAATAAGCAATCATTAAATTTGTATCAAGCATTTTTAAAGGAAAGTGAAACAGATTATTAGCTATTTAATATGAAAAAAGAAAAAAAAAATATGATACATTAGTAAAACATATGTCATTTTAAAAGTTTTTACGGTTTATATGAAATTTTTGGAAAAATGCGCTCATGGAACCAGTTTGAGCGTCCATTAGTCGTTTTTTATAGGATTTGAGGGAGCAAAAATGCGGTGCAAAATTAGTAGCAAAAAATCAGAAGGGAAATCACTTCGACAGCCCAAATTGTGACACTCAGACCATCAGACAGACTTTTTAAGACTGTGCATACCCGATTTTATCATCAGAGGAGAGGGCCTTAGTTTTTATCCTGCCATCCCAAGCAAACGTTTAACTCAAATTGAATTGCCGGAAAAAGTAGCATTTGCGATTGTAAATATTCATGGCAGAAATGAATTGAACTGCCTATACTTTAATCACAACTTTCCCAGGGTTTCTGTTTGCCAGTTCAACTGGTATTTTTCCTAATTTTATACGTTCCACCATTAAATACAGGTACTGCTGGTCTTTTGAGAGTACTTTCACGTCAACTTTTGGTAACGGTTCTCCAGGAATATGTTAAAAATTAACTACCTCAAGAGATTTTAAAAGCTCAGGGTAAATAATTTGTTTTCCAACTCCGCTATTAAACAAATTTGGCCCCGTGGTAGCTTCATCCTTGCACGCAAAATAGTGCCTTAGAGGCAGTTCGTTTGTATGGAGTAAACAAACCACCCATTGCACGGCATGGTCCACTTTTTCTTTGACCATTCTGATTATGCCTTTTTTGACCCCGATATTTAATTAGGTTAGTAAAGTCCCAGAAATTCATGAGCAAAAATGAAGGTTTTGATTATAGCTCAAAACTTTCCAAAAAAGTGAATTTTGCTTAAAAAAACCTGAAATTTGAAAAAAAAAACGTTATTTTCAGTCGTTTTTGTCATGAATCTTAATATTTTTGTGGGGACTTCAAATAAACTTTGTTCAGCAAAGTTGTTGCTGTCATTGAAGTGTTAATTTTTTTTCACATATTTCTTTGAACGTTTTCATAAGGAAATTTCCACTATTTTAACAATTAAGAAATTTGAATTTATGGAAATGCACTTTCAATTAAAATTCATGTAATCATTTTCCAATTTTTTTAATTTGATATTATAATTCTCGTTTCTTTCATGTAAGTCACTATTAAAACAGATTTATAAACATATTTGCCAAATAAATATGATAATTGATCATACTTTTAACAAATTTACTTTGCTATTAACTATATAAAAATTTAAAAAAAATGTATGTGTAAATTAATGTGTTTTGTTACATGTCGATGATAAGACAGAGAATTTTATAAATTTTTAATGAACACTCATTAATTTTGTGCATATTTTTGCATTTTTAACAAAGTTATAAATGTGCATACATAAAATTTTTAGTAAGTCATCATGCATGTTTATGATAACATCAAAAGAATTTACAACTATGACCATTTTTAACAATTTTCAATGTGGATCAAATAAGAAAAAAAAAATTTAAAATGTATCAGTTACTTAATTACAGTAAATTAATCAATATTGATGACTTTTTTTCATACATTTTCATATGTTTTCATCGTATATGATGTAATTTAAAAAAAATTTAAAAGGTGCTTACTTTTATTTGAAAACTGTAAACAATTTTTTACTGAAGTTTTCCATTTGAATTGATTAAGTGATTCCTTAAATGAGTTGCAATTGAAATTCTTTATTGAAATTCCATTGCAATTAATGCATTTTTCGGTATTTTTTTATTTGATGGAATGAATTTTTAGGAGAACAGTTTTCAATTCAAACCTTAAAAAGGTACAAATAAAAATGTATTTTTTTTAATATATTAATTAAAAATTGATTGCCATTTAAAATATTTGAGGGTTTAATTACGTGGAATGTTTTTTATCAAATGTTTGGTTTTATTGAATGTGATTATAAAATATTTGAGTTTCGGAATCAAATTTTTTTAATGAACAAATATTTGGTCCTAATTAAAATTCTTTACAGATAATTTGATAATTCATCATTTTTTTTGATTACTTTGATTAAATAATTGAGTAATTATAAAAAAATTCATGTTTTTATTTTAGTATGGAATTTTAGACATTTTTATGACAACACTGTCCGATAAAATCTTAAAATTTCAAATGAAAATTTACCTGATTTACAATTTTGTATTTAGAAAATGCTTTTTTATTTTTTCTGCGGCAGGAGTTTTCAAAAGAAAAAATATAAATTTTAAGTTTTTCAGTTTAAAAAATCATGTTTTCGTAAAATTGGTCGGTTTAAATTGAGCGTTTTTTTCGGTTCAACTTGAGCTTTCTTTGTCGGCTGAAATTGAGCGTTTTTGTCAGTTTAAATTGAGCTTTCTTTGACGGCTCAAGTTGAGCGTTTTTGTTTCGGCTGGCATTCAGCGTTTTTGTTTCGGCTCAAATTGAGCGTTTTTGTTTCGGTTGAAATTGAGCTTTCTTTGACGGTTCAAGTTGAGCGTTTTTGTTTCGACTCAAATCGAGCGTTTTTTTCGGTTCAACTTGAGCTTTCTTTGTCGGCTGAAATTGAGCGTTTTTGTCAGTTTAAATTGAGCTTTCTTGGTCGGCTGAAATGGAGCGTTTTTGCTCAGCAGAAATTGAGCTTTCTCTGGCGGCTCAAGTTCAGCGTTTTTGTTTCGGTTGAAATTGAGCGTTTTTGACCTGAAGCAAAGTTGTAGAGAAAATTTGAAGCTACAACTTTGCTGAACTTACCAAGTCAATATTTTGTATATTAAGATTTTTCGGTTGTGGAGTAAAAAAATCATATTTTCGTAAGTTTAAAGCTGAATTACTTAGCTCATTGTAATTAACAGCTATTTTCGTGTAACTTCTAATCACGTAATTTACTGGTATCAAGGGAAAATCCGTTCTTTTATAATTAAGTAATAATTTTTTTTAAAAATACCAAAGACCAATTATAATAATTTCCACTTATTTCAAATAAACTTAACCTTAAAACATTTTAAAATGTCAAAAGTCAAAGGTTTTCTCTTTAAAAAATAAATTCACGATGATAAAAGTTAAGTTAAAAGAAATAAATCTACCATCATAACATTAAAAATCCCACAGTATGAAAGTGTAAGTAAAATGTAAACGTGTAAAATGTTTTGCTTCTTATCTTTCAGCAAAAGTTTGCACACGCATTTCCTTGATCCCACCGGATTTCTGTTGTTTAAACCAAGATTTTTGTATTGAAAAGCACTTTCCTTCAATTAAATGGCAAAACACTTCCAACACTTTTCTTCTGAATTTACACTAACAACCACAATTGGTTCAGGAATCATGATAATAAAAATGTCATTTTAATATTTTTATATTAAATGATAAAAATTCAACAAATTTCATAAGAACCAAAAAAAATAAAATTAATGAGAATGAAACACCCTGATTGCAATTTAATTTTTATTAAGTTTTTTTCTCCATTTTACAAAAAAAAATGTTCATTTAATTTCAATCATAATTGTGCACTACAATGTACATAAAAATAAAATAAAAATAAAAACAATTGAATGAAAAAAATCACAGTCCAAAATCTAATGAGCTGAAGTAAGTGAAGTTTATCAACTTCAAAAACACAAGTTTTCAAAAAGTGAACTCAAAAACATAAAACAAGCGAAAAAATTAGAATCTGAAACTTGTACAATTTTTGTTCTAATCAATAGCAAACATTTTCCTTTATAGATAACAAGTAGAAAAAAATTTTTCCTGTTCGATTTAGACATAGGGTGTCTGAGGCAAAGTTGTTCATATTCATGAGAAGAAAATTTTGGCATGAAAATTTTCCATTTTCCCGGAAAATTTCGGAATTTTCCACCTGGTCACCCTATTTTTTTGTATGGACACCCTATATTTTTTTGATCCATAAACACTCCCACGGTGAATACGAACATAAGTCTAGAACATATTGTGGGTCTCAGATGAACCGTTTGGGCCCTAGGCGATCTCAAAGAAAAGGAGCAACTACTATAGAACACTTGTAATAAGAGATGAATGTGAAGTGAATGAAAATTTTATATTGTTAGAAAAAAATTTTTCCTGTTCGATTTAGACATAGGGTGTCTGAGGCAAAGTTGTTCATATTCATGAGAAGAAAATTTTGGCATGAAAATTTTCCATTTTCCCGGAAAATTTCGGAATTTTCCACCTGGTCACCCTATTTTTTTGTATGGACACCCTATATTTTTTTGATCCATAAACACTCCCACGGTGAATACGAACATAAGTCTAGAACATATTGTGGGTCTCAGATGAACCGTTTGGGCCCTAGGCGATCTCAAAGAAAAGGAGCAACTACTATAGAACACTTGTAATAAGAGATGAATGTGATGTGAATGAAAATTTTGTGTTATTAGAAAAAAATTTTTCCTGTTCGATTTAGACATAGGGTGTCTGAGGCAAAGTTGTTCATATTCATGAGAAGAAAATTTTGGCATGAAAATTTTCCATTTTCCCGGAAAATTTTGGAATTTTCCACCTGGTCACCCTATTTTTTTGTATGGACACCCTATATTTTTTTGATCCATAAACACTCCCACGGTGAATACGAACATAAGTCTAGAATATTATATGGGTCTCAGATGAACCGTTTGGGCCCTAGGCGATCTCAAAGAAAAGGAGCAACTACTATAGAACACTTGTAATAAGAGATGAATGTGATGTGAATGAAAATTTTGTGTTATTAGAAAAAAATTTTTCCTGTTCGATTTAGACATAGGGTGTCTTAGGCAAAGTTGTTCATATTCACGTAAAGAAAATTTTGGCATGAAAATTTTCCATTTTCCCGGAAAATTTTGGAATTTTCCACCTGGTCACCCTATTTTTTTGTATGGACACCCTATATTTTTTTGATCCATAAACACTCCCACGGTGAATACGAACATAAGTCTAGAATATTATATGGGTCTCAGATGAACCGTTTGGGCCCTAGGCGATCTCAAAGAAAAGGAGCAACTACTATAGAATACTTGTAATAATTTTTCGTCGCCTTGAACTTTAACATAATTAATTATTTATACACAACACAATAGATTATAATTTTATGATTGCGGTAAATAAACGTGTGAATTTTGTATTTTCTGCATGATTGAATCAATACAAAAAATTATTTTGTCAATGACTGTATTGAAAAAGCATAAATGACATAATTTCATTCATGCAGGCGCCAATTATAAGGTAACATGAAACAACAAAGGTGTTAAAATGTAAAAATAAAACTTTAACAATAACAATAATTGAGATATAAATCGATGAAATCATTTTATTCTTAAAAGTTTATCCATAAATATTATAAAAGTAATTGCTATTCAATATAATAATTGTTATGAAATTTAAATTGAACATGATCCTATTTATTAATATTTTATTGTTCTATGAATATTTGATTTGAAAAACATTAGATTGCCCTTATAGTACAAAATTAATTTAGTAATCACTTTATGTAAATTGTTGAAACAGAGCAGTTATGATTGCATGTTAGATAATTTGACAATTAATTTAAAATTAAACACACACCGATTTATGGCTACATACACACACTGTATAGCACCTGTATTTTGGGTGTGTTCGGTGTTAAATTAAAGCTATCAAGATGGTTTTGATTTAATTTTTTATTTTATTATTGCTATTACAATAATAATATTCCTGCAAATTTGCACTACTTTACTGCATTATTGAACATTTTACTAAAATTACAGCTGAAATCTCGTGAGACGTGATCGTGATTTAAATTATTATAGAATTGATATAATATTTGTATTTGTGGTATAATATAAAAGTTACTGCCCTATATCATACATCGAATTATCTGGATTGACAGATAAAATTATGGAAATAATGGGTTTTAAATGGAAAATGTAACACTTTAGCCATAGTTGAATTGAAATGAATTTTATGAAATATGATGATGATGAAAATTTTATATTTTTTAAAGGGAATTTTATTTTCAGCTTGGGCTGACGGTTTGAAGCTACGATGAATCGAACTGAAATCATTGTCAAAGTTCTTTTGTCCTGTGTCTGCTCTAACATTAGGGCCAAAGAGGCTTTTCTAGGAATTTTGGTTCAATCAGACCAGTACACCAAGCCAAACTCGCCTCTTCCTTAAGGAATCTGATTCTTGTCTCTCAAGAGAATCGATCAGATTGAACAGTCCAGAACTCGGATATTTCATTTTGTCTATAGACGTCCAATGCACGAATGATCCTTTGAAATTAGGAATTTGCGTGGCATGACGATGGGTCAGTAATTTAACAGTCAAGATTTCATCAAAAATTTTAAGCTATCAGCCCTGAAAATTTTTTGAGATGGTGTGGTCACTTTGCTGAACTTACTAGGCCTAATGGGTCTTTTTCGTTTTAGTTATTTCACTAGATTGGCTTCTTTGATGAAACTATGCCCAATAGACTCATTTTTAGATCTGAGTGAGTGCTAGTTCTTAACTGTGTTATCCACTCTGATAATTTCATCTAACCTGGATGTCAAAGTTTAGGGCGTGTGTCTAAATCCTAAGAACTTAAAGAAATTTTTCAGGCTCATTAGTCAGAATTAGAATGCGACTGCTCTCCGATAACAGTATAAAAGACAAGGTTCACTCTCAATTAAGGTCATTGTTTATACTTGTCTAGTAAAGCCTTACATCTGAAATTAACACCTTAGATCCAACATATACAATGTGATGTATGTCAGCGTTGAAAAACATGGAGAAAAGTCACTGAGACTCAAAAATCATGTCTTAGTGACTTCCAAGAACAAGTTCAAGTTCTTTCAATTATGAGGGAGCCCTCAAAAGTAGTTTTAATTGAATTCAATGCATTTTCCATTCTCCCAAGCATTTAAAACTGCATTTCAGTTAATTTTTAAAAAAATAATTAGAGCATTTTTCAGGTAACATTTCATAAAGTGAAATAATATCTCGTGTTAAATATCAACAAAAACTGATTTTAGCATCCGTGTATTTAACAAATACAACAAAAAAAAGTTAGACTGAAATAAATCCAAAGTGTCTAAGAAAAATTGCTTATACCATTCATATCTATTTCATTACACACACAGTCACAGTACGACGGTATTTTTCATAGCAAAAAAAAAGTTTATAGACAAAAGTGCCCATAATAGACAAGACACTGTATCATGTTTAAAGGTATATTATATTTTATTTTATTTAAATTATGTAATTTTTTTTTCTTAACTTAACTTTATGGACAACAGTATTGACTCACAGTAGCTCAAAGCAGCATTTATTGGGTATACAGACGTTCTTTGTGTATAAATTTACGTGTATCTGTGTTTATAGTTACGGGAAATTTTTTTAGTATATAAATGATTTGGCTCAAATGAAATATCAGTCAGTTAATTCTTGATAATCACATCTTAAAGTGCTAAATTAGCAGTAAAAAAATCTTAAATTATTTTTATTACAAAAAAACACTACAAAACAAATCACAATGAAAGTATTGGTGAGTGAAATTTTTTATTAAAATTAAATTCAATTAAATTGAAAACAAATCTTGAATTCGGGAAAAAATCCTGTCAAATTTCCATTAATATTGAATGAAACTCTTTCAAATAAAAATTATATTTTAATAAAGTGATATCAAATTACATTGATTTTAAATTGTCATGTCACCTTTAGAGATCAAACATAAAAAGTTACCGCCACAACATAAAAGAACGTCACAATATTATTTTTTATTATTATTTCAAAAAATTTTCCATTTAATTTTACACTAATTCTCTCTTTCTCATTCATAACATACTTGATTCACATACGATGTTAATTTATTGCACTCATGTTGGCTAGACAGCATGCAGACAGTCCAATAAATGTATGTTAAAATGTGCTGTAACTTGATTATTATTATTATCATATTATTAACGTAATAGTTTTTTAAATTTAATAAAGAAAAAAAATGTTACCGGTAAAATATTTATTATGATTTTATAATATTTATGATTCAAGTTTTGTATCGTACATGTGACAATATTAAAACGAGATTTATTGATTAAATTGGAGCAAAATAATTATTTCTTGTTAAGGAGTGAAAATTTACTCGAAAAATGCTTGTCTAGGAGTTATATGAACATCTTGATCCCAAGGATCCTCAAAAATTTTTGAATCAATCACCAATTTTAAGGGAAATTCAGAATTTTTCAGCATATTATTTGCAAGAGCGAAATTTATGCCCCTTTCAAATGGATGCCTTATGTGATAAGTCTCACAAAACACAAATTAGCAAAATTCAATTTATTTGGCTGAAATTCTTTCTTTTGTCTTTGATTTCTTAAAAATTAAATTTCATGAAAATTGAGAGAAAAATATTAAAAAAATCACACAATACTTTAGATGGAATTTTCTCAAAATTGCATTGATGTGGTTTATGACATTTATCACATTTGCAGTAGATATGAACTTAAATGCCTTTAAAATTAAAATTTAAGTAGATCTTCACGAAAGTCATTTTCTTTTTAAACTGAATCCAATTTTATTGAAATTTTAGCCTATAATTTAAGCAGCCTTAGCATTTATTCACCTTAAGACCGATTTTATACACGGTAAAAACAAAAGTTGCCGTAAAACTTGCCGTATACAGCAAGTTGTTGCCGTATACGGCAACTGTACGGCAAGTCTACGGCAAGTTTTTGAACTTTGTACTACAGAATTTTCATTTTTTGAAATGTGATATTTTGATAAATATTTGTCGTAGAAAATATTCTAAATATGTTTTGGAAACAACAGAAAAACATCTTTTAGAATCTTATACAACATTTTAATTTTTGTAAAAACATTTGAGTTTTAGAGCGAAAATTGTAAATTTTTGATACAAATTACAAGAAATTGATGCAAGCCGATATGAAAAAATGAGTAATATTTGTCATAGAAAATATTTTAAATATGTTTTGGAATCAACAGAAAAGCATCTTTTAGAATCTTATACAACAAATCTACGACAAACATCACACATAAATACAAATCAGCTTGCAACAACGGCTTGCAATTTGTATCAAAAATTTACAATTTTCGCTCTAAAACTCAAATTTTTTTACAATTACAATTAAAATGTTGTATAAGATTCTAAAAGATGTTTTTCTGTTGTTTCCAAAACATATTTAGAATTTTTTCTACGACAAATATTTATCAAAATATCACATTTCAAAAAATGAAAATTCTGTAGTACAAAGTTCAAAAACTTGCCGTAGACTTTGCCGTAGAGTTGCCGTACAGTTGCCGTATACGGCAACAACTTGCTGTATACGGCAAGTTTTACGGCAACTTTACGGCAACTTTTGTTTTTACCGTATAGAGTCGTGTAACTAACTTTCGTTTCCTTAAGATCGCTCATCGTTTATTTTAATCTTATTCTGGTAAATGACTGCTTTTAGTGAACAAATTTTGAATTAAAATATTTTTATTTGAACCGAAAATTTGCAAAAAAAATTCAATAGTAATAGGCCGAATGTAGGAGAATCGAAAATAAACGGTTTCATGACCCTAATTAAAAATATAACTATATATAAGACCTTTGTTTTTGAAATTCTTCCAAATATTTTTTTCTGAATTTTATTATTATTGTCAATTTAATTTAAAACATTAAAAAAGTCCAAATTCAATCCTCTCAACATGAATATCCGCCAAAATGCTGAAAGTAAAATTAATTTCCTCATACTAAATTCTAGTGAATGGCATTTAACTTATTATGATAATTAAATTAAAGATAAAAATCGTTGTTTGTTTTAATAAAAATAAAAAAAAAATATTTAATTTTTTATTTTTTTAAATACAAGCCAAAACACGGTTCATTAAATTTTGATTTAATTCCTAAAGACCAGAAGCGATCAAATGAAATCATAACAATGCTCTATTAATGCGTGTCTCTAGGTCATTTCCGTTTCTTGCAGCAACAACAATTTTTTTTTTAAATCTTTCATTTAAAATCTCAAATGTTCATAATAATTTATTTTCATAAATATTTTATTTTTTTATTCACATAAACCTACATTTTTATGAGTGAACTGTATTGTCTATGGCATTAAAGGCAAATGAACATGAATTTTTATTATTTTTTCACATGTTTCTCAGCTATTTTCCGTTTGATAAAATGTCTAGATTCTTAAATTTTATTTTTTTCTATTTTTTTTATATGTAAATAAGAATTTTTTTAAAACAAAGAAAGAAGAAAACATAAAAGAATATAAAAAAAATCTAAGCAATATCGACGTAATGTTGTGCAATACAATAAAAATCAAATAAAATTTTATATTAAATTCTTTGTAATTGTTTTGGTTAACATAAAAGTAGTTCATTTTATTTTATTTTATTTCATGTATTTTTTTCTTTCTTTATTGTTGCATGCATTTCATTTCATTTCATTTCAAAATCGTATATTTAATAAAAGAGAGAAAAATTGTGATGTTGTGTGAAATTACTTTGAAATTAAGCCAAATTCAGATGAAATTTAAATGAATTTTTGTCTCAATTCAATTTTTCAATGATTTTACATTCCCTTATTCTTTAAACAAAAATTGAAATAAACACATGCCCTTTATCTCACGAATATTTCATTCAATTCATTTCATTCAAATAATTTCCACACACTTGAGTGGGGATGACAAAACGCTATAAATGTAATCAGCACGAGAAAACAATGAAAAATAACTCAAAAAAAAATAATTTTAATAAATTTTAGAAGGTTAAGGTTGTTTCATGTCCCATGATATGCAATCTCATAAAAATGACCGTTTAATCTGATAAAACAATTATTTTAAGGGAAAAAAACTTCAAATTAATTACAATTAAATGCCATTGAATGCTTGGCAATAATAGCAATGGCCTGGTATTCGTCAAAGAACAAAACCCTACACGTAACACGTTGGTTGATTGAGAATTCGTGTGATTATGAATAATAATGATAAAATTGAATAGAGAAAAATTACCTGAAAAACAATGAGTTTGATTTTTTTTAATTTTTTTTTCATTACACCATGATCGTTATTTTTCTATAAAAAAAGGCCCTTTTTCATTCAGTTAAGGCAACTTTTGCATGTTAAGTTAAAAAAAAATTAAGTGTTGCATGAACAAATTTTTATTATTTCAGTTATGAGTCAAAAGTAATTATTTCTTTAATATAAATTTACTTTTAATTTGAAAGCATAATTATATTTGAACCTTTTGAAGAGAGTGTTAAAATTTGCATACAATTAATTTTTTTTTTATTCTTTTGACCCTGACCAAATAAATAAATAAGCTTCTGACATATAATACACTTTAAATAGGATCAAATTTGCGCCAATCATTCCACTTATCGTTGAATTACTTTATTTTACATGGAATTTAATTTCAATGCACGTGGAAAAAGTTCAAACGCCTTTTTTTCATCATATATCAATAACATGAACAATGTTCATAGAAATTCTGTGAAGATTTCACAGTTTCCTTGGAAAATATAAAGAAATTTGACATGAAACTGAAACTTCATCATCATTGTGTAACATTTTCTGGAACCCACATAGCCCTTTGTTGAATTGAATTAATTGGTTCATTATTTTACATCACGCTATTCGGTATTTTGTGATATATTTTTTAATTATAGGACAATTTGGTGAAATTTCAAGTCACAGAAATTATACTGAAATTTTAAATAACAATATCATAAAATCAAATAAACATGTATTTAATTAAAAATCACATCAAATCAATTAATTACAATTAAATTGAAATTACATTTTAATTGTAATAATTTTAATTTATATTTTCATTTCATTATTCTCGTTAAAATTTGATTAAATCAAATAAAATCCAATCAAATCAAATGAAATCAAAAATTTAAATGAGCCACGAATATTGATCAGGTTATTATTCAATGTGATATATTTAATTTTTTATTGATTTAAATATTTTTATTGTGGAGATAAAGGAAAATTATAGGACTTACTTCATATATGTCCTATACACGCCATACACAGCTAAAACTGCACCACGGTGCTAAGTGATTTACTCAGCAAACGGACAATGAGCTAATTTGCTAAATGGCAGTGGGTTTTATTTGAATCAGAAAATTCGTTGATTTTTTTTTAAGCGCTTTGGATTTTCAGCGTTCGCACTTTTCGAACGTATAGTTTTCGGTTTGACGTGAAATTTAAAATTTAGGACTTTTAAAAGATAGAAACATTTTATAAAAACTTCTATCTCAAAATTTCATAACCAATTCTTTTACCGAATAACAGTGTGAATCCCTCGAAGTCTTGATTAACGCTGTGCTCGTGGAAAGCCTGAAATAGCTACAGAGTCTTTGGGAGCTGAAACCGTTCGGCGGAACGATAAAGTTTTTTCGTGACATTTTCTCGATCTTAGAAAAACGTTTCCAAAACGTCAAAACGGACAAAAATGTAGATCTTGATCGTGAACTAGGGGCGGATTAAAAATTATTAACGTCCCTTATGATTTTCTTTTAAATTCACTCTTAACTTAATTTTTACAAGGCCATTGACTAAAGCCTTTCTGGCATTTGCGAGATTGCCCATATGGCCAATCTGCCATTGACGTGGACGAACCATTTTGAAAAATTAGCCATTTCGGAAAATTCGGCAATTTTCGAAAATTTCGACATCCTGGAATCCTTCGTTTCGCAAGTTAGCCAATTTTTTGACACAGGCGGACGACATGAGCGCTCACAATACTCACAGTTTGGTCCTAAATCCACGAGAAATACATTTAAATAAACTTCAATTCACAAACCAAAAATTTAGAATTTGCCTTTTAAGCGCTATTTCAATGAATCATTAATAACATCTATAGGTTAACTGGTAACCTATGTTATTAATTGCAAATAATTATAAAATGAAATAAAATAAAAAAATGAACAAAAAATCTGCAAATTTAAATTTTAATAAAAAGTAATGATAAAAAAATTATAAATAAATTAACCCCAAACCAAATACTAAAACCAACACAAATATTTATCAATTTATCTCTATGAATTTAAATATTGCACATAATTATGATAAAATGTGATGATAAATTGCAGAATAATATACAATTTTCATTGTGGTTTCATAGAATTTTATAATTTTATAGGATGATGCACCACAATATTTTGTTTGCATTTTTAACTGCCTAGAGACAAATTGGACAATAAACTGCAGTTCATTTTTGGGACATAATTCTATGTTTAATATGAATATTTTAAAACAAAATAATCATCATAACAAATGAGAAAGAAATTTAGCTTTAAATTTCGTTTGACATACACACAAAATCAAAGAACGTGGCAGACACTCACATGTGTGAATGTTCTTGGAGTGTGTGTGTGTGGGAACAAAAAATATGACATGACCGCCAGCAGGTACAATCTCACTTTTAATTTTCACACACAGCACATTTAAAATTTGATTCATGTGTTTATTTTGTATTATGTGATATTTTTCCGCAAACATACGCTCATTTAATTAAATATTAGATTTTTTTGTTGTATTGTTTGTAGTTTCATGTGCTTCATTCTAATGTTTTAAATGTTATGTTAAATGATTTGACTAAAAGAACGTGTTTTTTTTTTGTTTATTTTTCTCATATCAAGGCTGTTGTATTGTTAATTGCTACAATTGTTGTTGCTGAACAATTAGCTGAGCAATCGGAACAAGTACAAGGTGAAAGTAAAATCCAAAAACGTGGTATCTACAGTGGTGCCTTGGGATATGGAGGACTCGGATACAGTGGATTGGGATATTCAGGTAACAAAATTAAATGAAAATGAAATTAAAAGTCACATTTTAATGAATTTCATTTCAGGTTTAGGATACCGTGGATTGGGATATGGCGGTTATGGTGAGTATTTTTTGTTTTGAGTTGCAATTCTAAATTGAAATGAGAAACCACCTTAAATGGCTCACTTTGAAAGAATTTTTCTGTAATTTCCTAAACATTTTCTCCACTTAAACCTCACAGGTGGTCACCAAGCAGTAACAAGTGGTAATAATAATCATTCAATTGAATCCAAGATCATTCATTTAAATCATAAATTTATTTTACGAATTCTTAAATTTGATTAGAATTCAAACATTTCAGTATAAAATTTCTCAAATCACATCAATAAACTTATTTTTTACCCGAGTTCATTTAAATTATCGAATTACTGCAATTTAATTCAATCCGATTCATTTTCAAAGCAAAATTTGCGTGACATAAAGTTAATTTCAATTTTTTTATTTTCACAGGTGTTGGATACCCTGGTTATGCTGGATATGGAGGATATTATGGAGGTCTTGGTAAGTTTCTTATACATTCAAAATCTGTTTCCAGATCTTGATGGCTCTTAAATTGTTTAATTCCCTTAATTTCAATTAATTGAATTAAAAAAGTTTCCAAAAAATAATTCCAAACAGAAATTTTAAACTTTGTCCTTTAAAAAAAAATATTCAAACATATTTTGCAATTCCAACAGGTGGTCATGGAGCAGTAACAACTGGTAATAAACATAATATAAAAAAAAATATTTTCTCTTCATATGCAAGAGACAATTCTTTCAATTCATTTTTATTAAATTTAAAAAAATTATCTCATTTTTTTTTTCTTTTCAAAATCTTGTCGAATCATATTCATTTAAATGTTACTGCAAATTCGTTTCAAACCTTTTATCCATTCATTCAAAATTATATTTACAATTCGACCGTTACAAAAATTTAATTTAATTATTATTTTTCTTTAATTATTAGGCTACTCTGGATACCCATATGGTGGATATTATGGTGGTTATCGTGGCCTCTATGGTGGATATGGTGGACTTTACCATTAAAAAAACTCCAATTCATGCCTGCCAAGAAATCTTCCCTGCAACTAAAGGAAGACAATAGCTTTACGTTTCACTATTTTGATTGTAATAAGCGAAACAACCCATCTCTTTCTAAGTTAATGCCTTAACTATTGTAGATCTTAGATACTTTTAGTTTTTTTTCATATTCTTGTAAATTATAATTATTTAAGACCCAAAAACAAAATGAGAAAAAGAAAATAAAATGATTTTGAATCAATTTTTGGCTTGAAAAAAAAATGATTTTTGTATTTAATTACTTCTTAGAATATTTAAAACAGTAAAATGAGATCAAAATTGTGTATTTGGCATTTTGGGACCTCTTAATGTATGCAATACATATTACAGCAAAGTAAAAGTTAGGAAAATTCTCTACAACTTTACCTTAGATCACTTTAATCACTATTTTTTCTGGAAAAAAGTTCACATTTAATTTAAATTTAATTTCTTCAGTTAACTATCGTCGCAAAAAATCTATATGTAAAGTGTATTGTATAATTTTGGGGGTTTAAGTTCCTGCAAATGTCTTCTTCATTTCAATAAACGAATAAGACGATTCCACTGAACGAAGATGAAAGTGCACGCGCAAATATCGTTGCTCCATCTTCAAGGACAAAAAAATAGGGTATCCAAATGCACGATAGACAGTCGGAGTGCAATAAACATTGTGGAAACTTGAACTAAGCCAAATATCAATCCATTCCCTTGGTCAGTTCAGCAAAGTTGCAGCTCGAAATTTTCTCTACAACTTTACTTCAGGTCACTTTTACATTAAACGGATGAAAATATCAATTTTTTTGCTGAAAAATAAACACCTCAATTTTCTTCTGAAGTCAATATGCATCTTATAAGGGCACAAACACGGTCTCATGAATCCTATTAAGATCACGGACGAATCCATTTTACTTCTTATCATCTTTTAATCATTACAAATTGCATGTTCCAAAGCTTGAAATGAATCGCAAAACTTTAAATGCAAACATTTGCTTTAGACATTTCAACAAAAAGAATATAAAATTAAGTTTTTTTATCCTGCTTTCATTGTTTTGCAATGAAAAACAAGAATAGAACATTTAAACGACACGACAATCATTGCTAGCATATTTGTTTCAATTAACATCCATTATTCTGTTTCTCTTTTTTCAATTACATAACTCTGTTGCAATTAAAATCAGAAAAAAACAGCATTCACTTGAATCTGTTTTCATTGGAACTTGGCATTCACTATAAGGTGCATTGCCTGCAGGTAAAATTTTTTCAAAATACAGATTTTGTGCAATTCCTGGAAAAAGACAGTGAAATTTCAGTAAATGCAATTAAAATTTATAAGTAAATCACCAATTTAAAATTTTGCATTAGAAATTCTCACAACACCTGAAATCAATTTAATTTTTACCATTTTCAATTAAAATTAAAATATTCCATTAAACAAATCTCCAGTAAATTTTCATTGCACGCTAGCTAATTATTATTGGTATTATTTAACATTTACAATTATTACTTCATCATTTAGGTGACCATAATACACCATGACATTGATAATAAATAAATATATTTTTCATTAACATTTTACCTGCCAATCTATTTTTGTTTAAAAATACAAAACACACACACACACACACACACACACATACAATAATAAAGAAGGATTGTGTGCTGATGACATGAATTGATATGTAAGAGGGCACTGACAGAATAATAACACATACAATTTTTTTTTTGTGTGTGTGTTTCAGATTGTTCGCGTGACACCACTGTTGTTGGGAAAATATTTATAACAAATAATCATAATAATAATAATAAAAGTGTAACACAGAAAAACACACAACGTGCATTTAATATGAAATTAATTGAAATATTTTTTTTTTAAAAAATACACGGATGACGCTCAAGTAAAATGCTAACATGAGAACATACACACATACATGTGTGTGTGTGTGTACTCATGAAATTTAACATTTTATAAATAGCACGAAAAATATAATAATACCTAATTGTAGTTTGACGATGATGATGGTGATGAGGATGGTAATTTTTATTTTATTTTAGCAAAGTACCACAGCACAAGTGTACAAAAATGGAAAATGACTTGGTGGTTATATTATTTTATTGAACATATTATTTAATTGACCTTGACTAATGTGTGTGATGGACGGTGCGATGTGTAATTATTAACTTCCATTTATTTTATTGAAAATACTGTACAAAGCACAGTTCATTATTTTTTTTTCTGTGTTACTTGAGTGATTTTAATGGATTTTCTTTTATACATATATAAAAATATATTTTTTTAAATATTCATAAATTATAATGATGGTGCCTGGTCATTTTCACAATTGAAGCGTGATGACGTTACCAAATTATTATATTACATTAACTCAAACCCACAAGATTATTTCGCTTATCAGATCAAGTAAACTACATTTTTTTGTTTTGTTCATATTTTTGGACACAAAATCTTTACTTTAATGAGAATTTAATGATCATTTTTTTTTTTAGTTATAATAAAATGAAATGAAATCATTGATGAGAGATAAAATTTAGAGTGATATGACATTAATTTACTCGCCAATAAAGCTTGACAAATTCTCAATCTGTCTAATTTGATAAACTATTTAATGTAATTTTTTTGTCTTCTTGTATTCAGAAAATTGAGGATTATTTCTTAGATGAAAAATGTTTAATGGCATGTTGAGGATTGGAATCATGTGAAATTTTTCAAAAAAGTCACTAAAGACTCAAAGTCAAATATTCTTCAATTGTGATTAAATGGATTTGAATGCCGTGTTAATTCAATAAAGTTTTTTGAGTCGTTAAACAAATTTTAAAGGTGTATGACCTTGAATGAGGTGGTATTGTTACTAGCATGGTGGACACTAGTTCTCTAGAAGCTTGTAAAAATAGCATTTCAATTATCCTTTTACAAACCTCCATGTTGGTGAAGGGTAGGAAACGCTAGCTCAAGGCATGACTAGTAGACTAATTGTTAAGGTGATGCGTGTGTACTTCAGTTAACTTTCGTTAGCTGCGGTGCTCAATCCGTGCCGATGGCTAGGCAGAGTCAATGGTAAACGGAGCCTCATGAGCACCAGGGGGAACTTATGCAGTAATTACCTCAGAGCTCGATGGTCGAAGGAAGTTGGAGAATGCATTTATACAAAAACCCTACTCGTGGGAACAAAATATGAGTACAAAAAACAAAATCAAACAATCCAAACGCCAACTCTAAACCAGTACTTTGATAAGATTACAAGTGAGCGAGCAACTCTGCAAGAGGCCACCAATTCTGAAGCCAATAGCCCAATGAACGTGGACGCGCATAAAGGTCTTAAAATCTAATGCAAGGTACAATGACAACAGCTGACTCAGGAGGAACTAATGACGACAGGATAGAGAGCACTGCAGAGGATGACAACGTTAAGTTGACACAATCCTTTATGGCTTCCTCTGTCGACACTATTACAGAAAATGCCCTATTGGACGGTTCAAGGGATGTCGATGATGTTTCAAAGGCCATAGATAACCTTGGCATCATCCCGAAACGAAAATTAATAGGACCAAGATGAAGATTCTTGGTAGTCAGAGAAAGAGGCTCAAGCATCTCCTAAAGCCCGGACTTAGTAGAAAGGTTTTATCCTCAAATCAATGATCAAAATCCATTTACATTGAATAAAATTCAAATGAAGTTGTTTAATTTACAGATATTCATTTTTGTGGTTTGATTTGTAACTAACTTGTGGTTAACACGACATTCGTATACCAGAGATATTTGTTCTTCTTTCTTGCAATTTTATCACTTTCAATGTACTCTCAATTTACCAATAGCTTGATGATAATGCAAACTATTAGTCTGGATCTCATTTTAAAGCTGTTTGATGAATTTAAATTTAAGAGAAATTGAATAAAAATGATGAAGATTCCTAGCTAATTGACCATCCTTTTAATAATCAGAAGCAGATAAACCACAATCACCATACATACAATTTCACATTTATTTACATTTTAGAAATCCTACTGAATATTTTCAATTAACGTTGCTTGATTGAAAATATAACAAATATTTGGATTACAGAAAATTTTCATAGAATCAATTTAAAAGCTTACTTTTAAGGTTTTGCTGAGATTGGACATGTTAAAATTTTATTAGGCATTTCATTTTAAAAGACATCGATTTTACATAAAATTTTTTGGTATTAAATAAATTTAAAATAAAACATAATTTTTTTTCAACTTTACATAAATAAAATCATAAATTAATGTCAATATGAAATGAATCAAAATAATAATGATGGAAAAAAATATAAACAGGGAAATTATGTGTGTGTTTTACTCCTTGCCTTGCATTATAAATACAGTTTATGATAAAATATTGCATGATATTTATTATTCATTTTAATAATCCATATAAATTTCATTTTTTTTATATGAATTTTTTATTTTTGTACACATTTTGAGTGCAATTCACATGGAGAAATGTGATAAAAATATTTAAAATGAATTTTGAATGATTAGGAAAAGCGCATTTCTGATTAACGATTATAGGGTACTTAGCCCTATGTATGACCACTGTGGTGCCCTTGACATCAAAGTTTTTTAGGAAAATTTTTAACCAAATTTCTGAATACCTACAAAATTTTTCATCATTCGACAGAAGATTGATTTGACGAGTACTTTTTTAAAACGCGTGCTTCATATCACTTAAAATCTCGCACTTTCTTTAAATACATAAAATCATATGAAATGAGCAAAAAAATTGTAATGATATACATTTAAGTTCACGTCATGTTAGTGGTTTGCTTACAGATTAGGTGTGTGATCGATTTTTTTGCCTTACTTTAATATCAAGTTTAATTAAAATTAAAAAAAAAGTTGATGCATTGAAAATGAAAGTTTGTATAGTAAAAGAGTAGGAAAAAAGGTGTTTATTTCCTGTTTTGACAGTTTCATAACTATTTCAAAGCATATGGTTGACTCAGTTTTTATTATTACCTACAAATATTTTTCTTATTGATCATAAATAGCGAATTCCAATTCACGTATCCCACGAAAAATTCCTCAACTTAATAAAATAGCGCACATAGAACGGATTTAATCATTTTGATATCGCATAACAACCGCATATTTCACAGAATCCTGCTTAATGTCTAATCAATGCAATTATTATGTGGTTTTTGTTGAGTGTGTTTCTATTGTTTGCTTGGTGTTTATGTTTATGTAACACTTACAATCAAAACCACCTCATTATAATTGGCTTTGATGATTAAAGTCACAAAATACATTGACATATAACCACCAATATCGTATTTGATTAGTAGTAATTTTAGATGCTTATGATTTTACTTGGCTAAATTTACCTAATTATTATGTAATTTGACAGTTTATTGGAAATTTAAAACTAATTGAGCTGATAATTCATTCAATATAAATTTAATGGGGAACAATTTTGGGTTTTTGGGTTGAAAGTTTAAGAATTTGAAATAATAACGTTCGATTACGAAGTTTAATTCGGAATGAGGCATATTAGAAGAACTGTTTTGGTTTGAAGTCAAGGGCGGATTGAAAATTACTTAACTTTAAAATTATTAAACTTAACTTTTACAAGACGATTGACTATGGCTTTTCTGGCATTTGCCAGATTGCCCGTATAGCCAATCCGCCAGACTCTGGAGTGATTTTTGGTTCGGTTTTAGAAGAGCACTGCCGTGTTCTCAATGAGTTTTCCAGTGATCTTACGAATTCGAAAAATCAGGCATCACTCGGATGTATCCTTCTGAAGCAATGAAGGGTTTCAATTGGACTATTAGACTTAAGGTTGACAGTTCGATTCTCTCTTGGGCCTTGTACAAACTCGAAACTCCTTTTATCCAGCTACTCAATTTAAGTTGAAGGTCAGATAATGGTAGTGACTCGTTAAGATGACAGGATAAAAAGTCAGGCGGAAAATGGCCGCTCTACATTTTTATCACAGTGCCATATCTCCACCAAGCCTTTAATTAGATTTCATCCCATTTGTTATGTTTAAAAATAATAATTACATTAATTATCTATCGTAATTAACATCCAAACAACTGCATTCCTTTGTAATTATGATGATAACACATTGCACATACCAAGGCAATTTAACTCACGTGCATAACTTATCCTCTAATTTAACTCATTTTCATTGTTTAATATGAGTTCTAATTACAAAAGCGGTGTGTTTTTCATCATATGAATATAGAACACAACAAAAACAAAAAACTCTTGCCATTATTCCAATGAAAAAGTTTTATCCACATTTTACACATCATTATTACCTAATAAAATCTATTTTGTTATCCAATCCACCATCATTGAGTGCAATCTAAAATCGGCTTCAAATTGTAACAGAAAAACAAAACAACATGAATTTCAATGGTAATGCAATATAATGAGTACTTAATTTAAATTTATTGACTGTGCAAATGAAAATTGCATTGTGGTGTATAGAAAAATATAATTTTTTTATTTTTTAATATTAACAGTTGCAATGAAAATTATCTTTTTAAATATTCAACAGAAAACATTGAAAAAGTAATCTTGACCTCATTTTTCCTTCTTTTTATATTACTTTTTTTTTATTATTAAATTTAAGTTTAAAGTGAGCATTATTGTGTTGCATATATCGACTTATTTTGTTTTTTTTATTACTTTTATTGAAATTTTTATTGGTTCAATGTTGTTTAAATTTTTAATCATTTTTTGTCTGGAATGATCCGACTGCAAATAAATATTTGTTGTGATTTTTTTCTTTTCAACATTGATATTTATTTTAAAAAAATTTAAAACAATCATGTTTTTCAAAAAAAAAAAAATGCAATATAAATCCTTTTACAATCATGATATCCTCATAAAAGTAGTAAATTTTAATGAAAAAAAGAGTTCGCTTTATAAAATGCATAAAATGAGCTATTAAATTTTAAATTCAATTTCATAACAGTTGATTGTTTTCAATATGAAAGGATAAAAAAGCTTAAAAAAACGATATAAAATAAAATAAAATGAAATCATATATGATGATAATAATGCATGATGACAGGGTGACACTTTAATATGAAATGGAACTTACTAGGAAATGAACAGTAAAACTTTTTTAAAGCAAATTTTGACGGGTTTAGTTCAAAAAAATCCTGCTTCAAAGGTATTTTGATGATTCAGAGATGATTCAGAATCAAAAATAAACAATTTTTACTCTGTTCAGACATAATATTTTTTTTATTGTTACCTGTAATTGCCTTTCAGTACTAAGCACCCACTGGTACCTGTCTATGGATGCTCTGTAGAGCTATATGAGACCAAATACACCAACCAACGCATTTCCTGTATCAAACATATTTTTTTTTTTGCAAATTATTATTTGAGGTACTCATGCTTAAATTCAATTTAGCTGAAATCTCTGTGTTTTTTTTTCTCAATGAGACCAACAAAAATAATTGTAATAAAAATACAATTACATTGAGCTTTGTGCATTTAACGGAATACATCAATAAGCTAATAGGATTCATTTTTTTTCATTTTTTTTTTTCCATAAAACAGCATCAATTGACTGTTTTTTTTTAAAGTTAATAGGATTTTTTTTTGTTAATTTAAATTTGGTCATTTTTATTGACGTAAAATTGTTGTTACATTTTTATGAAAATATGAATGAAAAAAACATGTTTATTAAAAAAAACAAGTGTCGTTTAAAGTTGAATGAAAATAAAATATAAAAAAAAACTAGTTAATCGAACCAATTTGTCATTAAACACTTTTATCGGTACCAAAACCGTCATTCAACTTACTTTGCTTCCTGTATTTGCAAATTAAATTCATAGTTTTACAGAAAAAATTAACATCGAATATGGAAATGAATTGAAAATGTAAAAAAAAACACTGTAAAATTATTTTTCAAAGGAAATGAGTTTACCTTAAATAAAATTTAATCGATAATCAATGAATTAAAACAATTTTGCCCACCATGAAGGTCTGTTCATCTCAACTTAATCATCAATCAAAAAAATTTAATGTCATTTTTTTAAATTCCGAACCTTCCAAAGTCGTAAAATTAAATTCAACATCTCAATTACCTTTATCATGAAAATTCATTGACATTACAAAACACCTGTCTCTAATGAGACAATTTCGTACATTTCTCGAATTCCTTATTAATATTTCAAGCTTAAACTTGATTTGATCATAGGTTCCGCAATTTTTTACTTTACACTGAATTGTATCACAAAGTAATAAGTGCAATTTTTTCTCATATACGTACGTGTAAATGTAATTATATCTCCTCAGGTAACATCAAATCGTGCAATATATCATCAGATTAAAGTTGAATAAATATTTTCCATAATTAGATCAAGTTTTCTTTGTAAATTACATGCACGTGATTAGTATTATTTTCATTCATTACAAATTATATCACTCAAAAATATTTTAATGAAAAAAATTTTATTTAAAGGGAATAGTGAAAGTTAAATGTAAGCGCATTTTCAGTTTTTGGATAAAATTGCTCAGAAATGTTCAGACTCACATTTTAATGCACTCTCAGTTCAAGACCGGTAAAGTTGCAGTCGTAAATCCAAGTTCCAGTAGTTCAAATATCTGATCAAGGACTTCAATCCATTCTCAAAATCGCATTAATTTAATCCAAATTATAAAGAAAACATCTTAAAACAAAAATTCGCCTAAGAAAAGTGCATTGCAAGTATGCAATTTGTCAAGCTCAGGTAATGCCTGCTCAAACTTTGATAAGAAAACAATTTCACATAATACCTTGAACAAAATTTATTTCACTGTTATAACTCCATCACACACATAATGATAATACTAATTGCATATGTAGCGTATGATGAAATGCATTAAGTTGGAAAATTAAAATAAATTATAAGAGTAGCAAAATTTAGTAGAAGAAGAAAATTCCTTTTGGTTTCATACACAAAATAATATATTTTACTCAAAATGTTACTTAATCCTTTATTTCTCTGCAACACTTTCCATGTAAACCAACAATATTAATACAAAGTTTAATTTTATTTTGTATGTAATTTTAATGAAAATTTTTCGCAATAACAACAATATTAAAATTTTTCACATATACCAGAGCAAAGTTGAATTATTTCATTACTTATGTAGAATTAGATGCAATTATTTTTTGAGCTTAATTATTTAATT
Organism: Culicoides sonorensis; assembly: GCA_900002565.1. Taxonomy (NCBI): domain Eukaryota; kingdom Metazoa; phylum Arthropoda; class Insecta; order Diptera; family Ceratopogonidae; genus Culicoides; species Culicoides sonorensis. Next base: position 1,033,715 of record LN483366.1, read on the forward strand.
AGTTTTTCTTTTGAGTTACAGAACTATTTACAAAAATTTTTGTGTTTTTTCAAAAAATTAAACATATTTATTTCAAAGCAGCTGATTTAAATATTTCTTTAATAGATGATATCATTTGTTGTAATTATAATTGCATCACATCATAAATTTAATTTATATTGCATGAAAATTTTCACTTCAAATAAAAATCGTTATCTACCGTACTCATTTTAACCTCTGTATGAAAGTCCGTAGCATTTATACCTGAAAATATCACATCGTCTTCATTTTGTGTGTTAAAACTATAAATTAAACAAGTTTTTAACTTAAATAAAAGACTCTCCAGTGTAAATCTCTTCAATTATAATCTTAATTGTAAATTACTCAACTCTATACATAGCCATATTATCTCTCTAATTATTATCAGTGAGTGTGTGTCTATAGATACAAATTATAACATAATTTTAAGTAAGTAGATGAAAGTCTAATGTTTTTCAGGTATATGGAAGCGCGATTTTGTGTATGCTCAATTACAAGTAACATATAATCTCCCTTGAGGCACTTGTTGGTGTAGAGTAAATTTTATAATAATTGTCTAGTTTGCTCTTTCTCTCGTTACATTGAATTGCAATTATGTGTGTGAAATGTTTGAAGAAATAACTATATTTTATTTAAATTTACACTTTGATTATTACCTATCAAAAATTCATGTAATTTGATAGTTATCTTAATCAATAATGATTGCATATATTTTGAAATTATAAAAGTTAAAAATTAAGGAATGTGTAAGAAATTTTGTTTAACTAGAAGTTTTGTAACCATCATAATACCGAGAAAAAAGTTACAAGGAATTATCATTAAAGATCGATTCACCTTTGATTATTGCATAAAAATTGTACAGAATTCACTTTCCATGATTTAATGAAAGAAATATATCAGTTTTTAATATGATATTTGTAACGTGTGTAATCATAATCACAACGCTAAGCGCATTTTTGTATGTAAATGATTTTTTTTTGTGAATGTTAAAACAAAAAAGGAGGATTCACTAAAAATATATTTTATGAATTTTACTTAACATACATTGCAACTAATAAAAACCATACCCTGTCGGAAGTAAACTCCTGAATTCTAAATCAACTCCTAATCATCAGGAGTTTACTTCCGACACGGCAGTGCGTCAACGAAGTGCGAGACATGGTACTAGTCATAAAAGTTTTCAAGTGCAGAATCGATTTTTATTATTTTCATTTATATTTAAGATTTTTCTTTTTATTTCAGCTTTGCATAACTTCAAGAAAAAATCTTCTGTCTAACAGTGTGTAGCATTTTTAATATATTTAAAACAATTAATTTCGGCCTAAACTGTTGTTTATTTCAATGGCCAACGTCAACTGTAAATTTAAATAATAGTGCTAAAAAAATTTAAATAATACTGCTTATGTATTTAAATGAATATTTAAATTATTTTTTGTTTTTGTTTCAACCAGACTTATAGCCATGTTTTCCAAAGCTAGACGTTTATATTCACCATAGTTCAATTTTGACACCATTCTTTTCTATAAGTTATTCTATTACTTCATTAATTGCTATGTTCATCTCATCATTTTTGGTCGCAACGGATTTCATTGGTTAAGCCAAATGCTACTTCATATATTTTTCAAAGTAGGGGGCTAAGTTGACAAGCTCTTTAAAAGGACAGCCAGGTCAAGGAAAAGGCTCTGGTAACTGAAATAAAATAAGATGTACATGAAAAAATTGTTCTTCAAAATTGAAGCCTAACGTCTAAGCATGTTTAATATTCAGTAAAATTTGATTAATTAAAACAATTTTCCTTCTATTTATTTAATTAATTCACTCTAAATTATTATAGTTCTGTAAAAATAAGAAGTTGTTTTTTGAAAGTAACGCACTTTTTGTGTTAAGCGATCAAGTCAACTAAGAAAACAATAATCATACTATGGCCAGTTAGAACTTATCAATACGCATCAAATGAGCGCAAATAAACTAGTTCTTAAAAGTCTTTGGCTGCTTTAAAAGTGAGATAAATAAACCCCTTGTTTAACTTTAAACAAGAACTGCTGGGCGAATAAGATAACATTCAAAAACTTAACTGACAAAATCAAATCTCAAAATCTCCTCACAATCGCATTTCCTTTATTTCAACAGAATTCCGTTTTAAAGTATCTAAACAAATATGTGGTGAGTAGAGGTAACGCCTTTTTATTTCCTCTAAAACAAAAAATATACCATACAATGCCGTATTAAATGATGTTTCGTACACTGATACAAACACTATCCATATAGTTGGACATCACGGTAAAATAAAAAAAAAAATAAAAATACACAAACCAAAAAAACTATAAAATAAAACATTTTTCAATTTCTTTTTCAGTTAGTCAATGAACGTCCGATCAGAGTGTGAATAAAGTAAGTAAAGTGTGAAAATAAATTTATAATACTTTTCATGTATTAAGTAATAGAAAAATAATCTAATAAATTTTACATGATATCCATATTCAAGTGAATTAAATAAGATAAAAAGATAATAGAAATAATATTGAAAGAGATAACATACATAAAATAAATTTAATTTTCCAGAAAAGAAAATTAAAATTCAAAAATAACAAAGAGAGGATTAAAGCAAATATTATTCAAAGTATTATCAAGGAGAACAAAAAAAAATAAATATACACGATAACAGGATAAAGCAACATTATGCTAACAAGATCGGTATGTATTTAAAACAAATATCACATCTAGTTGACATGCAAACACAAATATTAGGATGATATTGAAATGATAACACAAAAAAAATATTTTTTATTTTATTTTTTTGTTGAGCACAAAAATAAAATGAAAACAACGTTAAAAGGAACATGACAGTTTATTTTGCCTATTTTTTGATAAAATTTAAGAGGAAGAACAAAAGTTTAGGAGTGTTAAACAAGTGTGTAGTAATTTTCCATTAAAGACTTGACACACATACACACAACCACTCATACACTCACACATAGACGTTACAATGGATGAAAAAAAAACAAATTGTAAAACGCTGAATGTCGTGTGATATGTTTTTAAAAGCATTATTTTTCTCCTCGTTTCCATTTATCGAGTTATTTAGGAGACGAAAGAAAAAAAACTTTTATCACATATCCTTGATCATCATCACACTTTTGTACTGAAGCACTGTAGAAATCATAGAAATAGAAATAAAATAATCTGATTGTATCGGTGTTCTTTCTAAAGTTTGTATAAAGGATTATGTCAAAATCTGTTTAAAATGTCTCCATTATTCGCTTAAAACGGCTTCCATTCTCCTCACTTGAATAGAAGTTGAATTGATACCACCTTGCTTTTGTTTTGGGTTAGTAGTGTTTTCATATGTAGGCTAATAAGCAAGTAGTGAAATTGAGTTTTGTCTAAACAAAGTATTAACGGCTATGAATTTTATCGTATAGATTTGAAAATTGAATTTAAATTTTCAAAAAAACGTGATAAACGTGATTTTCATTTGAATTTCGATTCAAATCCTTTGAAAGCCTCATGGAAATTCTTTTTCCTTTTAAAAACTGAGCCCAATACGAAAAAACCCAAATTTAGAAAATAATTTAAAATAGAATTCACTTAAAAAACTCATCTGAACTTGTAAAATTTACTCACATGCTCGTTTTTCATACATTTAAAAAGTTTTAGAACATGATCTGATATCACAAGTGCATGTAAATTCATTTTATAATATTTTATCATTTTATATGGTTGATGTTCTTTCAAGAGGAAACTATTATAAAAGTTGTATTAGATTAAAAATAGAGAGAGAATGGAATTAAATCTGCAACAATGACAGGAACATGAAAATTTTAAAATTTATTTTCTTTTGAAAAACTTTTTTTATAATCCGAGAAATTACGATATTTTGAATTATCATGCTATGAAATTGAATAAGTTTTGTGGCGTTGAATTGAAATTTTAAGGAATATTTGATGATAGTACTTTAATTTAAGTGGAACAAGAGGAATTTTTCAAAGCTGCAAAGAATTGAAATTTTTAAAAAAATGCAGAAAATTGTAGAAAATTTTCAAAACTTGGAATTATGAAAATTCACTGAAAATCGTAGACTATTCAGAAACAACTGAAAATCTTGAATTTTCAGATACCGCGTAAAACTTGAAATTTCATACTAAATCACTCGAATAAGACAATCAAGAACTTAAAACATGAAATTCATAATCTCCAAAGCCTCGAATAACGAGAATTCATAATTCTGAATATTCAATTTCAAAGCCATGAATTTTCTCGTTCAATTCAAATTCAAATTTCAAGTCGTCAACAACTCACACTTAATTTCACACACAAATCCAAATTTGAATTGTAAAATTAAAAGCCATTAAAATTAATTAATTTTCCATTTTGCATAATATGCTTAACAACAACAGCATACACCTGTTCGTCACGTTGTTGGTTGTTTAATTTGTTTATTGTCATTGAAAAACCTAACTTTGTGTTTAACTTTGAGATTTTCGTTGCGTGTACAATGTTAATATTCAAGAAATGAAGAATAATTTGCATTTTTAAGAGAAGGTGTTGTGACTGCATAAATTTTTGAATTGAAAATTCAACACTTAATAAAAAAATAAATTAACATTTGAGTATGAGAAAACAAACCTTGCTCAGCATAATTAGTAAACTTGTTAATTTTGATACACAGCCATGAAAATTTCATTTAAATTTCATTCAAATTCATAATTTTGATGATGAAGTTTTTATTAAGATAAGAGGTGTGAATTAAATTAACAAAAAAAATATTCCATTATGAATTAGTTTTCTTTTGAAAAATGTCTCAAAGAAACTATTTCATGAATATTCATAAACTTCTCTAAGAATATGTTATAAGGATCATCAACCTCTCTAAACGTAAGTACAAATTCCAAGAAAAATCATTAAAATTTTGTCATATTGTTCACTTTTCTTCTACTACCAAAAAAAAAACTCATAAGAAAATCATGTCCTTAAATACTCAACAAAGCACGTATAAATTCAAAGACCCACTTACTTCAAATTCTTACACCTACATTTGCTTCATTCATGTTTTCGATGTTTTAATTTTATTAAGACTTTGCATGCCCAAGTCACATTTGTGGTAGCAATAAAAATAACAATTTAACTTCACTACATGGCTGAGACGTAATGTGACTTTTTTTTTTTGAACTATTTCCTTAAAAAACGACATGAGCAAACATTTAAAAGAAATTAAGATAACGTTTATCTTTCTAAATACAAAACAAATTTGGTTTCATTAAATAAGATAAAAACGAAGAAAAAAAACTGTGTCTCAAAGGACACATTAATGAATTATTCAACTAATTATGTTGTTCTAAGATTAATTGACCTTGTTTTTATAAGTTGAATGGTGTCTGTGAACGAAATGTTATACGTTTTTTGGTCTTTTAATAAATTTTAGATGATGATATTTAAGATTTGAGAGTGAAACGGAATATTTTGCAAATTAATTGGATGGCATTGCACAGAACTGAATTGTTTAATTCTGAGTTTTGTGATTTTTGACTTCAATTGTATTGTGATTCCTTGAAACTCAGTTGAAATTGTTTATTACGATGTTATTGCCCTGTTGCTCTTAAATGACTTAAAATAAGACACCAAAGACCTTAAAAATGGCATAAGCCTCAAAGTTCTAGGTATTTACGGCCAACAAGGTGATATACATTTGCGGGCCATAAAATCGTTTTTTTTAGAACGGTTCGAATTTTCTTAATTCATTCGACGCCGTTCCTAGAAATATTGAGTTTTGAACAAAAAGTTCTTCTACGATCTATTCTTTAGGTAAAAATGAACAACTTTCTCTTCAATGAAAATTTCAGGTTTCATATAAAAATTTTACAAGAGAGCCAAAATAAAATACGTATAAGTGCTACACAAATACATACAGAAATCTTGTACGAGAATGAAAAAAACGCGATTTTTCTTAAAAGTTTAGCTCATAATTTTTTAGCTTTTGGTTTAAATTTAAAAACCATGCAACTGTTTGATACAAAACATCTTAAATTAAGACTCTGAAAAAGATTGACAAAGAAATTTTTTGATATTAACGAGAAAAGTGACCTCAAAGTAGGTGTTGCGTTGACGCAACGGATGACGCGAATGAGTTAAACATTAAAACTACTTCATTAGGCATACATTATTCTAATTAGATGCTGTGAGTAGTGGCGGATTGGCCATTAATCTGGTAAATGCTAGAAAGGCCGCAGTCGATCATGCTATAAAAGTTAACTTTAGCGTAAATTTTATAGAAAATCATACCGAAAGCCAGGGCCGTTAATAGCTTTCCATCCGCCCTGGCTGTGGCTCAATCATTTCTCTCTCAGCTCCTTTCCTGACTAGCTCGTCTGTGATTTCATTAGTAACTTTTTGATCACATTCCAAAATGCTGGAGCTTTTGATTTTAAAAAAAATTACAGATTTTTTCAACATAAAACCTTTTAAAGTCAGATTTGACGACTTCAGAGTGACCACAGACGATCATTCCCTAATACTGCTAATAATTGTATCAAAATTGCATCAAAAACAGAATCTCAGAAGACAAAGTGAGCTACACCATATTTTGTAAAATATGATTTTGTTTTAATTTAAATAAAGGATAAAAAAAAAAAGACAAAGTGAATACTTAATGAAATTTATGTCACTTAACTGTTGTTCAAATACAAGATTTTCATCAATTTTTCCATGTTGAATTCAAAATCTCATATATTTCAATTCATATTTACTCTCATTGAAGGTGTGAAAAAAAGCTAATATCTTATTCCGTTTTGCCTTTTTACTCTTTTATTTTCCTTTATATTCCGTAATTACCTTATATAATTTTTTTTCTTTTGTCAACATATTTTGCCTTTTGTTTTATATTTTTTTACATTCCTCGTATTTGTTTGCATCATCAACTTTTATATACACAAAAATAAACAAACGCATAAATGACATTCTTATTTAATATTTTCCATCTTTTTTTTTTGCTTCCATTATTTTACTTTAAAAACAGAATAAATTACATTTTTTCACATTGTTACTACTACTTGGCCTGAGTAGTGCTGTCGAGGATTATGGTAGTAAACAAAAGATAAAAGAAAGTGATACCATCAAAGCGGTACCTGTGTCATCAGATAACAAGTATCAACATCAAAACAAAAGAGGAGTATCGGATATTTCGGATGATATTGTGTTGGGTACGTACACATATTTTTTTTTTTGTGTAAAACAAATATGAAACCCCCAAAAAAAAGTGTCGAAAAATGATGATCATTGTATTATAAAAAAAATGACTCAGTAAAAAATAAAGTGAAAAACATTGTTTGGCATGACTGAAATTTATTTGTTCTTATTTTTCATTTAGGATCAGCACATCCTGGCTCATCATCATCATCATTCGTAACGTCAAATAGCTATGGTGGATTTTCACCGATAACATCAGCACCATACAGTTTATCACCATACAATGGTGGCCATTTAGGTCCAATCTATTCTGCTCCGGTAAGTTTTTCATCTTAATTGAATTATTTTTTTAGATAATTGGTAATTTTAATCACTGTCCACGCTTAATTGAATTTTCCTGATCTACAGATTTCAAATGAATCCAATATCTGACGAAAAAATTGCATAAGACTCCCACCTCTTAAATCAATTTAACCAAAAATATTACACAATTTCTCTGAAAAATAACATGAAATGAAAATAAAAGTACAAAAAATTTCACTATCATCTGATCTGATTCCGTCCAAGCCTTATAATGAAAGCAAATTTATGGACATTAAATAATTATAACACACAAACAAGTTTCAACGCAATCCATACAAACATGAAATTATGTGATGTTGCTCATAATTCATTCATGTTACTCTAAATTATATTAATAAAAATAATAATAATCTTGTTTTCACTTTATTTTATTTTTGTCTACATATTGAGTGAATTCACTCAAGTTCCAGTTATGATTATTTTATTGCAATAAATTTACACGCAGTTCAGTTATTCCGGTTAATTGTTTTTTTTTTTCATTTTTTCTTCTTCTCTCATACAATCAACATTTATATTCATGCTAGTACACGATCTATTTTATTTGTATATGATATGAATGGGAAATGCAACGGTCAATGCCGGTTTAAATGCGCGTGCTTATCCATGTCTTTATTTGCTCGGTTTAATACATCAAGATATGAATTTAAAATGAATTTAAATGAAAACAAAATAAATGAATGATAATTACAAGTTCTTCTTTGTATTTTATGCACAAAAAAAGTTTCTTCCACGATTGCGGCTAAACGGCTTGAAATAGACCCATGATATGTTCTAGGGATATTTACTTATTCAAAGCCCGGGTAACATAGGCTATAAAAAAATTAGGGTGTCCATACAAAAAAATAGGGTGACCATGGAAAAACCAATTTTCCGAAAATTTTCCAAGAAAATGGAAAAAATTTTTCATGCCAAAATTTCCGCCTCATTATTCTGAGCAACTTTCCAGAAGACACCATATACCTAAAACGAACAGGAAAAATTTTTTTCTCATACAAGTCATTTTTCATTCATATTCATCACAATGTCCCTCTTATTACAAGTTCTTCTTTGTATTTTATGCACAAAAAAAGTTTCTTCCACGATTGCGGCTAAACGGTTCGAAATAGACCCATGGTATGTTCTAGTGATATTTACTTATTCAAAGCCCGGGTAACATAGGCTATAAAAAAATTAGGGTGTCCATACAAAAAAATAGGGTGACCATGGAAAAACCAATTTTCCGAAAATTTTCCAAGAAAATGGAAAAAATTTTTCATGCCAAAATTTCCGCCTCATTATTCTGAGCAACTTTCCAGAAGACACCATATACCTAAAACGAACAGGAAAAAATTTTTTCTCATACAAGTCATTTTTCATTCATATTCATCACAATGTCCCTCTTAAAGGAATGTGCTTTATGCACAAACAACAAACTACTAGCATTTAATAATTTCATCATTAATAAGTTAAAAATTCGTAATATGCATCGAATGATTCTGAGTGTTATAAATCAAAAGTAACACTTAAAAATAAAAAATAAAAAACTCAGTCCAAAATCTAATGAATTTCTATTTTCTTCTGAAGTTTAACAACTTCAAAAATTACAAGTTCTTTGAAAGTGAACTCAAAAACGAAAAACAAGTGAAAAAAATATCAAAAATCTAGAACTTGTCCAATTTTTGTTCTGAATAATCTATCAAACATTGTTCTAATCAAAATTGCACAAGTTCTAGATTTTGATATGTTTTTCACTTGTTTTTCGTTTTTGAGTTCACTTTCAAAGAACTTGTAATTTTTGAAGTTGTTAAACTTCAGAAGAAAATAGAAATTCATTAGATTTTGGACTGAGTTTTTTTTTACATGAGAAGTTTGTTACTTGTATTAGTTACATAAAAAAAAATGATATTTTTTTTGCGTAATTTAACCATCAAACTAGAATAATACCCATGATTAAATGAAAAAAAAAAAACAAAAAAAAATGAAACACACTTCCATCTCGACAAAAATAATTAGGTTAATTGTTAATTAATGCTACATTTTCTCTTTAATTGTCTTTTTGTGAGTGAATGTGTGTGAGTGATGACAAAGTTGAATAGAAAATTTAATGAGATGAAAAAAAATTCAATTAATAATAAAGGAAAAAAATGGTTAAAATGGTCAAAGTGTAATTTTATGTTCGAGGTACGAGGAAATTGAATCATCCATGAAAAAAGTTTAAAGTGATATTATTTAAGTGAATTTCGTATTAAATTAAATTGTTATCATTGTAATAAGAGATAATCATCGAGTAATTATGAGTGCATTCATAGTTGTTGATACGGTTAAGTAGAGTTTTTATTTGCAATGATGGGTTAAAATTAAAAATTTCATCTTAAAATCATTTTGAAAATGACTCAAAGTCCTAATTTGGCTGCAATTTGACCATTTCTCACTACATTATGACTCATAGAGAATTGTGGAAGTGCTTTCGTTGATCCCACACTGTAAGTTGAAAATGTCCCCCAACATAGATGAAACTGCTCTTTCAGTGACATGAATACTCAAAAAGTTAAAAATTGCTCTATCAGAGTCAAGTCAAGGACTTGGATTAAGTGAATTACCTTTTATTATAATGCTTTAGCTCAAATGATAGACATTTTCGTCTAAATTGGAATGAAAAGCTGAGCATTGGTTTTTTTTCTCGTTTTTCGACCACGATATGGTCAAATTTCAAAATTTTCTCAGTAGTGATCATCAAATGAGAATCATAATAATGAATTTCACATATTGGCAACTGGCCAAACTCAGTTTTACTATGTATTTTCTGAAAAAAAAAATTTTCTAGGCTCGTAACGCTTATGAGTATCAAAATTCGGATATTACAGCGGTTTATGGGTTTTTAAGTCCCAGGCGAAGGAAGATGAAAATAATTGAGGAAATGAATTTACTTTCAAATATTTTTAATCGTTATTTCCCATAAAAAACAATATTTTTAAAGAGAAATTAAATTTTCCACCAGTTTTTTTTAAATTTTGAACGTCGATGGGTCATAAAGACCCAAAAGTCCTTGTTGAGTGTTAATTGCTCAAATAAGATAAAAAATCATTTCATCATAAAAAGTAATTTACCACTGCCACTGTCTGTTTACGAAGATCATAATTAAGTAATAATTTGTATGACATTTCCTGTAAACACTTGCAACAACAAAAATGGATTTTGTGCAAATAGTTTTGTAAATAAAACAAGTTTTTTCTAATTTGCTCTTCTACTATCAAGCAACATTGTTTTTATAATTATTATTTTAAATGGTTTAGTAAATCAACAGACACAAGGAAGTGCAATGATTGCATATTTATGTTTTTAATGGTTTCTGAGCAAATGTTTGACTTGAAACCACATGTTTGATACCACAAGTGAGTGTGAAGTTTATACCAGAAGTAAACAAAAAAAATTTCACTTGAAAAAATTAACTTTTATGAAGTTTAATTGTAATTTTTTTACAAAAATCATTAACTTAATGCAAAATTCATCACAATTAACAATTCATAGTCAAACTTAAAAATTAAGCTTCAAAGTCATAAGAAACCGTTCAAATGACTTTTATTTGAATATTTAAAGGAGTTAATCGTATACCAGACATTTTTCAGCACATGAAAGCTATTAGAAAAACCATTTTTTGTAAAATCGTGTTGTAAACCTCGAATTATGAGAGATTTTAAACAAGCTTCTAATATGAAAAATTGTCTTAGACTTCACAACCATGAAACCCTCAAACTAGCCACCTCTTTCAATTAAGTGCAAAAAAATTCCATTCCAAATAAATTGAAATTGAATACTTGTTGCAAATTCCTCCTATCATACAAAAAAAATTATCAACATTTTTATAGTACATCAATTTAATAAAGTGGTAATAATTACTGAAACCGTAACTGATACAATGATTTATATTTTATGACACAGTCAATTTATTAAACAAAAAGCAATTAATTCACTGTATCATATTGTGATATATTTCATTCAACCCGATATTTTTAATTATGAGTAAAAAATATTAAAAAAAAAATATAAATAAATAAAGTTCAAGTTCATTTAATTTATTTGATTTTTTTGAAAATGAAATTCAAGCTGAGTGGGTTGAGTTTGAAATTTCAGATGAAAAAAATGGAAAAGAAGACTCTTAGAAAATGTTAATCATTGCATATTGACTTTGAACGACTGACGTCTGATGTTGCATTCAGAGTATTGATTGATTTGATTTTTAATACGACTTCATTTCATCATCATCATCATAATTTTCCTTTACACGAGTCTTTTCATTTAAATTATGATACATTTCATTGAAATTTACCTTTGAATTGTAATAAAATTCCAAATTGATAGCAAATTTAAGGTATTTTTTCCCCGTTTTTTCCTTTTTTTTATAGTCGACCCTTCAAAAGTAACCTAATAAAAGAAATTTATGTAAAAATATTGTGAAACGTGTGCGTCATAATATTTCACAAAAAAAAAAAAATGATAATAATAAAATTAAAATGTGAAAAAAAAATGTAAATTATCATAATTTTTTTTTTATTTTATTTTATTTTAACCCATTCATTCTTTTTATCATTTATTTACCATCTTAATTTATTTATTCACATGTTTAAATTGAAATTGTGTGTGTTTGTGTGTGATTGTGCACATTATTATAAATTTAATTGAAAGTTTATTCAATTTACAGTAAGCAAATTTTACGGTCTATTGAAATGGATTAAAATAAACAAGTCTGACAGTGAAGCTCACACACAGACACAAACACATATGATGATGGTAACAAATACTGAACGGTACACATGAAGATTTTTTTTTTACATTTAATTATATTTATAATTAATGAGAGGTAAAATGTAAAAATCATCAACGAAGACCAAAAGCCATGCTTTTCAATTAATTATGGAAGGAAATGTGAGATACTGTGCACCAGTTACACAGAACTGACATTAATTATATTCATTATAAAATGGAGAGGAAAAAAAAATTATAATCATATGAGAGTGAACAAACATTGTTGTTTATTTTTTTCATAATTATGACACGTATAGAGAATATTAAAAAAAATGAAAATTTCATGCATGTGAAGTCCCTTCAAGGTCATGTGATACATTTAGATAAACAAAAGGGATTTAAAATTGAAAACATTTCTCTGAATTTCGTCATTAAATTACCTGGAGTGAAGATTTTAAATATTCATGGAAATTCCAATTTATTTTCATCAAGTATTTGTCACATAATATCTTTTAAAGTCACCGCATCGCTCATGGGCATCTCTGATGAGTAAAAATATTTTTTTTTCTCCTTTTTTTTGACATTTATCTTATTTCATTGCAATGATATTTGATATAAAAGCATTGTCAGTGTAACACGTGTTTTTTTTAATTAAAGTAATGGGTTCAAAAGTCAAGTCGTTATTTTACTTGTCTTGAGGCTACATTTCTGTTCACATTTCACTGTTAAAAAAAAACAACTTTATGACGATTGAAGTCAAATTACAATTAAACTTTTTCATTTTAATTTACTTTTTTTGACAGATTTACTCGAAGCCATATGGTGGTGTTCCATTTAAGGCCCCATTTTCAGCTACATATCCAGCAAATGGCATAACTTTCCCGAAATTAAGTTATGCAAATAGTTATAATGGATATCCAACGGCATCATATGCTACAGCTCATCATCACAATTCACTTGCATACCCATCAATTCAATATCCGTCATATCAAAGTTATCAGAGTCCTGTTGTAGGATATCATCCAGGTCCATTGCAATCATATCAAGGTGTGTCGAGTCCAGTTCAAGCAAGTGTCACACATCATGGTGTGTTTGCGCAAGCACCAGCTTCACAAGTGATTTATGGAAATGGAATTCATAAAGTAAGATAAAATTTTTTGTATGGAAATGAAATTTTAAATAAATTTTTTGTATTTTTAGTATGGCTTAGCAGCTCCAGCTGTGTATCCCTCATCTGAAGCAGGAAATATTTATCATCAACCACAATTCTGTAAGTAAAAGATTGAATATGCAATAAAAAAAGTCAATATTAATTTTAAATTTTTATCATTTCAATGTAGCTTACGCTTCTGTCCAACCCACCTACACTCAAACTCCAGTCAAGCAAGCATTTTTGTCAAACTACGGTCCAACTGTGCCAACAGCTACGGTAAATTTTTTGTGATTTTAATTAATTAAAAATAAACAAACATACATACAAACAAACAAAATTCCGTTCCATACCTTTTACTTTTATTTTTTTTTATTTACTCGACAAATTTTGATTTTATAAAAAAAAAAAATGTTGTAAAAGGTGACCACTTAAATGAATTTTTTTTTTTGATTCAATTTCATTACATGGAATGAATTCCATTTAATATTTTCTAATTTAATTTCCAGATCAAACCCGTAGCTCAACACTCTCAGGCAGGTGGTGCAGTAAGTTTTGCATCATTTTCACAACAAACCGGTTCAGCAAAAACCCCAATTTACACCGCACCTGCTCCCATTTCATACTCACCTCAATATGCAGCTGTAGCACCAACACCCCAATATGCTACACAACCACAATATATCGTCTCTGGTGGTTATAAGGTTGCTGCTGCATCACAACCCTCACAAATTTATGCTCAAATTCCATACCAAAGTGGAGCCATTCAGTATGGATCGCATTTAGTGCACCAGCATCAACAGCAACAACCAGGCAAAGTTACATATCAACAAGTGCAACAACATCAGTGATATAATAAAAAATTACATTAAAATATTATTTTTATAAGTTAAAAGGTTGAATAATGACACGGTTTTTAGAATTTTATAAAAAAACAGGAAAATATTATTATGATGATGATTAAAATTATGATGAAAAAAAATTTTAATTGAATAAATTATAAGATTATATGAGACTTACTTGCTTAAATTACTGATTAAATTACCGGCTTTACAACCATTTCCTTGTATTGGTCTGAAAATGAATTGAATTTCAGAGCTTGTGTTACTGCATTTTTTCCTTGTCCACCGTCTGGATCGTTTCTGAAAAGAGTTTCAAGGACACGGCTTTGGTGCTTTATGTGAGAAAATGTATTTTTTACGTTTTTATTTTGAGCTAATTTTATTAAAATCATGAAAAAAAATTTTCAAATAAGATCAATCTTACTTAGAATCAAACAATTTTATGGATATTAAAAGCATTTTAATACAACAAATAAGCAAAACGACCCAACTTTAGTCAATATGCAAGAAATTTGCATGAAATTTAATCAAAAAAAGTTAAACAACAAATAAAAGTTAAGTATAAAGAAATCTAATAAAATAAATAAAACTGAGAGTTATCTTAACCCTTTCTTTGACATTTGACTGCTTTACTTATCTTTGAACATTCAATTAACGAATTTTTCATATTTCGTGCCATTATCTTGTCAAAGCACCTTGATTTCATTCGATTAAGAAAAAATAAGTTTCATCATATGTTTTCTTTAGATATGTGTTTAGATGATATGGGCCTTAAAGGGTTAAAGAAAATGGAGATCAGAGATAAATTGAATTCACTTCTCAAAACAATTGTTCCAAAGACGGTATATAAAATAAAATAAAATCATGGACTGTTGAATGCAAGTTTATAGTCAAAAAGTTAAATAAATAAAGAATGCTTGATAAGTGTGTCTATCAAAGAAGTTAAAACGAGTGTTTATCGTATTATTGAGTGGGTTCACTTTTTTTTTTGTTTTCTTTTTATGAATCGCTTCTCTATTTTAGTGATAAAATATAAAAGAAGACGAAGAAAAAAAAGTATTAAGTGGGAGATAAAACAACCATCATAGATTGAACAAGTCTTGTTGTTGATATAAAATAATATGATAAAATAAAAAAAAGTAGAATAATAAAATAAAAGTGAATAAGACACAAAGAAACCCAGTGAGTTAGTAAAGATTTTTTTTTCATTATCCCTACTTTATTGTTGTTTGGTTCTTTGTTTTGTTTACTTTATTGATGAGATTTAAAAAAAAAAGTAAAAAAATAAACATATAATGAAAGAATAAAATGGATAAGAAATTGACTCTAGTGGATTAGTTTGTTAAGTAGGTGTCAATGTCATAAAAAAAAATAAAATACAATTACGTTGTTTAATCTTAATCTTATTGTTTTGCGAAAGGATGAAATTATTTTACTGTAAATTAGCTTAATGTTACACCTAGAAAATTATGTGGCTCATTTAAAAAACCTCAGAAGTTACCCTATTTTTTGAATAATTTAGGACAGTTAAGCTTTGTATACCATTTGCGCACTTTTGGGAGGGATAATCGCTATTTTTCAAGTCAAATCTCGACTTCAGATTTATACAAAAGTAACGAATTTTATACGCTGTGAACAATTGCATAAGTCAAATTTTTTTTGGAGTTTTAATTGAGATTTGCTTGGTAGGGTCATGGAACCGTCTACCGTGTATTTTAAGTAATTTTAACTAAAATAAACAAATTTTTAGATAATTTAACGATTTGAAGCAGTTTTCTGACAGAATTGACCTTTATTTTTAATTAACAGCAGTTTTTGATTTATATAAACAATGAGTAATGCAACATAATAAAATGAACGATAGATGTTCTCAAGGTAACGATCGCTAGTAACTTGACCCTATATATTTGGCTAGGACTAAAGAAATATTTAATTGTAAGCAGAAGGTAAAAAAATGAGAAATTCAATCACTGGGCGATTTAGAAAAGTGCATTTCGATAGGACTAGTTTAATTGAATACAGTAAAGTTTTAATAAAATTTCAAAAAAATTCAAACTGGCTGAATTTTAAAATTGTTGATTTTTAACTTATATCAAAATGGCGGAAAAATGAAATTTCTAAATATTTCCGTCATTTTAATTTTTTTTTAATATTTCTGACATTTTGAAATTTTTTTAAAAATTTCGCCATGTTGAATTTTTTTAATATTTTCGATGTTTTGAAAGTTCCTTTGAAAAATTTTGGTGTTACCCGCAGTTGTTGTAGAGATCAAACTGAGGGGTACATAAAAAAAATTATAGAAAAAATAAGGGAAAGGTTCAAAGGCAACCTCTGACATCTGAGGACAAATAAATAGGACAAGTTGAAAAAAGGAATTTTACGAAAGTCTTCAAAAAAACTTCAATTTGTTCAAGGTCATCAATACAACTGGCTAACTCTCCAGTGGTTAGAATTTCTCTTTTCTCTCTTACCCTAACCAAGTTTTCCTGTAGTTAAACGATTGAAAACACTTCTTTAACAGAATTGGGCTTAATTTTTAATGTTCAGAATTTTTAAATTTATACAGACAATGATTAATTTCACACAATAAAGTGAACGATAGCTTTTCTTAAGGTAACGATAGCTGATAACTCGACTCTACAATTTTTACATATCGCTTGTTCCGTGCATAAAAGACACAAAGCCTATGCTTATACATAAGCAAAGTATCTTTTATGCACGAAGCGAGCAATATACTTACCTTGGCTTGTTTACTCAGACGAACCATTTTGGAATTCAATCAGAAAATACTTATCTTACTACTTACCTTCAGGTTGAACAAATTTTCCAAATCAAAAAACATACTTTTTTTCAATTAATTTTTTATTATGCTGTCATTCAACAGCGATCTCTTTTTTTCTATATTACTTATCATATTACAACTGTTGTTCTTTTTCTTTATCTTTGTTTTATTTTAAATAATTTTATACCATTTCTTAATACTATAAATCATTATTTGTATTGTATCATTTAAACTTCATATTAATAATTAATTTTCTTTTTTTACGATTTTTTTCATATATTTCCTTATATTTCATAATATCAAGTGTCATTTATTGATTTTTTTTTAATAATTCATTTTATTTTCTTTTTGTTTTTCTTTTAATTTCATCAAAATAAAAATAACAATAAAAATATTCCTAATTTAAATATTAATAAAGCATAAAAACGAACGAAATTTAACGTAACATTAATATTAATCATCATCATTATTCATCAAAATACTAACATTATATAATATTATAATCATTAGACGTTCATGCTCAATTATTTCGATTTATTTTTCATGATCAAAGTATAGAATTCTTTAAAGAAAATGTTATGAAAAGAGAGGAAAATTATAATGATACAGAAAATAACTGAAAAATATCAAATTTATTATGTCATTATTTATTAATATTCTGATTATTACTCAAATTGTGTCAAAAAATGTATGATATAATGACATTCACCTGAGATCATTTGATGATAAATTGAGTTTAGATATTAAATTGATGTTTTTCAATTATTACCTGTTAAGATGAATAATAATAATAATAATGACTAATAAAATATTTTTAAGATGTTTTGTTACATTAAAATAGCATTACACAGCTTAACAAAATAAAATCGATGTGCTTGCTTTGAAAAATCCCGAAACACGTCAAAAAGATTTTTGAATCCTGATTATTTTCCACTTTGAAATTTTAAAATTCACTGATTCGTGTTTGTTTTATGAAATAATGAAATTTGTATGGAAAAGAGCCATTTTCCCTTTAAGTTCAAATTATTAAATATCAAAGTTTAAACTTTTCTGAAGTTAATTTTGTTCCAAAGTGTCAAGTAATTTATATCATTGGAAAGAAGGCAAAAAGAGCTAACAGAAAATATAAATTTTAATATAGTTTGCCCAATTATATTGGGCTTTTTCAGGCTAAAAATTAAAAAAAAAGGAAAAATACTTTATTTTTTTTTTATTTTTTGAACCATATTTAATATAAATCGAATATTATGCGGGCTTATTATGATAACATTTATATTTTCTGTTAGCTCTTTTTGCCTTCTTTCGAACGATATAAATTACTTGACACTTTGGAACAAAATTAACTTCAGAAAAGTTTAAACTTTGATATTTAATAATTTGAACTTAAAGGGAAAATGGCTCTTTTCCATACAAATTTCATTATTTCATAAAACAAACACGAATCAGTGAATTTTAAAATTTCAAAGTGGAAAATAATCAGGATTCAAAAATCTTTTTGACGTGTTTCGGGATTTCTCAAAGCAAGCACATCGATTTTATTTTGTTAAGCTGTGTTATTGTAATAAAGTGAATTTTTTTTTTGAATTTTAATTTAAACATAATAATAAACATTGAATATTTTTAATTTTATATAAATTTTCTTTCAATTATAACAATTTTAAATATAATTTATAATTAAAATAACTTTTCGTCTTGTAATTAATAATAATTCAATTTAATTAACTTTTTTTATAATGTTTAATGTTTAATTTAATGATGTTGTTTATTTATCATTAATTATTATTATTAAATATTATTATCAACCAATCAATACTTTTCTGTTTACTTTTCTATATAATTTTTTTATTATAATTTTTTTTTTAAATTGTGTACAAAGCTTCATATTTTTCATATATCAATTTCAATTTATTTAATTTTTAATATTCTACTTATTAATTATCATTTTTATTGTAATAATTATAATAAAATGTTTTATATTATTATTTTAAACATAACATTAAATAATTTATTGTTATTATTAAATTTATTGCAGTCGATACTTAAAAATTATATTATACATTTTTTTATTTATTATTCTTATTAGTATAATGTTTTTTTTTTTATTTTAATTAAAATGAGCAGTGAATCATAATCATAAACAAAATAATATGATTTTTACACATTTTACTAATTTTGCAATTGATTATATTTATTTTTTTTTTATTACTTTATTATCATTTTATTTAATATTTACCATTAAATTGTTATTTTTATTATTATTATTATTAAACTACATATATTTTATGTATTCATTTATAGTTTTTTTTTTCATTTTTATTTGAATTTGTGTCACAATTCACTCATTGAGCTATATTTTAATAATAATACAGTGTGTTTGTTTTATGTTTAATTTTATTTTATTATTAGTATTCATTATTAATAGAGTTTTGATTTTATTTAATTTATTTTATTTTAATTTAATTTCAATAAGTTTAGTGTTTGATTTGTGTGTTTGTAAAATTTTATAAACTATCCTGTTTTTTGTTATTAATTTTATTTTATTATGACTATTATAAAAAAAGGTAAATATGTAAGTGTTTGAAGTTTAAAAAAGTTTGATAATTTTTAAAAAAATATAAAATTGTTTTTCCGTTTACTTAACTTTTATTAAATTTGATATTTTGTTTCCGATATTTATTTATTTTATGTATAAAAGAGTTTTTTTGTGTTTCTTTTTGTTTTAAGCTCAATATACATGTTGTGAAAGTAATTTGATATCTAAAGTAAAATAAAAAATTTGAAAATTCTGAGGAATTCAATACTAAAGGAAATTTTAAATCAATTGTAAAGATAATTGAAAGATTCTTCACTCAATTTTTAAGCAAAGATTAAAGTTGTTTTTGAATATTCCAATTAAAAGGCAAATAAAGCTCTTGAAAAAATTCTTTAAAGAAAATGGGTCGTATTTCTTGTTGATTTGGGTGCTTATGTTGTCCGTCCGTCCGTCGTTGTGAACAAAATGGCCAACTTTTCCAAAAAATCAAAAAAATCGCAAATTATAGAAATAGGTAAAAATGTTCAAAATGGCGGAGAAATTTATTAATTTAGGGAACGGAATAACTTTAACTGCGGAAAACGCCAAATTTTGAAAATTGCTGTTGCGAAAAATTCCCAAAACCTGTTAAATTTCCATAATCGCGAAAAATTTCCGAATAATCAAAATACCCTGAAAATTGTGGAAATTTCCAAAATCGTAAAATTTTCTTAAGTCCAGGAAATTTCAAAAACTACGAAATTTTTCAAATAAATAAATTTTCTGTGATGAGTTTTTTTAGAGTACCTTAAAATCATTAAATTTAATATAACATTTTTTTTCACATGTAACATGATGCCAAAAATAGCTCAAAATTGATGAAGTGAAAAAAATAATTAAAAAAAAAATTCAGGTGGCCCAAAACCAAAATGCATTGAAGCGTCAATAAATCTTATAACACATTCAATATAACAAAAAATTTCATCATAGACACATTTTCAAATACATTTTTTTGAAATTATATTCAGTAAATTACTTTGAGACCTGGTCCGTTTATTTGAATTTACCTTTATTTCCCTAAAAATAAACAAAAAATGAAAATATTTTCACCTAAAAACGAAAAAAATGAGAAGATATTTGCAAATAATTTACCTTTTTATTCGGTTTTTTTTTTGTTTGTAATCATTGATTTTATTTTAACTTTATATTTACAATGTCCAAATGAACGGACAAAGAAGGATCATTCAATATTAACTTTGATATCAAATCACTTTCCGCTTGAAAGACTTATTGATTGATGTTGACAAGTTCTATTAAATAAATTGTTAATTTTTTTCTTTAAACTTAATATTGGGATATATTTTTGCATTTTCACAAATGACAAGATAAATTTCAAATTCAATAAATCATGATAAAAATTTATTGACAGAAAAATGAGTAAAAAATTAATATTAAAAAAAAATTGATTTTTACATTTTAATTTCCAAAAAGGGGCTCATTTCTTTTTGGAAATGGGTTTCCAAGAAAAAGGAAATCAAAATATTAAATAAATAAATAACAGGAGGAAAAAAAATAAAAGTTATCTTGTCATTTATGTTATCTTGAGAATTTTCACTTTTCACACCGTTGTTCGTTCATGCTTTTAAAAATTTTTTGTTTTAAAAGTTATTTTACGTTTACTTTTTATTTTTTACCTTTTTCTCAATAGAGAAATTTTTACCCTTTTCTAAGATTTATTATCATTCCTTATTTATGTACATTTTCGCACTTTTTTCTAACTTTTCTAGATTTTTTTTTTTAAATGTGTATTCAACTGAAAAAATGAGAGTTTGAGAAGAAAAAAAATTTACATATATTTTTATATTGATACTTTAGCGACATATCTACGAATATTTATTGTTTTTATTTAGCATTATTTTAAAAGGAAAGGTAAGAAAAGGTGGAGAAAATATTATTTAATTTATGAGATGATGATGAGATGCCTTTTTTATGTTTAAATATTAGAAATGATGACATTGTGAAGGTTTTCCTTTTAAAGCAACACAGGTTCTTATTATATTTCAAATCTTTATTAAATATCTTTGATTTAAGGAACAATACGTCTGTCTTTCATGAAGGTTTACAAAAAAGAGGACGAGGTATTTGACGTTTGTCCCCTGCCTGCCATTTCTTCCCAGCTTACCAAACTGTAAGATGACGACACCTTACTACAGTATTTGAATATTTTAAGATAAAAACTGATTTTCAATAAAATTTATCATAAATTCTTGGGTATTTTAATTTTTATTGGTAACGGTGATTAATTTAATGATTAAAAGTTACCGGGAAAAAATAAAAGATAAAATTTTAATATTTTACGCTAAAATTTCATATTTTTGATAGTAAATTTCATTCTAACATTAAAATTGATGACACGATCATATGACGCTCTTATCACTTCATAAACAAATAAAATATTTTATAGTTTACATATCACAAGCTTATAAATTATGCTCGCTGATGCAATTTTAAAGGATGCAAATTTATAGCTGTCAATTGATTTTTAAATAAATTCACTGATATCGTTCAGGATTTTCATATAAAATATTTAAACAAAAAACAGTTTATTGCTGCAAAGCGAAGAGATTTATTTTTATTGCTGTTCTCGTTTAAATTAATTTTGAAATTGTTTTAGTTGCTCATATTCACAAAAGGGATTTTATTAAATTGAAATGAAAGTTGGGAAAAGTTGATTTGAATTGCGAATGAAAACGCATTTATGTGAGATTTATGGGTTTTCCTTTTTTTGACTCAAAAACAACCAAAAAAGTATCATGGCATCCTTTCATGGAAGGAAGCAGAAAAATTTTTGTTTTTCCTTCTCGATTTAAAAACTTTTAATTTCAATTTCAAGATGGTCTTTAAAAGATCAAAATAATCACAAAACTGCAAATTTCCCTTTCAAGTTATCGAATGAGTAAGAATCTCATTAAAATCGATTTTTATTACTTTAACCCTGATTTTCACTTATAAGAGATAAAAAAAAACGAGAAATAACGTATAATTTGAAATGAGTTTGATTTTAAAGCTCATGCATAAATTTTATTGCATAATAAAACGAAGAATGAACGAAAATCCCTGGGTAATGAAAAAAACAACAGTTCTTTTACAGCTTAAGTAACTTTCTTAACATTTATTCTCTATATTAATAAAAAATACTTTGAATCGATGATGATGATGAAAAAGATCATAAAAAGTTTGTTTCATCTTCAATGAGCTCATTTTTTATGTGATCCAATAAAATTTTTATTACAATAAAAATTGAACTTTCAATTTGAAGTTTACATAAAAACTATTTGAAACTACTTTTTTGACGTTATCAAAATATTTCAATATTAAAATGAAAATTAATAATAAAAAAAATGCAATATGTCATCAGTTTAAATATCATGACATGAAATCAATTTGTTCTAACTTTTATTGAAACAAAATCATTTTTCATATTAAATTTTAAATTGCAATTCAAATAAAAATTTCAAATTCATTCATTTGCAATTCCTGTCAAAATCATAAAAAAATTAAAATAAAGTTACAAGCTCAATTGAATTCCTTTTGTTTGAATAAAAATATTCATTTATTGTGATATATCAAAAAAAAAAGAAAAATTATTTGCATCATCGATATTTTACAACAAATTTTCTTTTTGTATGTAAATATTTTTTTTCCTTTTATTCAACAATCATTTTCAATTGTTTCAATTGTTTTTGAAATCGATATTTACCTGTAAGTAAACATAAAAAAAATATTTTGTTCTATTTATTCGTAAAATAAATAGAAAAATGAAAATTGTTGATTGTTTGCATACCTTTCGGGGTTGCAGTACAAATAAAAATACTACGATTTTTATTTAAATATGAAATTTAATACATTGAAATTTTTTCCTTCAATTTGATTAAATTTTTTTATCATGGTCATTTGAATAGATTGCATTTTTATTTGGAATTTTCATTCATATTATGAGGAAATTTTATTTTAATTTTAATTATTTGAAATAAAAAGTTGCATTTCTGTTGCAAAATTTTAAATTAAAAAGAAATCCTTGATGCTTGAAAATAATAATCATAATAATAATAAAAAAAACCTTGTATTTCTTTTGTTTACTTGAAAATTGTTCTCTTAATGGTCTGATCATAGAGTGAATTTGAGTAAGCAACGGCCTTATTAACGATTTTTTGTTTAATTTAATCCTGAAAGTATGCAATGCATTTTATTTTGAATTAAGGTCAACATTTTTTACAAAAATAAAGAAACATTTTAATTAATTTTCAGGCTTAGAGTCGGCAAGACGTCTCAAGATGTGCTCTCAAAGAAATTTCGTAAAAACGCTTACAAAAAAATGGTGAATGTGATTCATTGCATACTTTCAGGTTATAGTAAAAAACCTTGTATTTCCTTTGATTGCAGGATAAGAGCCGGCAAGACATCTCAAGATGTGCTCTCATGGAAATTTCGTAAAAACGCATGCAAAAAAATCGAGAGTGAAATTCATTGCATACTTTCAGGTTACAATAAAAAAAACCTTGTATTTCTCTTGCTTACATGAAAATTGTTCTCCTAATGGGCAGATCATAGAGTAAATTTGAGTTAGCAATGACCTTATTAACGATTTTTTTGTTCAATTTAATCCGAAAAGTATGCAATTTACTTCATTTTTAATAAAAGTGAAAAAAAATCAAAACGTAAAGGTTAAAAATTCAATTAATTTGCAGACAAAGGTTTGGCAAGACGTCTCAAGATGTGCTCTCATAGAAATTTCGTCAAAACGCTTGCAAAAAAATGGTGAGTGTAATTCATTGCATACTTTCAGGTTGATAAAAAAATGAAGATGATCAAAGATAAAGAAAATGCGTTGAGCAGTTCGTTTAAAACTTAAAAAATATTAAATTTAATCAGACTTTTCAACAAATTGTTAAATAAAATTTCATAAAAGAGAGGTAAAAAAAAATATAAAGTAAAAAGAACTACATCATTAAAAAACCATTTCTTTCAAATTGGAACACAAAAGCAACAGGAAAGAGAACATAATTGTTTTAATTATAAATTTTAAGGAAGTTGTGGAGAGCCTTTTATTCTTTCATTCTCTCCTTTGTCTAATGAGTATTTCATTGTTAAGAATTCCTTTTATTTTGCTTTTTTTCAACAAAATGAACAATGTTCAACTTGTTTTATTTTGAGATTTTTCTTTTTTGAGACAAATAAAAAGTACTTCACTTTGTCAAGCTTTTCACACTTAAAATAAAAGTTAAATTACTTATAACCAGAAATTATTCATTCATTCATTGAAGTGGCAAAGTTTTATTTTTCTGCATGTTTTTTGGATAAAAGCATTTTTTTTTTCTTAATAATCTCATAATAATTTGACATAAATAAAAATTTTTATCATAAACTGTTCAATTTTATATTACATAAAAATAAAAATAAACCCTTTTAAGACCATTCCAAATCCTTATTCAATCATTTTTTATTGTAAATTTCTCGACTTTGTACCAAATTTTTTTTTTTGGGACAACATTTAAATTGTCAACAATATTCAATGATGTGATATAGATTAAGCATATAAATATGTCATTTTTTCGAACATCATTTATCATCATGATGTAGTGTGTAAGAATTTTGTCACATTCACATTCAAGTAAAGCAAAAAAAACTAGTCAATTTAATATACATAATAAATAAAAATCATAATAATAATAATAAAAGAAAGTTGAAGAGAAAAATATGAAATGTATTCATCACATACAAAATAGATGATTTTTTTGTACTTTATTAATATTCGTCCCAAATTTTTTTTCGTTTTCAAAGCAATTGTGTGTATTTTTATTTGGAATTTTCCTACACTATAACCAATTTTAATGTATGTGAGTCAATTCATTTTATTTTAATCATATTAGTAACATACGTAAATGTAGCGAAAAAAATGATCACATATTAGTTTGCAGTGTATTTGAATAATAATAATTTAATAATGTTTTGTATAAGGTAAACATGACCCTTTTTTTACTGAATACACATCACCAAAAATTACTCACATAACTCATATTTTTTCTTTTCATTGTGTTTGTGTGTGTGTGTGTGTGTGTGTGTGACGAAATGCAAAAATATATCCCTTTTTGATTGGAACATGTTTCATCATCATAAGTACAATATTTTATTTTTTTATTTATTTATCTATACAATTTATTATGATTGTGCGTACATGAACGCGTTTCATTTCAAAAGAATATGGTTTTTTTCCTTTAATTTTATTATTATTTTTTTATTATATGTTTCTTTTTTTGTTGTTGGTATATTTACAAATTTTATTATAAACGACTTTTAGCTTCTTCCTTTTTTTATTATTAACGAGTATCTTAGAATAATTTTATTATTTTTCGGTAACTTTGATAGAATTTATTTCTTTTTTTCATAGTTAAAGCGATGGTTACTCATTTTTTTTTATGTCATTAGTAAAATAAATGACATTTTAATGTAATAATTATGAAAAAAATGTCAGGATTTTAAACTCAAAATGATAACAATGAAAAAAAAATCTATAATAATACAACAATCTCATTTGAATTGATTTTTTTGTGAAATACTTAGCCCCTGACTCCCGTTTTTAAACAATTGATCAAATTTAACCGTGTTAAGTAATGAATCGTCAATTCCTTTTGGCTATCATAACCCTTCACTCTGAAACCAGTCGGACATCAATGAAAATTCCATTTTCCATTAAAAAAAACTTTCTGAAGATTTCATGTCAAAGAGCAGATCTGCTAAATGCTCTAATGGTGTCTTATAAAGGACACTAAGCAATGAGCTCTTTCAAAAATTAAAATTTGCAACCGTTAAAACCTCTTGCCCCTTATAAGGGACACTTAGGTACTACCGTAGGGATCAATAGTCCCGTATAAAGGACACTAAGCAATGAGCTCTTACAAAAATTCTCTGGTTACTTATAAGGGACACTAAAATACTACCGTTGGATCCAATGGTCTCTTATAAGGAACACTAAGCAATGAGCTCTTTCAAAAATTGAAATTTGCAACCGTTAAAACCTCTTGCCCCTTATAAGGGACACTTAGGTACTACCGTAGGGTTCAATAGTCCCGTATAAAGGACACTAAGCAATGAGCTCTTACAAAAATTCTCTGGTTACTTATAAGGGACACTAAAATACTACCGTTGGATCCAATGGTCTCTTATAAGGAACACTAAGCAATGAGCTCTTTCAAAAATTGAAATTTGCAACCGTTAAAACCTCTTGCCCCTTATAAGGGACACTAAAGTACTACCGTTGTGTCCAATGGTCCCTCATAAGGGCCACTAAGCAATGAGCTCTTACAAAAATTACCTGGTTACTTATAAGGGACGCTAAGGTACTACCGTTGTGTCCAATAGTCTCTTATGAGGTACAGTTAATTTCAAGGTGAAGGAAAGGTTAAAAAATTTTTGAAAAAACTAAGCTTTTCAAAGCATCAGTAGTAGGAATATATTATCAAAAAAATTCTAGCTCCCTTGGTTTTATTTCGGGTCTGAAAAGGTTAATATTAATTTTATAAAGTTACAGGGACTAAAAAGGCCCTGGACAGGATGAAGATTAAAGAATAGTCAAAAAATATTAGAAAATTGTGAAGAGAATTAAAATATATTAGAAAGTCGTTTAAGATCGTAAAGAAAAGAACGTTTAAACTTAAAATGAACCCACTTTATATTGAGATCGTGGTACCAAGTTTTCCAGACATAAAGACAAATTATTTTTAAATTAACTTCCAATTTTAAAAAAATATTTTAAAACAAAAATAAATTCAAAAAAATTTTGAGCAAAACTTGAGACTAAATTTAACCTAATTTATTAATTATTAATTCTACATCTTAATAGATTTTGAGAAGCACTTATTTGATCGAAATTTAGCTAAACTTAGTTTTGGCACATAAATTACTGAATTTTTTTTATTTGAATAAGAAGACAAATACGATTAAATGGATTTTTTTTTATTCAATAAGAATTTAAATTCTAATATTCAAAAATCATAACATAGTAAGAATTTTAATCTTAAAGCGGAAAGCGTAATGTTTCATTTTATTTTTATGTTTTTATTATTAATTTATATTTTCATCTAATTTTTTTTTATTTTCTCCTTCTAAACATTTTAAATTGTATTTTATTATTAAAATCTATTTTTTTTTCATTTTACCTTTTAATTTAATAACGCTTAGAAAAATATTTATTACCTGATTAGATTACTTCATTTTTGAATGATATTTCTTTTGATTCTATTTATAATGATTTTTTTTGTTGCTTTTTATATTGTGATGAGCATTTTTCATTTTAATTTTTTCGGAAAGTCTTAGCAATATATCATCGTCATACACATAATCTAACATAAAATATTTACCTGGTATTATGAGTCTAAATGCATAATTTTCTTAAATGCCTTCCTAAATTCCGGATTAAATATTGTATAAATGATTGGATTAACAAAACTGTTCATGTAACCGAGCCAAGTGGTCAAGATAAATGCTGTCACACCAGGTTGACATTCCATATCCAACTTTGTACACATTGCATCCATTATATTACAGGTAAAAAATGGTACCCAACATATTAGAAATACACCTGAAAATGAAAAAAATAAAATAAATTTATATGAGTTTTGATCAATGTGATATGGGTTCGTCTTCAATTTTATCGATTTCATGTGATGATTTTTCATCTCAAATCTAATAACAAAATGGGTCACTGCTGTTTCGTCACTTATGCCATTTTATTTGATTACTATCAATATAATAACATAAAAAGGTATTAGGTGCCATTAATTTTATTTGTCTGGTTCAGCAAATAATCGAAAGTTTTTTTTTTACATTTCCATTTTCACCTTATTCAATATTTTCATCAATTTGCCTTAAAATTTACTGGTATGTGAAAAGAAAAATCTTAATTTTCACTTTAATTTCATGTTGATTGATGAAAATTCATAGTAAAATACCTAAATTAAGATAATGATGGTTTAAGGATTTAATTAAAAACATTTTTCAAACTTAATTTCATTGTAAAATTAAACAGAGATCGTTGAGGGAAAAAAATATGTCAATTGGATAAGGATTAAACTGGAGTCAAGTCACGTATTGTAATGCAAAATGAAAAGGAAAAAAAAATTAATTAATCAATGTATTACTTTATTTTATTTCTGTATTCTCAAAGCCAGACAACTTATTTTTTTTTTATTTTTTTTGTCATCTTAGAATCGATTTCAATCGATAGAATCGGTGTATGGTAAAATTAATTAAAAGTCGATAGAAGTTGATTGATGACAAATTAATCCTTTGTTGTTGAAATCGATAAAATTAAATTAAAAAAAAATGTAAGTGTTAAGAGTTTCACTTACCTAACACTATTGCTAAAGTTTTTGTTGCTTTTCTTTCTTTTTTAGCAGACGATTTTTCTCGTTTTTTCTTTGATGCCTTATTTACCTTATAAATAGTGAATCTGAAAATATAAAATGAAACAATTTATGGTAAGATAAAAAAAGTATTTTTGATAAAAATAAAATTAAGTTTCTATGAAATGTATTTAAAACGATATTTCATAAATTTTTTCATGTCATAAAATATTTTGAATGTTTTTTTTTAAGAAAATGCACTATTACAGACGGTTTGTCGACTGTCACTCTGATACTCTAAGATCACCATCTAAAATGGTCCATTGAAGCGATTTTATGTGTCTTGTATCGTTTTTGATAGGTTTTGATGTGTTCAGAGCCTTTAATTGTCAAAAAAATGTTTATAATGTTTTTTTAAGCGATTTCGGGCTTAGAAAAAACTTTTTAGCCTGAAAATGTCACTTCATAGATTTATAAAAATTTTTCAACCATAAGTAGGCAGACCATTTGCTCTCATTTTGGCGGAACAATCCCGATTTATGGATCGATGTCCCGATTTTCGATTTTTCTTTCATTTGTCCCGAGGAAAGTCCAAAAACTGACCTTAGTTACATAAAACGTTCGTTGATGAGTATGCAGATTGGTAGAGAATACAAAATTACATCGTCTTGTATTTAGATTTTTGGACCCACCAGAGGGCGCTGAGGGGTTTTTTTTGTGAAAATTGGGTTGATTTTTAGAGTTTCCTGAAAATGTTTCCAAGGAAAAATTCGTTGATGAGTATACAGATCGATAAAGGATTAAAAATTACAGTGTCTTGTATCTGCGTTTTTCAATAGGACACTCTAGAGGGCGCTAAGAGCTGATTTTGTAATCAACACGAAGAGAAAAAAGTTTTAAAACAGCAAAAAAATCAAGTCAATCAGAGTGAATGCCGTCGATGAGGGTGCGAGGGTAACCGGGAGGGTCCTGGTGGGCCGAAAATCCCTCATCAAGGCTGACAATGTGGTTAATGAGGTCGTTGATAAATTTAGTCTAGTAAAAAATGAATAGTTTTAAACTGTCTTGCTTTTTACTTTCAAATGCCGATTTTTCATTTCACTAATCCCGATTTCATCAAAAATACTTGGTATAACCATGAGCATATTTTTAAAATGATTCATCGATTAAAATGCACTTTTTTTTAACCTTTTTCAGTGTTACGTCTACAGAATTTTATGAAAGTCAATAACCGATAAATCAAACTTAGTTTTTAATAAAAATTATAGTAATAAAAGATCAATTGCTTGTAAAGCTATTATTTAAAACAAATATTTTTAGTCTCAACCAGTGTTGCCATTTAGAGAGATAAAAAAAACGAAAAAGGTCTCTGAGAGTATTTTAAATTTTCAATCAAATAAAAAGTTTTTATAATTTCCCAAAACAAAAACGGAAAAACATTTATGTAATAATATTATATTCAGTTTTTGCCACACTCACGGTAAATTTCTGATTTTGAGATGGAAACTTGTGAAGAAAATTCAATCACTAGTTTTTGTGTTTACTTTTGTCAGGATTTGAATTTATAACAGTCAAAATTCATACTGTGAAATACTCAAATGCACAAATTTTTTATTTAACTTTAATCTTAAGGATTCAAATTAACTGTTAGAAAAAAGAAATTATTAATTTTTTAAAAAAAAATATCGGTTTTCGTGACTTTTAGCAGGTGGTAAGACGTACTAACCACTGGGATCAAAAGGGTTAAGAGAATGAAACTAGAAAAAATCAATTGTTTTGGCAACACTGCTCTGGATCCCAAAATAGCATCATGTCTGATAAAATTCGATCTTAAATTTTTCTTATCTCCTTTCATTTCACCAATAAATTCCCACTAAATGTCGTTAATTTTTCTTTAAATTTTGCAATTTTCCAAATAAATTACTTTTGCAAACTCCCAATAATCTTTATGTTTGTTCAACAACCATCATCTATTTAACGATAGATACCTTACTGTTCAAATAGAAAACACACACACACACATTTTATTTATCGTTTCGTGCCTTTTTATTTATTTATTCACTTATTTTGTTTATTGATGCCACTCTTTTTTTGTTGTTCCTCGTTTTTACTGCAGAAAATATTTTATTTTTTCTGTTTATTTTATTTTATATTTATTTTCAATGATAATATTAGCTATTGAAAAATATATTTTACCATCAGTGTAAAATAGATACATTCACATATTTTATGATTCGTGAGATAGATAAGCCCATCATTTAATTCAAAATTGAATAAATTCTTTATTTATTTATTTATTGTACGAATTTTTACTCTCTCACTGAAAATTGCTTGTAATGTATTTTTTTTGTACTATTTTTTTTTTATTATTAAATTGATGATTTCACGATGATTTACAATTATTGTTCAAAAAGTAAAGGCTTTATCAATTTGAAATTTATGGTTTAACATGAAAATGGATAATATATGATTGTATTTTTTTTACTTTATTTTAATGTTAAATCGAAAGTATTGAATCAACAAAATAAAATGAAATATGAATAATTTTAATGTAAAAATGCGATGAATTACCTGCCAAAAAAAATGAAAATGATATCACTGACATTTATGATTTTTTTTGTTATGTTTTTCATGATATAATGAAATTTAATGAGAAATTTGAAAAATGAAATTTCAATAAATAAAAATATTTCTACCTTATATAAATAAAGGTCAAACCCAGTTTAAGTGTGTACCGTATTCGTTTCAGGAAAATGCAATTTTCGAAATTCGATGAAATTTCTGCTGATGCACGCAAAATGAATACATTACAACAACAGAATAAAATGGAATAAATTTGATTTGATTTTTTTCATTATTTGTAGATATTTTTTTTTTGTCTTTCGTTTAAATGTATGTATGCATGCATGTTTTTTAAATTGATATCATTTTACTCTGTTTTCAAGGCATTTCAGGTGAATTTATTATAAAATCGGGGTTCAATAAAAAGGATATTATTTACGAGTGCTCCAGGCAAATGATAGAAATATGAAAATGTTTTATTGTTTGATTCAATTTTCTTTCAATATCTTATAAATAAATTGAAAAGTTCTTTACTAAATTTGGGATGTAAGTGTTGTCTCTGTGTCTTGTGATTTTTTGCATTATTCAAAGGATTTTTTTAAAAATCATCGAATATCATAGCCAAATTCTGATAAAAGTGTTCTTAAAATTCAACCCTTTGAAGGCTCTGTTCGCTTTTTCGATTTTCATGAGAATTTTTCTTCTTTACTTTACTTTTCCCGTTTCATTGAATAAAATAAAATTAAGTTCTTCTTATATCTATAAACAAATGTTAATATTTTAAAATTTTTTGAAAATTCCACAATTTTGAAAAATTATGGAAATTTTGGTAAAATCAAACATTTTGGGAAAAATTAGGATTTTGGGCTTCTGAACGCTTTCAGGCTTTGAAGCCCAATTACTGAGCCTTATTTCTGAGCTCAATCTCAAAGCTTATGAGTTAAAGTTCATTTTACTAAAATTTTCATACTATAAAACCAATCAGACATTTTTCAAATATTTTAACCGTTTTTTAACGGTTTTTAGGCTCTGGAGTCCAATTCTTGCTCCGATGAATCATTCCGGAGTTATGGATGGAACAGACTTACAAAATGACAGTGAATAAACCGTCTGTAATAGTGCATTTTTCCATACGAAATGCTCAAAAAAAATAATGGTAAAACTTCAGAGTAATCCCTTAAATTTATCCGTCTCAGCCTCTATAAATTGTCTGAATCATACCCGAAAACGCATCAAAAATTAAACAAAAAACCACGTGTCTCTCATTTGAAATCATCTCAATAATTTCATGATAAGCAACATCATATTTCATAAATGAAATAATTTTTTATGATCGGCATATCTTTTGTTCATTTATTAATCATCAATGTTAAAGCACAAAAAAAGAGAACAAATAAAAATACAATATTGCTGATCCTGTAATTTTCCTTTGAACATTAAAGCAAAGAAAAAAGAAATCGTGTTCAATCCAAAACAAATACATACAATTCTGAAAGGTATGTAATAATAAATTATTGATAACTATATTACATGAAGATTAAAATGACTGTTTTTTTTGTGTTATGTTTTTTTAGGATACACGTGCTGACGCTCCGGATGTGGAGATTAAGCTTGTATTTTTTTTCTTATGTCTCAAGTGATTTCTTTAACAAAATTTTTTGGATTGTAACATGAATTGAATAGTTTTCAACGTCATCAAAAGGTTCCTGATTGATATTTCCGGTATCATAAGTAAATGAATTTGGATATGGGCTCTCGCTTCCGTACCGATTTCAATTATTTATTCGTTGTATTACGGATTTTTTTTTTGTATTATTAAAGTCATTTTTGATTCAATGTCATTGAAATGAATGAAATTAAGAGCTAATTCATGTTGGAGAGTAGTGAAAATTGATTAATCGCACAATTAACATGTGTCGACTTCCTTTTCCATCCATTTTATTTGTGACACCAAGGATATTATTTTTTTTTTTATTATGAGTTGTTGTTTTCTAGGAAATGTACGGTTTTCATCATTTTTATATACATTTTTAGTGTATGAAACAGATGTTTTTCGTTTATTATGAGAGAAAAAACTAAATAAAAATGATTAATCACATTAAATCAGATATGGTCCAGCATGAAATAGTTCTTAGTGCTTAATTCCTTGGATGAATGACGTCAAAATTAAATGAAATTTCCTCATAATCATAATTCAACTTAATTCCCATTATTTTATATCATTAAATTTTAACTTAAACACTTGAGAGCTTTTAACGTTTAAAAAACATTAACTCTTAAAATGGCAAAATTGCTGTATCATGTATTTTCCACTCTATTAAAAATAACCATAATTCACAGTACAAACACTCTAAAAGCTAATTAAATAAAACTAATGTGTGGACATTAACTTAAATATATGTTGATTACAAAAGGCTACTCTTGTTCTTGGTATATCATTATTATTATTATTTTGCATCATAAATAACTGATTCACACCTATTATGTAATGTGAAATGTGGGGCCATTAAAGAGCGCGGTATATATACAAAAGGCATTTTATTTGATGATGTTGGAGGAAAATAATGATGACCAGCATAAATTTTCATATAAATAAAATTTACAAGTGATATGAAAATTTTGCTCTACACTTAACAGTTAATTATATCCATTAATTTGATGTATTTTAAAGATGTTGTCGCCTCTACTTACATTGAAAATTTGTTAGTTTAGGGAATTTTCGCATCATTGATGCTGGAAAAAATGTTTCGTACTTATGTTCTGACTTAAACCTTGGCACAAGCTCTCTCTTTTCTCTCGAACACAAACTCTCTTTTTCTTATTCTCGCCTTTGGACACAAGTTTTCTTCTCTTTATCTGGCTTTTGCACACAAGCTCTCTTTCTTAGGCACAAACTCTCTCATTCAAGGCAGAGTTTCATACTTATGTATTTAAATGAGATTTGATGCCTGGTCTGATCGTTTTTTACAAAGTCCACAGAAGAAAATCAAAAAGTCATCTCTTTCCTTCTATCTAATTCATCTTGCCAGACTCCTCCATCCTCTTAAACTTCAAATCCAGTCTCAGAAAACATAAAATAACATAATAACTTAATTTATTTATTTCAATCACTCTTTTATCCTCATAAATTTGACTGACAGGCACATATTGTGCTTTTCAATATAGCAAAAAAATATTAAAAAAAACTGTTAGCGATCATGAACAATCAAAATAAAAGCAACGCGTAACATAATAACAATGTAACACAACATTTTTTTCCTTTTCTATTCATTATTCTACGTTTTTTTGTGCCTGCGTATTTTTTTTTCTTGAATGAAAATTAAGTAAAAGTGAAAGGCGGAAACTTTAAGGTGTCATTTCTTGTTCAACATTCAAATTTTTATTTACAATGATGAGGTGAATATTTTATTTTTTCTTCTTTCCCACCCTTCTTTTGATTGAAATTAAATAAACATGTAGACGCCTTTTGTTTTGATTTTTTTTTTGTTTTTGTAACTTCTTTTGTACACGGAGCTTTTATCAATTTAAATGACTTTCAATATTGGAAAACGTGTGAATGTAAAAAAAAAATTATGCTAATATTAATTAAATTCAATGTAAAAAAGTGTGAAATGACTTACCTTGACGCTTGTACATTTTTCTTATCCTTCCTAGAGTCTCTAGAATTAGTTGATAGCGTTGAATCGTTACGTGATAATGATAATGCTGATTGTACGCCACATCGAACTAATGAACTGATTGGCTTAAGATTACTGCAAAAATTTATTTTATTTCTTTTTCTTCTTATTTTCAACTTTTTAGTAACAAAAATTGGCATTTGCCTACTCACCTATATTCTTTACGTGGTGACCCGTTCCTCCGATTTGTCGCATTTTTATTTACAATTATTGTAGCCTTACTTTGTGGACTACCTGGAGGAGAATGACTTACAGCTAAAATATCGTTAACATCAGTTACATTTGATGGAACATAACCTGAATCATGATTACCATTTGGATCGGCAGCGAGGTGATGTTGTGTCGTTATTTGAGTCATCACACTGCAAATTTTACACAAAAATCAAATTTTTTAACAAAATGGAATCGACCAGGAACACAAATTGAAAATAAAACATTGAATGCAAAAAAAAAATTTAACTTACTTTCCAGCCTCCTCCACAACAGTAGCTAACATAAATTCCGTTGATTTATCATTTATTATTACTTGACAATCATCAACATCAGGGGATCTAATACATTGTTGCATGGTAACATTCAAATTTATTTTTTATTTATTAAAATTCAGGTTACACAAACACACGGATAATGAAATGGAAATAAAAGAAAACAATTGGATCGAATCGGTTGCAATTTCATTGTATACAAAGAGAGAAAGAGGTAAAATTTCAAAATCTAATATAACTATCTTCTAAATAAATATATGCAATGATTATTTGGGTTTTATGTAAATATTTTTCCATTCAAAGGACACAGACTAGAAAAGATGTGAACAATAATAAATTCCTTTACATGAAATAAAATTCACTAAAACACTTCATATGTAAATAAATAAATATACAGTTTAAAGTATTTTCATACAAAATTCGAAATAAATATCGTTCACATGGAAATATCTCTGGTTTATTTAGAGAAAAAAAAAATACTAAATTGTTCAAATAATGTTTTGTATTTTGCCAAAAGGTATGAAATTAGTGTGTTTGTGTCCAAGTCCATGTGTGATGCTGTAACAGCTTACAAACCAAACTAAATGAACAAATTATATAGTAAAAAAGGAAATATGCCTAGTTTTTGGTATATATATTTTTAGTGTTTGTCCTTTTTAATTCACATATCCATCCTATTCTGTAAAATCCCATTTAATATCATTAATTCAATATGTGTGACCGTTTCATGTGAATTTTGGATTTTATGGTGTAGTTTTTGTGTGCATTTAAGTGTTATATAGTGTAAAAAAGGGATACCAGTTGAACAGTCATGGATATTTAAAGAAAAATTGTAGTGAAAATGATACGCAAGGATCCTGCAAATTATTTTATTTATGCGATAAGATACATAAATTGAATGAAACCTTCTGAGAAATTGAGTTGTGGAATTTGACGTTAATTATTATTTTAACTTTGTGGAATATTTTACTATCAGAAATATGAAATTTTTAATGAAGGTAGGTCTAATTCGTGGAAATTGGTAGGTTCAGTGAAATTTGAGTGATGATAAGTCGCTTCTGAGAAATGTTTTTCACTTCAACAGGAAAAAATGAGGAACGTGGCTGCAAGTTTTTTTGAATTTTTAATGGAATGTGGTCAAGCAGATTCCTCTGTTTTGCTTGGCGCTTGCGGAGTGGCTGCGGGGTTAAAGTTTGATTTTTTCAAATGTATTTTTGGTGCATTTCTCGTCGTGATTTTGCGAGGTAGCTGACTCTTCCAAAACCGCAAAAACTTCTAAATTTGTGTAAATGCATAAAATTCTCATAATTCTCGAAAGTCGTAGAATTTTTTTAAAATTAGGGAAAACCTTAGAAAATTCCTAAAAACTCGTAAAACCGTACAATTTTTCAAAATCGCTGAAAAAATTTTAAAATTTGCAAAACCTCGGATAATTTTGGAAATTTCCAACATCGGAATTTAAGGCGATTCAATGGTTTGAGCGATATTCGAAGTTCTGAGGTTTTTTTCTTCAGCTCTTGAAATTCAAAAATTCGTGGTGCTGCAATGGCATTTAAAAGAATGAGACGTTTTTTGACTTTGCATCGAAATACTTTTTTTGAAAAAGTTCACAATTTTTTTTTGAAACGTTTTAGAAATCTCGAATAACCGTTTAAATTACTGTATGGGTTTTTTTTGTATTGAGGCGATCACCCGTGAATATTAAGATGAGAAATTGAAATTTTCTGGTCAAAAATTGCTCAAAACTGTTTGAAGGTTATTTTATTTCGAATTCCTGAGCTTATCAAATTAAATTTAAAATGTTTTAATTTAATTTTTTTGTCGAACAGTTTTATGTTGATCATCATCACATATAAAACTATCACATGCAAATAAAAGATGATTTTTACCAGAGAAAAAAACAAAGTGTATTCTCAATGGATTTTAATGGTTTACTGGCGTTCTCCAAATAATGTTATGGGTAAATATGGATAGAGTTAGTAAATTATGTATTTTTGTTTTATTTACTACTTATTTGCTTTACTACAACATTCATTTTACATATCCGTCTATTTTCCCTTGGCATACTATTTAATATTTGAACAATTTGTTGTTGGAAATCTGTTTATTTTACATTTTATGTGAAGGAATTTAACATTTAAATTACAAATATAGGAGCAATGGTTCCCCAAACATTTTGTAATTTGATGATTTTTAATGTATTTTGACGAAAAATACTTTAAACAGAGTAAAAGGAATTTATATTTTTTAACATTTAAAGTATGATTCAAATGATTCAAATAGTTATGTTAGATTTTAATTTGATATTTTTAAAAAAAACTCACCCAGCATTGTCGTCATCCTCCTCATTTGAGCCCGACGCTGTGTTAGTGGGCTGTTCATCTGGTACAACCTTAGATCCACTTTTACTACTACCATCTAATGTTGTTTCAGCTAATCGTTTATTAACAGTTATATTTTCTATGATACTACCTCCCGCTGTGATATCCGAGAGATGTGGTTTTCGGGCAGCTCTTTGTTTTGCTGCTCGTATCCGAAGTGCCTTTGAATATGAATTAAATTTAATTTTGAATTGCTCTTTGATTTTGAGGGTTTAAGTTTACCTTAAAAATACTCCAGTACAAAAAGATCATAATAATGCACGGTATATAAAAACTACTTAGCGATGAATATACAATAAAATCACTATTATAAAATAAACACAGATCCGGAAGTCGGTCTGGCGTATTATTCAAGCCTAGTACAATTGGTGAACCAATTGCTGCAGATATTGCCCATACCAAAAGTATTGTGAGGCACACACGTCTACTGTTTTTATGTTTTGCATATTGGATTGGCTTTGTCACAGCAATATACCTGAAAATAATAAAAAAATTGAGAAATTTGTTATGAATTTCAATGAAACATGAAAAAAAATTGAGATTTTTGCATTTCAATGAATGGAAACGCCTGGTCTTTTTCTTTAATAGATTTCATTTGAATATCATGTGTCTCTATTTCAAGTCAAACTTTTCAGAAAAATAAAAACGTGATCCTTATTTAAACATCTGAGAATACGAAATTTGATTAAATTATGAATGATTGAATGTAAAACTTCTTCTTCTTCTTCTTCTTCACAGCAATCATAATAATGGAACTAATTAACTATTCATATTCTTGAAGTGGATATGAAACTAAATTTCGAGGAAAATAAGAAATTCAATTCCAAAACATAAGTTTCTCAAACTCAATTACGATTCATTCAAAACCATATTGCACTAATAAAAAAAAAAAAAATGAGTGTTAAAAAAATACGAAGAATATTGATTGACTGACTTGTGTCCCGAATAATAAGTTGACTTATTGGTGATTTTTATTTCCATTGAATCACATTTTTTGAAGAAAATTTTCGGATAAAAACACCCGGTTACCATATTCAAATGTCATTTCATGAATGAAAGCGTATCACGTTTCAGTATAAGATGAATGTTTTTCTTCGTCTTCTTCTTCTTTTAACAGAAACATTTTTTTTTTATAAAAATTCAATTGAATACATAATTCGAACACATTCAAACTTTGATAAGGTCAGAAAAATGTTGTATGGAAAAATATCAGTTTTCTTATTCAATTTCTTGAAAGATGAAATTTAAATTCATACATGAAATTGAATAGAAAAATTTTAATCGCCTTGAAAAGAAACGACACAAAATTTTATTTAAAAATATCATTTTTTTCTTCTTTGTGGATCACGTGCCATATTAAATGTAAAATAACATAGGTCTGAAAAGTTTTATGTTACATTTTTTTCTGTATTCATTTTCGTTCCTTACGTTTTTCGTTATTTTGATTCATTAAATACAAAAATAAAAAAAAATTAGAATAGGAAAACAAACACATGGTATTCATTTAAATTTGACGAATAAAATAAACGTAAGCAAAAAGATATCATTCAAATGAAATTCAATCTCTCAACATATTTTTGCATGGTTTCATGTATATGAAAAAAAAGTGAAATTACACCTGCTACCTTTTCTTTTTTTCTTTTTCTTGTTCAGAAAATTTACAAAAGTAAATAATTATAAATGTTATTCTGTGTACATGCACAATGTGTGTGTGTGTGTGTATGTGTGTGTTATTGTGCTTTAGCTCATTAAAATTATTTTCAGTAATTTAATTCAAAGAGCTCATACGGTGCTCGGTTTTACAAAATTTTTCACAATAATTTTATCAAAAAAATTTGACACGC
The DNA here is from genome assembly GCA_900002565.1 of Culicoides sonorensis. Classification (NCBI taxonomy): domain Eukaryota; kingdom Metazoa; phylum Arthropoda; class Insecta; order Diptera; family Ceratopogonidae; genus Culicoides; species Culicoides sonorensis. Next base: position 1,073,636 of record LN483366.1, read on the forward strand.
TGCTACACATTGCACGTAAAAGAAGTGTTCTAAGAAAATTTTAGTCAACTTTTATCACGCAGTCACAGCGTGTAGTCATTCAAAGGTTTTCAATGAATTTCAGGCTGGAAAATCACTTTTAAAATAATCAAATGTCGAAATTTAACTCCTTTTTTTAATTTAAACAAATTCAAGCCGTTACAAGAGGAAATGCGAACAGGTTGAAATAAAATTTCCTCTCCAACCTTCCACTTTCAATGGCACATCAAACTTTGAAATCAAGTTTTGTTCCCTTTTCACTTCAAATTAATCAAATCAAAAAAAAAAGAGAAGACAAAAATATATTAACATGTGAAAATATTTTCCACTTTTATTATTCAATGTGAGCAACGTGTCAGAGCACATTATGACAAAACGGAAGGAAATTAAATTTGAAAGCATTACATTTACCTTTTTTTTCGTCGTCGTTGGGTAATTTAATTAAAAATTAAGCAAATTATTCATTGACGTAAGAACATTTAATTGTGTTCATTATGAAAAATTTTTATCTTAATTTAACATTTAATTTTTGATTTCATGGAAACAATTATTTATTTAAAATAGGCAAAAAATTACACAAATTACCTTGGTTAAGTAAACAAGGAATACAATAATTTCAAATTAAAACACATATTTCAATTATCAATTTCATATTAATTAATAATTAAAACACATATTTTCCCTGATTATAACTTTTTTTGTGTGTGTGTGTATCTTCATAAATTTAACATACACATTTACACACGTGTACAGAAAGTAAATTAATTTTCATTTAAAAACACTTTTCATAAACCACAAACATTGTGTATATTAACAAAAAACAACAACATCACGCACATCATAATAAATTTCTTGTATAATCATGATTAAGAGCTTCTTTACTTTATTTTTGGGACCAGCAGGGAGGGGAATATATAGAAAAAATATGTTTAAATGTTATTTACTTTCATATATTATTCAAAAATTACATGATGTGTCAATTAATTTTCTTCAGAATATGTGTGTGTAATTTTTTTTGTTATTTTTATGAATGAATGACAAAAACATGTCAGCACTTTTCGATGGTTTTAACTAAGACAAGATTCGCATATTAAGTTTAAGAAATGAAGGCGATTAAAATGATTATGAAAATTGGAGATGAAATGAATGAAGAAACGTGTGTGAAATGTTAAAATTTAATAATAAACATAAATAAAATACTGTGAAATTGTGAGTGAGTTGATTTGAAGTGTGAAAATAATTATTAATTGATATTTAATTTGAAGACTCATATCAAGATTTGAAATTTATAGGAAGTGAGAGGACCGATTTTTTGTATGAATACTTCTCTAAATTGAACTTTTTTGAAAAATTGTAAGTTTTAGAAAATTCAACGTTTTTTTTTGGAAATTGGTCGATTTAGATAATTCACAGATTTTTGAAAAATCAGGCGTTTTCAGAAAATTCAACGGTGTTTGTAAAATTAGACGTATTTAGAAAATTCAGCGATTTTTCAAAAGTTAGACGTTTTTAGAAAATTCAACGTTTTAGGAAAATTTAGATGTTTTTAGAAAATTCAACGTTTTAGTAAAATTTAGACGTTTTTTTAAAAAATAGGACGTTTTTTGGAAAATTCAACGGTTTTTGAAAAAATCGCACGTTTTAGGAAAATTCATCGCTTTTTAAAAAATTGGACGTTTTTTGGAAAAATCAGACGTTTTAGAAAAATTCAACGCTTGTTGAAAAAATCGAACGTTTAAGGAAAATTCAACGTATTTTAAAAAATCGGACGTTATTAGAAAATTCAACATTTTTTGAAAAATTGGACGTTTTAAGAAAATTCAACGTTTTTTGAAAAATTGGACGATTTTAGAAAATTCAATGTTTTTTTAAAAAATCGGACGTTTTTAGAAAATTCAACGTTTTTTGAAAAATCGGACGTTTTTAGAAAATTCAACGTTTTTTGAAAAATCGGACGTAGTTAGAAAATTCAAGGTTTTTTTTTAAAAAATCGGACGTTTTTAGGAAATTCACGAATTTTTTGAAAAATTGGACGTATTTAGAAAATTCAACGTTTTTTGAAAAATCTTTATTAACTTCAACTATCATTGAAATTCAAATCAAAATGTATAAATTTCAAGGTAACCCGAACAAAAACATTAAAAAATCAATTACAGTCACAGTTTTTGAATCTATCCTCAACGCTTTTACTAGTGGTCTTTGAATTTGAATTGTAAAATCTATGGAATATTTTTTTACATGTAACATAAAAGGATTTCTCTATTTTATATGGAAATAAAGTTGTTTATACAAAATAATAAAATATTCCCAAAGTCTCTGGGGTGACATCCATTTATTTATTCATAAATTATTGCTTTTCACATATGAAATGTATTAATATTTTGTATAAATTAGAAAATATATTCTCTCTAGTGGTGATTTACTAATGTTTTTCCCTGTCTCTCTCCCTTTTTTGGCTTTCATTACGGTTTTCTGATCAAAAGCATATCTTTTATTTATTTTGAGTAATGGAAAAAGGCACACACACTCAATTTAAGTAGATTTTATTCAAATAAAAGGCTTCATTTATCAGAAAATATTATTTCAATGAGCTTTCTATTCATTTAAAAGGAAAAAATGAAAGGAAAATAAATTACAAGGAAAGTCAAGAAAAATTTCCGTTTTCAATACATGCTCATTATTATTATTATTATTACAAAAAAAATAGCATAAATAAACAAACACGTGTGTGATGATGAATGATTTCCATAATTTATCAATCAAAAAATTTAATATAACACATTTCACCGTGAATTTTGAACCATGCAACTTTCAACAAAACAATTACTGTGATTTATTTTTAAACATAAATTTTAGAAAAACAATTTAATTTGTTTTATTTTTTTTGAACATGAGAATATTGAAAGAAAACCAACATTTTTCACACATATGCTGGTGTGAAACTTTTTTAATATCGTATTTATGAAAAACTTATATAGACTTTCAATCATAATAATTTTAAAAAATCTTTTAAACTTTCTTATTTTTTCAGTGTGTGTCTGTATGTATGAGTATGTGAATATCAAATCTCATAAATAACATGAAAAAGTGAGAAAATCATAGAAAAATTTCGTTCCAAACTGGTTTTAAATGTTTTCGTGAATTTGGTACAGTCGAAATTCCATATATCATTAAATTTTGAATTTTCTCATATTTTGAAAGTTTAAGGCTTATTTTTGAGGTTTCATCGTGATTTGAATTGAATTGACAGTTGAAATTCCACATTTTTTGTTCAAAACACTTTTCCTAGGATAAGACCCTCGTTAAAAAACCCAAACTTTAGATTTTTTACTTTAGATATTTCTTTTATTTACATATGACAACAGCATTGTTGTTATGCTTCTTGTTGTTGTTGTTGTTGCAGTTGTAATAAAATATTAAAAATAAAGGTGTGTGACATAAATCAAAAGTTAAAAATGTTCTACATCCAAATAGGTCGTCTACACTTTTTGTCTCATAGATCTCATAGTAAAGGGAAAAAGGAAAATCGAGTTGTAAAAATAGGATCATGCAAAAACAAGTCACCATACAATAAATTTCATCCAAAATAGAAAACATTTTACATACAAATTCAACCCGCAGGTGTAAAATACTAAAAGCTCACTGTTTTACTTTTGCTTGTATTTTTTTACATACACACACACACTCAAACACATTTATTTAATATGAGTTTCTTGAGTAAATAAATGCCTGTAGACTTTTAAAATAAGTGTAACATACATGTAAAATAATAAAAAAGGGTTGGTAGAAAATGGTGAAGTTTCTCTAGAGTACCGTTATATTATTATTATATTTTTTTAGGTTTTGTCTCGTATTCAGAATACAAATAAGGAAGATGTTTCAATTCAGTTATTTTGAAAACTATATTAAGAATTCAAGGAACTAAAACATAAAAGATAAAGACATTTGAGAGAACAATAAAAATGTTTTTTGAATCGTCAAAAGACGTGTGCTGAGTACAATTTAAATGATAAATAAATGATTAAGATTTTGTATGAAAACTAAAATTGATACTAAAAGATCAAAAGAATCCTTTTGTAGAAGACAAAATTTTATTGAATTTCTTTCAAATAACACTTCAATGAACTATGAATTTGTTTGTTTCAAATCTGAGAAAATAAATTTCACTTATCATGAAATTTAAGAGGACATAAACACAAAAGATACGTTTTTGGTCTGATAACTTTTGGATTTTCTTTGTTATGCAAATTATGTGATATTCCTTGTAAGACCTTGGTCTACTGTTTTGTTGTCTTTTATGGAAATAAATATTGATTAAGAGAAAGGTTCAACAAATTAAATTAATAAAACATTAACCCGTCGTATAAATAAATATATTTTGCACATATACTTTATTTAAGAAAATCGAAAGCAATATTAAAGGATGGAAAAAATAAGAGAGAATTAAATGAAAGTTTCATAAGTGAATTTACAAGGATAATAAATACTAATGACGTTCGTGTTGTCTATTGTCTATGAAACGGTGGACTAGAAAGAGAATACAAAACGAAAAATTCGTGCCGTCCAAAGTGTTAAGTGAAAGAGATGGCGATGTCCGAAAACAAAATTTAGATTTAAGTGATCTATCGGAGCGAGGTCGGTTTGTTTCTTGTTTCTTAAAATTTCTAAATGGTGGATTTAAAAAAAAACAAAATGGCGAAGTTTTCAAAATGGCTGAGTTTTATTCATTATCATTTCATTTCATTTATTCGGCAACAACAAGCAAAGCCCTAGGATACAAAAATTTAACATTGACTACTTAATTCTATTCCTAAATTCGAATCTACTAATACTAAAATCAGTTTTATCACAGGCTGCATTGAATTCCCTCATCACTCTACTCATGAGTTGGTAAAAAGTGTAGTTTCTCCTGCTAGCTTTGACTTCAAACATGTGAGGATATCTTGTGGTCACAACTGGACAAAACAGGTTTAGAGAGGATAGAAGCTCTGAGCTGTCCAACTTTGAAGTCAGTATGTCAAAACCAAACATGAGCGTTGCAGTTGATCGACGTGTTTCCAAAGATCCTAGATTGAAGGTTTGACACATTTGCTGATAGTTGAGATTGTTGTGATCACGAAGGATGGATTTTCTCAATTCCAGTAGTATATTGCTGATAATGAGGCGACCAAACTGCCCTACAATACTCGAGCACCGAGCGAACGAAAGCATAAAAAAGAGTAAACTGGAACCTTGGGTCACGAAATTCAGAGGCTTGACGTAAAATAAAGCCCAGGATTGATTTAGCTTTAAAAATTCTAAAAGTGTTGTTGAGATCAGTAACATGTAACATGGACCCACCATGCCAAGTGTCCCAAGGGCTAGCTTTATTAAATCTTTCGTAACCCTATCCTTGAAATCGTTTCATTTCATATGCAATACAAATATATAAATATCGTTATAAATCCGATCTGATCTAGAAAACACTAGCAAAGAACAACACTGAAGTAAGTGAAATAAACTCATTTGCATTAATTAGATTTAATACAAATAATGGGAAAAAGTATCTACTTGATATCTGCCGTTTAAAATTGTTAAAATAAACTTTTTCTTGCCTCAATGCAATATCAGAACATTGTCTGTGACTTTTCTCTCTAGGAATATAAGAATATTGTAAAAGATTGTTTTTTGTGTGTGTTTGCAGTTAAGACACAAAATGTGTTCACTTTTGAAACACAGTGTAATAAAGGTGTTGTGTAATAATAATATGCATATTGCCTTGCGGTTACATGTCTCACCTCGTTGCAACGTGTTTCAAATGTGCTTTCTTCTTCTTCTTCCTCTCATTTAATTCTCACTCAAAGTTTAAAAGGAACAAGTTACGTTACCTTGTTACAATGAATTTCATATGAAACTTATTAAGAAAATGTAAAAGAAGTATTTTAATTAAATAAGTAGTTAAGATAAAAGCTGTTTTACGAAGCATTGAATATACTTTTTTGCAATTCAAATTATTTCCCATCTTTATTCTCATTATTATTATTATTATTATTAGTAAAAAGTATTTTTTTCCTTTAAAAAATCAAGTGAAGTGAATCAATTGAAATAATTGGAAAATAAATTAAACACTTCAGAGGAAAAAATTAGTCATGCCCATCCATGATAAATTTATTCAAATAAATATTCTTCTCTCCTTTTTTGTGTGTTTGTGTGTCTTTTTTTTACTGTGCAACGTGATACCTTTGAAGCATATTTCACCAAATAAATATAATTTTTTTTTTGTTATCATTACAGATCATAATGAAAATTTTACGCATAATAATGATAACAAAAGGGATATGAAATATTGTTGTTTTAAAGAGTAAATGATGATGAAAATGAATAACAACAAAAAAAGGGATAATGATTATTTTTATTAAAAAATGGGCTTTTGTTTTTAAAATGCTACACACAATTTTATGATAGAACTTTTTTTTATATTTTTTGCAAGAAATTACTGATGCGGAATATCACATTTTTAATATTTTTTCATAATTTTTTCAAAGAATTGAATTGAATTTCAATGAAATTTTGCTTGAACTTGTACTTGAAAAAAAATTAAATCTAAATCGATTATTGTATGAACGGTGATTCTTGTAACTGAGTAAATTCGTTTGACAGCTTACCAAACAATAAAAACGATTTATTAGTTCATTTTTTCTAAAAATTTCAAATTATTAATTAAAAAACTGCTTGCACAGTAATTTTATTTAATAATATTTACATGAAATTGTAATGTCTACTTATAAGTGAATTATGGAAAAATAAAATAAATATTGTACTGGAAAAGAGTGTTTTAATCAAAACATATAAATGTTAAATCATCATACTTTCCTAACATTATCTTAAAAAACTGCGCACTTTTCGAAAAAAAATATCGAGAACTGCGCACTTTTTGACATAAATATCAAAAACTGCGCACTTTTCGCACATAAATATCGAAAACTGCGCACTTTTCAAACATAAATTTCGAAAACTGCGCACTTTTCAAACAAGAACTTCGAACACTGCGCACTCTTCAAACATGAATTTCGAAAACTGCGCACTTTTTGAATGTGAATTTCGAAAACTGCGCACTTTTCAAACATGATTTTCGAAAACTGCGCACTTTTCGAACATTGAAAGTTTTTAAATATCAACCTCCTCATTTTTATGTTCTCCTGGTACATTTAGAGTAAAATAGAAATATAAAAAATTTTTATGATCAAAAATCTGAAGCGCAGGAACAGGTGAACATAATCATGAGGAGGTTAAAATTTAAATACTTTCAATGTTCGAAAAGTGCGCAGTTTTCGATGTTTATGTTAGAAAAGTGCGCAGTTTTCAATGTTTATGTTTTAAAAGTGCGCAGTTTTCGATGTTTATGTTTTAAAAGTGCGCAGTTTTCGAAGTTCATGTTCGAAAAGTGCGCAGTTTTCGAAATTCATGTTCAAAAAGTGCGCAGTTTTCAAAGTTCATGTTCAAAAAGTGCGCAGTTTTCGTAGTTCATGTTCGACAAGTGCGCAGTTTTCGAAATTTATCTTCGAAAAGTGCGCAGTTTTCGTAATTCATGTTCAAAAAGTGCGCAGTTATCGAAGTTAATTTTAGGAAAGTATGAGGACTTAGAATTTACATATTTTGATTAAAACACTCGTTTCCAGTACAATTTTTATTTATTTATCCATAATATACTGATAAGTATACATTACAATTTCATGTAAATATAACTAAATAAAATTACTGTGCAAGCAGTTATTAATTGTTAGGTCAGCTGTCAACAATGGTCTTTGCTTATCGACAATCGTTCGAATTGACTCAGTTGCAAGAATCGCTGTTCATACGATATCTTAAAGTTTATTAAATTGACTTCATTAAACGTAAATTTGTTTAACACCAAAGCGCTTTGATCTTATATTTGCAAGATTCCAAGAAAAATAAGCGTCCATAACCTTTCTCTAACCTCAATCAATGTTTTCATATCTTAAAAAATAATAAAAATTTGTTTGACCATAATTTCTAATCCAAAAAAATGGTTTAAATAACATCAAAAAATTGTAACATTTAAGAAAATGGGTTATCCTCTCATTTTTTGTTTGTTTAACTAGAATTTAATGATGCTTGTAAGAATATTATAAAAAAATGGATAAAAAAAAAGAAAAATATGGAAAGGATAATCCCATATTTTTAATTTATAATTCTTTTTACCAATATTTTTTGTACTCTGTTTGGGTTCAGAATTTATAAATACATTATATTTAACGTTAGATTATCCAGATGCTTGATCGTTGTAGAAAATATTTGAATGAATTATTCAATATTGGGATATTTACTAGACTGAAGTTATCAATGACCTTATGAACGACCTTCAGCTCTCAGCGTCAGCCTATTTTGCGGTTTTTAGGCTTTCCTGAAAAATTTAACATGGGCAAAGTCGTTGATGAATTTTGTACCGTGTCAAGAAGAAATCACAGAGTCCGAAGATGCCTTCCCGAAGCTGCCAAGATCGTTAATGAGACCGTGGATAACTTCAGTCTTGTGGGATATTTTGACTGTGTATGAATTTTTAATTGAAGATTAAATTCAATTTCAAAACGATTAAAATGTATCTACAACTTTGATTCACTTTCAACAAATTTCAGATTTAATATTGACTTAAAAATCAAGTTCAACTAAATCTCGAATAATTATAAGGGTACTTGGTTACAAATAACCGTTAACTTAATCTAAATAAAAATATAAGAAAAACAAGGAAACGTAATTTATGTTAATTAGATTGTACTCTCAGAAGAACAAAGAAAAAAATAACAATTAAATTAACCAAAATTTACTGTTCATTGATTGATATTCTAATTTTTTTTCATTTAAACGACAAAAACCTTTTTTTCTATTCATGACAGATACATGACGGAACAGCGACAGAATGTTAACATTTTTTCTGATTTAATTATTATTATTATTATTTTTAGTCCTCTTAAAAAAAAATTAAAAAAAGGGAGGGATGAAAACAGAATACTCAATTACATAACATCTTTTTACGTATTCTCTTTGTTACAATTTTACTGTTGATTTTTTTTTCTTATTTAAATAAAGTTAAAAATAACAAGGGAAATAATTAACTAAAGAGGAATTTCCTGCCCTGTTTCAATACAAAAAAAAACAAAAAAAATTGAAAAGAAACCAGATTTTTAGCAAGTTTATGAGTTCACATCAAATTTTATGTTGATAAAAGAAAATGAAACCAGTTCAAAACTTTTTTTTAACTAATTTATTTTAAACGTTTAAACACCGAAATTGACGTTATTTGAATAATGAGAAAAAGAAAGGCACATTTTTAAAGACGTCTAATGTTTCATAATTAACGCAATGATTAATGTACTTCACATTCTATGGGAGCAATTATCATTCTTTCTTTACAAAATACCGTTCGTTATTTATTTTCTGTTTTTTTTTGTAACATTATTTAACAGATTTGATTTTTTTGAAAAAAATATTAAAAAATTGTCACAAAGACGGTTTCTTAAAATTTTGAAGGGAAGCAAAAAAGCATTGAATGAATAAATAAAAAGAGAAAACTTTTCAAAAAAATATATAAAGTGATGATGATAAAAAACATTTATAGGCATAGAGAAAATAAATAAAATAATAAACACGGTTGTTAGCTTATTTATTGTATGGATTAACACTAAAAAGTGTGGAAGATTTTGAAATGGAAATGAAGAGTAAACAAAAGTTTAACGATTTAATTTAAATTACATCAGTTTGAAATGATTATATTGAAAATTGAGTAAATCACCAGGCGTTCTCATCATGAAATTAATTTTTACATTCAGCCTAATACGAAAATCATGTTTTGATGATTTTGAAAAAAACCAGGCGTTTCCATTTAAAATTTAATTTTCCATTCAAAATTTGATTTATTTCTGAAACTTTAAACTATTTGACAGGCCCTTTTCAACAGTTGACTGACACCGAATTGGCTCTCATAACTTCTCTCCTTCTAAAATTTATTCAATTAATTTGAAAATCATAATCAAACAAGCGCTTACATTCCTTTTTAATTAAATTTTCATCATGTTGATTAAACATTAACGGTTATGTACTAAACACGAATTTAAACTCAAACTTTTTTTTTTGTTCCTTGTTACTTGAATTCAAAATAAAATTATCACCTAAAACATTTTATATTATTATTATTAAATACACTTATTTTGCCTGTGGTGTAGAATGAAAACAAACCATTTATAATTCCATTTTAAGAGAATAATAATAAAGAAAAATGAGTATAAAACGATGATTATTACTGTTATTGTATCCTCAAACATGAATCTGATGGGTGGATGAGTAAATTTGGAGTAAATTGTAACAAAGTCAAAAAAGTGCGTAGTATTTTCTGGGAAATTACTCTAAATATATGTATATGGAAACGCAATTGTTTTTTTTCTCTGATATTATTTAACTGATAAATAGAAGGAAAGGGAATTTCAGTGAGAATTTCTACATGAATAAATCTAGGTCAAATTTCCCTTAATGTGCCGTATGAGTAGGATCTGAATGTGGATTATTACTATTAATATTATTATTGTTATGACTGTGCGTTAATGTAAGTGTCTGGTCTTCTTTTTTTTTGTTTGTATTTGTGCAAAAAAAAGACAAAGAAAGTGTGCCGATTTTTAAATTGAGATAATTTGAAGTGAATGTCCTGCTCTAGGCATTTTATCGTTTGTTTCATTTGAGAAAAATTTTCTTTCATTCGTTCTTTAAATGTCTCAGTTTCTAAAAGTAGATGCCATAGTACTGTCATTAAGGCATTCGTTCAATGTGAAAATGCTGTTCTGAACAAGAGAAGACTGCTGCACATCTGTTTTATGTATGTCCCAAGGTTGCCAGATTGCGTAGTATCACGCTGGGTGAGTACTTCCCCAGTTTTGATCCCATCATAAAATTGAAGGTGTCTGCCCTGCTTAGTTTTCTGAAAAGGTCTGATCACTTTCCTGAACTGAATCAGGTCTACTGGGCTTTTTTCTTGGGTATGCACAATGGACCTGTCTATAGGTCTGAGTGATGGTTCTCTTCTGAGACCGCCCTAGAAATCTGATCTAAGACATTCGTCTGTCTTTCTCAATTTTGTCCTTTTCTGGTCCGATAAGGATGTGACTGCTCTCGGATGACAGTATAAAAGCTAAGATCCATGTTGACCAGGTTTAGGCTAAAGGTTTGGCGTTTACAATTTTATGAGCACAAAATGACCCTTTAAACCCATGGTGGAGCCTTGTAGACCCTTCCCTGTCATATCTCAGTCATACTGCATTTCAAATGAACGTTTTTCAAAAACAAAAAATGTTTTTTATTTTTAAATATTATAATCAAAATCATCATCATTGCAAGGAGTAAGAAGTAACATTAAAAAAACACAATATGCAGCCATAATTAGACAACATTGTATAATAATATTATTATTATTATTATTATAACACCCATCAAAAGTTTCAGACTATAAAACAATCGTAAAAATGGAAAACTTTTGTTGGCAAGCAATAATACAGACGAACAAAAAAACACCTTAAAACACATAATTTGCACAACGAAACCAGACAATTTCTTCATATAAAGTGGCTATTAACGCAAATAATGTGGTTTTGTAATAATATTATATGTCTTCTTTTTTGTTCCTTTTTCTCTCCAGTCTGATATATGTTTTTAGTTATAAACAAATTCCTTCTATATGCCAAAGTCATTAAAGCAACTTTTATTTTTTCTAATGTATTTTTATTTTATTTTACAAGGTGTTTCATTTCGTTTCGTTTCTTCTTCATTTTATTTATCGAAACAAAAGTAAGGTGATATTTGTGTGTGCTTTTACTGTAATTGTACGTGATCGAAATGTTATTTTACAATTCTGAACAATATGATGCATGACGACAACCCGATTTTTGTTGTGACTTATTGCAATAACAACATTGTTACAATTCGTATACAATGAATTTATTACAGAAACGTTAAACTTATTTTATGTATCTTGTTTTCCTTTTTATTAGTGTACAACTCGAAGATATAGGAAAAAATAAAATAAAAAAAAATAAAAATGAAAAGAAGAAGGAAACATGAAACTTTTTACAATAACAACAAGCAATAATGCATCTGTTAATGTTATTTTTATGACCTTTTGTCGTCCATATTCATTTTATTTTAGTCTTTATATTTAATGGGATATGGTTTGTGTTTTCCTTCTAACATTTCCTATGAAAATCTTGTTTTGTACGGGAATGAAAGGAATATGATGATGATAAAATGGAATGTAAAATGTAGTTGAGAGTCATAACTTTAGATTTTTTTCTCATATAATACAAGCAGCCAGTTTTATTACTTGAACTCTAGACAATGAAATATGGCTTTGAATTTTTAAGGTATTGTTCACCTGTGCAAAGTTAAAGGGGAAATTTATTTTAGCTGCATTGCTGATTTCAATGATAATGCTCATATTTTATGTTCGAATCACAATCTTTCATGGGTGATCGCTGATAAAATATTTTGTTCAAATGCTCGGGTATCCGTGAAAATTGTTGACTCTCTACACTGTAAACCATACCGCATCATAAGGAATGTCTATAATATTCAAAATTTTTATCCAAATCAATAGAAAATGCGTTAAAATTGCATTCATCCAACACCTTGCAAGCGTCAATCAAAGATCTTCGTCTGCCTACCAAATAAATTTGTACTGCGGGGCGTTTTCAACGTACACTTGAAGATTGCTGGATTTCTATTAGAACGCAAGTTTTGATCAAAGTTTTGACTTTCTTTCGGATTAATTTTAGATTGGGTTTTGCAAAGCATCAAATTCTTTCCTATTTTATCCAAATCACGCTGATTTACGTGTCAAGTCACAATTTGAGTTAGGTCGCCCATTTCTGACCTGAATATTCATCCTAATTCCAGATTCTCTTATTTTTTTTCAATTCAGCTAATTTCATTACCTTAAACTCAGAAGTTCAAATGCATGACACAATAAACCTTTTTTTACAATACACGTGCCCATTATCCGGGAGTTAACTAAAAGTAAAATGCAAAACAATACAATTTACTACGATAAATTTAAGGTAAATCCATAAAAACTTCATAAAAAAAAGTCACGTGTCATAATTTTTTTTTCCATTTTATCCAGAAAAATGACGAATTTACTTATAAAAAAAATTACTATGGTTTACAATCCGATCAACTAAGAGATTATTTTTTGATAACATATTTTCCTTTTTTTTCCTCTCTCCTTTTGTTGTGCTTCGAAACATAAATGCACGACGAGTAATTTTTATTTTTTTTTCATATCATCGTTCTTCGCCTTATTTTACCTTTAAATATGAGATTTTACTTTTACATGGCTGTGCAAACCGCAAAATATTGTGTAAAAGTATCGTTCATGGTTTTTTGGTTTCTTTTTTCTAGACATTGTGGAATTTATTTAAGTGCGTATTTATAAAGGTTAAGAAGGTTCATAGAAGGATCACTTATGACTTTTATGAAAAATATATGATATAAATCAAATTGATCTTATAAAGTCTTTTAAGCATCTACCTTAAAAAGTTTCTTGTATCTTATCTTAGCATTTTATTTTTTCATTTAACCCAAAACACAACTTAAATCTTAATTTTTTACTATAAAATTAATGATATTGTGTTACAAATGTTTTGTTGTATTAAAATTAAAATGAAAATAAGATAAAACTTCTAATTTTTGACATGCTAAACCAAAATGAATGAATGAATGCCTGAGGGCTTATTCAAAAGAAGCTAAGTTTGTAAACTTATTATAAAATACAAAAGAATTTTCGTGTAAAGATTTTTACTTTTTCCACATCTTAAATGTAGTTGACATCTAACGCAAACAGGAAGTTATTAAAAGTAAGCGTACACTTGTATGTGTTTTTGTTATTAAATGAAATACAAAAACAAAAAATAAAAGCATGTTTTCTTGGAAATGAAAAGCATAAAGGCGTCTTTTTGTTTCTGTCGTTGTTTTGTTCACTGTTTTTTAAGACAAATATTTATGAAAAAGCCTCGAAGCTATTTTATTGTTTCTCATAGTAAACATGTAATTGCATTTTAAGATTTTATATTATTTGAATTTTCATGGTGGTTTTTCTGGTGAAAATAATGCGGGTTCATTACAGAGTAAAAGTTTTACATTAACTTTCCAATATCATAAGTACAGGGGGAATTCCCTATTTCATTAAATTTTCAATGAAATTTAATTCAAATGACGTATTTGTACCTGACTTGATATAATTTGAACACAATATGACTCCTTTAACCTATATAAGTGACTTTGACCGCAAAATATGGACAGAGCTGGATTTAGATCTATTTTTTCTTTTACGAGGGGGCGCGCAGTAGGATCAAAGTAAGATATTTTTTAATCAAGTTGGAATTACTTCTGAACACACAGTCCAATTTGAATGAAATTTTGAAAACAAGTCCAAAACATATTGCGTTTTCAAAATAAATTTAAACTAAATAATTAAACATTAATTTTAAAAAGTTTCGGAACTTCTTGAGAAAAGCAGCCTTATTTTATTTTTTTGTCTTCTTTCACAAAGCTCATTGGGTAGCTTTGCATAAATTACCACACAAAGAGATCGTATGAATATGAATTTTGTTATATTTGTATGTAAAATCGTAAATGATGTAGTAAACTATACAATCTTTATATAAATTTTGACGTTGAAAGAGACGTTGTTTCTTCGCTGGATTAATACTACTTCATCACTATCTTCTTCGATTTTGAATTTTTTCTCGCCTGATAATTTCTCTGATAAACCACATGTTTAAGTTGGTTGATCTGTTTTTTGGCGCTCTGCACGGCATCCTGATGGCTCAGGCCATTATCCCCTTTTAACAACTTGTTGAATGCATCTTTTGTACTTATGGCGAATTTGCCTTGTGTTCCTGTCAAGTTATTGGTAAACAGAAACTTCTATGCGAACTGTACAATTAAGTATCATTTCAACAAAATATTATATACAAATATGCAGGAATTATTATTAGTCAACACAAAGCATACTCATTTTCGATATTTATTTTAGAAAAATATTAGTGATTTTTGCGAACTTTGAGGGCTCGTAGCTCGCGGATTTTGGCATGATGTCTCTACACAGCCTGTTAGGTATTATCAAGACCTACATTTTAAGCCTAATCCCAAACGTAATAATGATAAATAATTTTTTCCCAGACCAAAACGTTTTTCTATAGAAAATCCCATATAAGAAAAAAAATTGCTCGACTAAAAAACTTAGAAAATGATACTTTTTTGAATTTTTTTTCATCTGAGGTCTTGCATATGTTCTCTTTCGAATCATATAAAAAAAAAATTTAAAAAATGACTTTCATTTTTACCCTTAATGAGCAAATATTTGTTCTAATAGCCCCATAGTGAGGCGGAGGCGTTGTCAAATCTATGTTTTAAAGTTAAATTTCGTTTTCGTAAGACGTCACAATTTGTTCCAACAAATATTGAAATGTTTACAGGATCTGAATCACTCCCTTTGATTTCCTGTCAAATGTATCAGTCCATATTGGGAATTCACACTGTACAATTAAAACATTCATTGAAATGTGCTTTTGTCAAAATTTAACGTAATTTTTCCATTAAATTTAATTTTAATTGATTTGATACTCACCGATCTATTGATATTGCAACTAAATTAAATATTGATGATGTTGAACAAATAACATCCATTGCTATGTAAAAATCACATACAAAATTTGGCAGAGACCAAGCTCCATTTACCTGTAAAAGAGAATAAAAGAAAACAAAAAATTAATAATACAAAAATACATTTAATTATTATTAATATTTTTTTTTCTGTACTAAGAGAATGAGGAACGAAAAAAATAAATTGATTTTATTTTAATATTAACATTAATTTAATTTTCATTGATTTAATTTTGTTTTATTTTATGCTTCCATTTTACATACACTCTCTACATTCATTCATAATGATGTTAATAATAATAATTAAAATATACGTTTATTGCCTTCCCATATAATAAAATAAAATAAAATTATAGATAGGAAATTGAGTCGAAAATCGATATAAGTAATTATTATTAGTAGGAGAGACTTTTAAATAAATAATTTAAATTGTCCTTCCATCACATTTTATTATCAGAATTGTTATTACAGTCACCTCATCATCTATAAATTTTTCTCTATCTATTTTACACTCATTCACTCACAATATTCTCAGTTTTACTTAAAATAATAATGTAAAAGTTAATAACTTTGTGGAAAAGAGACATTGATAAATTAATAAAAGCACTAAATTGAAAGCATCAAAATAAGATGAAAATCGATATTGATTTAGTGATGCTTTGTCCTCATTGTTACCATGATAAGAAACCATTTTAAAAAAGTTTGCTGTGGTGACAAGGGACAAAAAAATTGATAAGAATGAAAAACAAAAGAAATAATTTTAAGTGTCTTGAATTAGAGATTTTAAAGAGAATTTGTTTCCTTTAAAAGACGAACATTTTGATGACACAAAGATGGACGTATTTTGCCAATTTTAGGCTCTTGGTATATGAAATATCGACTTGGTCAGTTCAGAAAAGTTGCAGCTTGAAATATTTTCTACAACTTTGCTTCAGGTCATTTTAACACTCTAAGCTGAAAACGGCCCGCAAATCATAGTGGATCGTGAAATTAAGGGTTAACCCTGGTGATTCTCAATAAAACATGAAAGTAATCCATTTCTCACAATTTTCACAATAAATTTGAAATATCCCAAAATTTTTCATGGAATTTCATACCTATTTATCCTTAAAACGATTCGTCCATTTCAAAAAATGTAAGATGTACAATTCTGAAGAAATGAAATTTTTATTTCAAATCCTATTAACTTTTTTTATTCTGTGAAATTCGACTTAAATTTGAAATTTAGAATCGAAAGACAACACAATAATTTGTAAAGACAAAAAAAAAAATTCTCATTTTTAAGCTTCTTTGATTGTATCAATTTCTCTATAAATAAATTTATTTCATCTTCTTTCATAATATCTATATTTTCCTTTATTTCACGCTTGTCTTCATTCACAATGTATTTTTTTTATTTTAATATTGAAAAAATGTTGAGAGAGAAATGAAAAAAAAACGACAAAAGTAAATAATAATAATCCGGTTCAAATCACTTCATCAATAATAAAATGTGTAATGAATATTCAAAGACGAAGTAAAAGGAAAAAAAAATTATTACAAAAGAAAATGCTTCATTATTATTATTGTCATTGTCTATCAGTTGAACCGTAAATTGTCGATAATCGATATTATTGCTGCTATTATTCTATTTTATGCGTCGTCAACAACAACTCACCATCACCACTAATAATGTCAATTATTATTTTATTTTATTTTATACACAATCACTCACACCATCAATATTTCCTAATTTTTTTTATTGTATGGAGAAAAAGGAAGTTTTGTGAAAGGTGATGAGATTTTTTTTCTTCTTTTTTAATCTAGTAAATTGTTATGATTGTGATTGTGTTATTATTGGAATACAATACAATGAAATCAGATACTATTAAATTTCCAAAATAGATTTCGGTGTTTAGTGTAATTATGAGAAAATAATTGGTATCAATCAAAGGAATCGATCAGAAGGTGAAAATATGAAATTTATTGCATATTTTAAGGGGTTTAATGAAAAATCTTGTAAATGTCTGTTAAATGGCATCATAAATTTCATATCAAATTGGAACTGGCTTCAACTTAAACTGACTTTGATAATGGATGGAATATATTTTAAGACCAGATAGCTTTAGTTCATATTTTACAGATGAAACAATATTGAATGGAAAATTTCTCTAAGATGAAGTCTTATCTTATTAAAAAAAAAATTCATATAAAAAAAAATTTTATATAAAAGGTTTTTTACTTGCAGATTAGAATTTTTACTTTACTTTTCTGTGCTCATCTGTGCTTTTAACAATATCATCACCAAGCAAAATTGTTTTCTAAGAGATCTCTTTTACATTCACATTTTTATGGTTTTTATGATGCAATATGCCACCATAAAAACATACATCGTTCTCATATCTTGATTATACGCCATCCATATTTTTTGTAAGCATGGGTTACACTGTATCTTGGTTTGTAAAAGCATATCACGAATATAATAAGACGAAAGAAAAAAGGATATGAATGTGAGTTTTTTTTCATCTGTATGTTAGTAAGACGAGACAAATTCCTTATGCAACATTTTCTTATGTGAAATTCTGTAGATTTAATTTTAATATTCATTTTTCAAGGAAAATTCAAAAAAAAAATAAAATAAGATGTTAAAGTGAGCAATGTTCCTGCTCCCATGTTTGCATTTTATTATTTATGAACTAAATTTTAATACATTTTTATATTAAAGTTAAAAAAATGAAATTCCATTATATTGCACTCTGATTATTTACATAAATGTTGATTGTAACAAAATATCCGTGTTTTCACTTAAAATAAACTACAGAAATGAATTTTAAATAACATTTACTTTGATTATTTACATGAATGAAAGAGAATTGAAACATGAGTTGTTGAGTAATGGACAAACAATGTAAATTTTGAAGTATTCTGACTTGAAATCATCATTTTATGTTAGATAAATATTTTTGCATTTAATTTTCAATGCTCTCAAGAGATAAAATTTTGAGTAAACATTTTCTTGTGTACACACAGAGAACATTGCGAAATAAAAACAAGGACGAAAAATGCAACGTTATTAAAATGTAAGTTTTAAATGACAAAAATAAGAGGGATGACAATAAAAATAATAATGATATAAAGAGGTGAATAACGAGGAAAATGCATTCTTGAGATAAGAGCTCTAAGGAAACTTCTTGAAAGCAATTCACCTCATATAAAGCAAAAAAAAGATGAAAGAACTAAACGGAAGGAGAAGGATGTTTGTACTCAAAGTGAATAAATTAAGACATTTTATGAGATAAAACAGTCTTTTTGGGATACCATAGCAAAAGACCAGGCTAAAGATATAGAAAACCGCATCAAGAACAGAATTACTGGTCTGTGAGTTAAAATAGCGCCAAACTTACTTTACGACAATTAAATGAACTAACATAAATTTTCGAAAATGACCACGTAAAGCGCCAATCTAAAATTTTATACTGATTTTTTTGCTCATATGGAATGTCATATACGTGGGTGAACGTACTAGAATTATCTCTCAGCGCCTCTTGGTATGTTTATCTGGGATTTAATTTTTATTCCTCCAGATGGCGCTTACATTTTATCGTGTGATTAAGCAAAAAAATTAAGGCTCAAAGTCATTGTTGA
Source organism: Culicoides sonorensis (assembly GCA_900002565.1). NCBI lineage: Eukaryota > Metazoa > Arthropoda > Insecta > Diptera > Ceratopogonidae > Culicoides > Culicoides sonorensis. Next base: position 1,092,980 of record LN483366.1, read on the forward strand.
CACCTGGAGCGTGCTAAGAAGGATCCAGAGAACCTGAAAACATCTCTACAAGGCTGTTTGGTGGATCAAAGCGATGGTTCCCTAATGAAGATGGCTTATACACAGGCAAAGTGTCTTTTATGCACGGAGCGAGCGATATGTTTTGTGTAACTTTAATAACAATCACTATAAAAGTTTGTTTTTTAAATTAATTTCATTATAATAAAACTATAATGAGAGTTGAAAGTTTATTTTTTCTGTAGCCAAATTAAACAGAAAAAAAATAATAAAAACTTCTAATTTTTAATGATGATACTTTTCAAGTCAATTTTTCATAAAATTGTGGCGACAGTTTTTATTTTTTTAAATTTTTAATATATTCAAACTCATTTCAAACCATATCAGTATCACAGATATTTTGGGCTAATAAAACAGCTCTTTCAAGTCAAACTTTGTCTGTGAAAAAATTCATTATAAGTTGGTGGAGCATCATCATGCTATAGTTGATACATTTTTTTTGTATTATTTTCATATTTTTTAATGTAAAAACCACAATTATTTAAAAAGTTGTAGAAATTTCACACTTCATCATCATCATCATTGAAATGATGAGTTCTATGAAAATGAATTTTACATTATATACTGTAATTAGCTAAACTGTGTTAAGATTTCCTATGATTTGAAAAAATACAGTTCAAATGAATTCTTTAGATGTCGCCTAAAAAAATTTTTATGGTTTTCCATTGAGAACGCAAATGGGAGATGTCTTAAAAATTCGTAGTAGTTTTTATTTATATTCCATATCAAATTTCAACTCTATTAATATTAAATAATTTCATCAAAAAATCTAAAAAAAAAAAAACAAGGGAATCAATTTCAGTCACGTAACTGAATTATTTGTGACAAACAACAAACATGAAGTGTGTCTCTGTCAAAGTAAGTTATAAAAGTCATACTTTGATGTCAAGATTTTATTTTGGATCATCGTGTACGTGACAGGAAATTATTGGTTGAATTTTGTTACCACCAAACATTTACATATTTGCTCATAAATCATGTCAAAATTCATAAAAATACAAAATTTTATTTTAAAAAAAAAAAATGGAGACGTCTGGTCTTTTACTTCCTTTCAATAATATTTAATTGGGTTCAACTACACAAATGAAGATAATAATTCACATCCTTTTAATTCTCGTCTGTTTTCTATTTTCTATTCCATTTCAAATTCATAATTGTCACTGTATTGTAAGGTGATGATAGGAATGATTCTCTTTGTGGTGTTACTTAAACGTGTTAGGTTAATAGTACAAAATGATAACGAATGTGACACATAAAATTTGTGGAATGACCATAAAAGGATAATTTCTTTAGAAAATACACATACAAACATACATACGTACAGTGTATGACATGGAGAATGGAGAATGATAATAATCATCATAAAAGAGGACTTAAATTCTACAATAATTACAAATGAAAGTAAATTATGTTAGAGTGAAGTCAAAAACTTTTGTCTCACTCCATGTTTTCTTTCAATGTGTATGCTATAGAAATTTCATTAAAAGGATACTTTTTCTTATAAAAGTATGTTTGTATGTGTGTGTGTGTGTGTAAGAATGATTATCATTTTAGTTATAATAACCCTTGTTTACAATGAGTCTGTTTTTGATGCCATTACAATGAGACTGTTTGTAACTAAGCATAATTGTATGAAATTAAATATTAGAAACATTTCAGTGATTTCTAGTCCTAACTATTACAATCAACATTTTCTATTTACGTTTTACATTTGTATCTATGTGTTTCAAATTATAACTAAAACATAAGACACCATAATCCCCATCACTAATCCTTATATGATGCGTTAATCTTTCCTTTTCTTAACACTCCTTATACATTCAATTTATTTTTCCTCTCTCTGTGTGTATGTGCTTTGTATTAAAGTGAAAAAGAGTCAGTTAATGAATGTCTTGGTACATTTCTTACAATCAACACACACGTAGACACACACGTACGTCCTCGGATAATGGATGTGTCATTTCAATTAATTAATTTTTACATCCCAGAACAAAAATATGATTCTAATGGTGATTCAGCTGTATTTTGGCTTTGGATTTGTCTTTTATTTTATTTATTCATTATTATGATTATTAGTTAGTGTGTTTATTGACATTGAAGCATTGATTAATTTCTCATGAAATTGGGTTGGTAATAATTGATAGGAAAAAACCTTTCGTTAACTTACGCAACTGTAAATTTTCCTGTTTATGGTTGATAAAATAAGTAAGAGACTGTAAAAATTCCACTGAAACAATTTATGAATATGAAAGTTGTGTTTTTTTTTATAATAATTATAATAATAAAATGTGCTTGAAAAATTAAAACGAATAGGAAATCAAAACATTTTATGCTTTTAAATACAAACAAAGGCTTTTCATGCATTTTTTAACTTATAGTATTTCATTTAAATAATTAATGGGAAGTAAAGTTTAAAGTTTTTAAACAATATTTCCATTTTTATGAGAATTCAATGTAAATAATCTATCTTGCGATTGCTATTTCAAGATTTACACCCGCAATGCTCGGAGGTCTTATTGGATGGCATCGATCCACCTCGCTTTGGGGCTTTCAACTCCTCAACAGACCTCAGGATCGTTTTAGAATAGTACATCTGGGTTCGGTCAGGGTCTATTCGTTCCAAATGACCTGCCCATGGATATCTGTTTACTTTTATAGTTCTAACTATATTTTACTCAGCATACAACTGCTTTAGCTCGAAGTTGTACCTTCTTCTACATTTGTCACCTTCACGCATGGAACCAAAGATCGTATGTAATTCCTGTCGTTCAAATAACAGTAGCCGTTGTTAATCGCTTTTGTTGAGTGGCCAGATTTCGGACCCATTTAACGTGACTGACCTTATTAACGTTTGGAAGATAACAAACAAGGTGTAAGCTGCGAGTCCAGGGAACAGATAGAAAATGAAATAAGGGAAGGGAGTAAAAATCATGTGTGGGCGTGGTCAGTCAGAAGTGAACTTTAAAGGTGGTAACATCTAATAAAATTAACTAAAACTTTGTTAAATAAATTAAAAATTCATTTTGATTAAAAATTAAATCTTTTCTTTCACCAAAAAGAAGCCATAAGTGATTCAGAGATAAAAGAATACATTTTTAAAGGGAAAAAACCCTCACAATGGTTTAAATCGTTGACGATTTAGGTTAATTTGGAACCGTTGTTGAATTTTTCTTCATGTACCTGATTTTTGCTTCATAGATTTCTAATCCTAATCTGGACGCTTCTCTTTTCAGACTATTGTATGTGTTGATTACTCCAACTGGCGTTCTGTTTACAATATCAAGATCATTAGCAAATCCTAAGATCTACCTCAAACCTGCTGCAAGTTTTCGGGATGTTTGAATGTCAGCACCTCTCATTGCACTTTTCAAAGCTACGATAAATAACAGAGTTGACAATGTATGACCATGTCGAAGCCCTGTCTTAGTGATAAAATATTCTAACAACATTGGCCTCTCACTATTTTCCTAATTTCCCAAAAAATAGTATTTGATGCAAAATTATACATAAAAATTTCACGAAAATTAAAGCAAACAAACAAAAAAATTAATGTACCCTTTTATTATTTCTTTTATGAATTTTTTTCAACATGACAAAGCTTTTAATTGTTTAAATGCACATTGTATGGCAAAAAAATTTTCATATTTTCAAAATTACTCTCATGCATGAGAGAAATTGTTTTTTTTTTGTCCTTTACATTTAAATCATGGAACACAAAAACCTACAATTACATGGCAGGATATGAATAATTAACAAAAAAAGCTTTTCACTGTGCTTTGTCACAACTGTTTGTTAGGATAAAAATTTATTATGAAAAAAAAGAGTTAAAATGAAATGATAATTGAAATTTTGAAATAAACAAAAAAAGCGTAAAATCCTTCTTTTGTTATCATTGAAATGATTTACAACTGGAAAATGATATGCGAATTAAATGGTATTAAAATGCGTTTCATTTTAATAATGCACATGAGCATAAAAAATTGTAATTGAAGTTTTAAGGTAACAAGTTAAATTTTATATGTTTTTCTAATTAAGTTTAAATTTCATCACAAAACATCAAAAATATTTTATTTATTTATTTATTTCATTTAAACTTTACACAATATTGACAAACATTTGAGATGCACTTTGCACTTGATAAACAAGTCTCTTGCTACCAATTATTTAGAAAACATGTGGGTTCTTATCAAACCAAATTGAGTTTTGTATTTCTCTGTTAAATTTCTCTCGTTTATTCAAATGCAATAAAATATCTGAATAAAATTCAAATCAAGAAAGTTTGCAATTAAATTTCAATTGATGATATTTTGAACAAATCAAAGTTTGATTTTCATTTATGGGAAATTTCAATTCCAATATCTTCGAGATGGTCGGTCATTGATGAAAGAAAACTTTCAATTAAAATGTGCTTGTGAATGTAATTTAAAATTACTTTTCATTCAATTTTCTTGCTTCAATCTTATGAAAGTTTTTGATAAATGAATAACTAAAACGTTAATTAAACTAACAACAATTTAATTGAAATTGCTTTTCATTATTTCACCATTTTATAGCACAAAGAAACAGAAGTTTGTCTTGGATAACCGATGAAAAGTTTTGGTTTGACTTATATATTCACGATGTCTGTGATAACGAGTTTTGTGCGAGAAATTCACATGTTTGAATTAAATTTAAACACGTGAAAGTTTTAAAGTTTTAAATTGCGTTGCTTTGAAATGTGATATAGCTGAAAAGGACCTTAGTGAAGTTTGTCCCGATTTATTTTTGCATGATTTTTGGGGTGTTCATTTACGTCAAAATTTTTAGAACAGTGAAAAAACGTGAAATGATCGGAAAATGCCCGGAAATTGTAAAATGTTCGGGAAAGTCGGAAAATCATAGTAAAAATTGTTGTGCTGGTGGAAAATTTTCATTTTTCACGATTTTCCCGTGTAAATTACTGCACCTAAAGTAAAATATGAAGATTGGCGAAAAGCAAAAATATTAACATATCTAATGGAAAACTCCAGAGAAACATTGTCCGATTTTCCTGGCTATAGTCTGATTTCCTAACATTTTACTTATTTTTCTTGTTTATTTGACGATTTTCCTGTCAATTTTACGGTTTTTCTGGACCATTTTCCAATCTTTTTCCGAATTTTCTATTGACCTAAAAAATTTTACAGTGTAAAAAATCAGTAGAAATTCCTCTAAGGTCTTCTTATCCTTATCCAAATCATTTATGGACGAATTTTTATTATCATAAATTTGAAATTCATTTTAACTTTATATCAAAAAAAAAAAAAATTCCTTTAAAAACAATATTAAACCCGTCCATTTCACTTCATTTATTTGCTGTATTTTATTATCATGCTTTTTTTTAATGACACTATAAAAGTAAATAAATTCAGCATAATAAATGTAAATAAACTTTATTATTGTTTACTCACTGAATTCAATTTAACTCCTATTTTTCTTTATATACGTATTTTTTTATATTTTTTTTTTGTATCTTTTGGACTTAATCTAATGCAGTAAAATTTTATATAGAAAACCTAGATTTAGATTTTTTTTATGTTTTTTTTTTTAAAAAAAGAAAAATTGTAATGTCAACACAATATTAAATTCTTTTTTATCCTCTTTTTTTATTGTATCATAATCAAGGTATCATCCGATGGATATGTAGAGCTGTGTAGAAATAATAGTTAGCGTAAACAAAATTTAAAATAATGCAATATATGGATGTTTGTTAGAATGGGTAGAAAATACATCCGTTTGCAAACAAGAAGCTTATGTTTGCACATCCTCTTGCATTCGATTTTTGTGCACTGGAAACATTTTTATATTTTATTTTCTCAGCATTTTTTTTATTATTATTATCTGTATAATGTGCGCTGTGTTGTTTACATTACCTTTTAGGCAAGATATGGGCATATGTTATGTAATATAAAAATAATAAGTTTTGTATCGTTTTTGTTTTTAAGAATTCTTTTACGGAACATTTACTATTATTGTTCCGATTTCATTTCGGTTTGAACTTTTTATGAATTTTTTTTCAATTTAACCCATTAACCGCCGCGGCCGCTGGTCGATACTATGGATCAAGTCACTTTGTACTGCGGGGCGTTTTCAGCTTTCAGTGTGGAAAGTCATGTAATTTTTTCCTCTTCGTACAAGAATTCTGTACGTATCTCTGTGGTGTTATACGAAACCTTCAAACGGCTTTCCTGTAAAATTTTTGTATGAAACTCAAAATTTTCATCGAAACGAAAAGTGATCACTGTTATGCAAAGAACAAATTGTAGAAGAAAATTTTGCTCTAAACTCAATATTTCTAGGAGAGGCGGTTAATGGGTTAAAGCAAAACTTTCTATTCAAAGTCAAGCTAATCAATTTAATATTCCTTATTTTCATGTTAAAACTTTTCAATATGCAAATAATTTTGTTTAAAATCTGCCTTTAATATGCAGTTACTTCACTAATCGTATTTTTATCAACCATCCAAAGTAATACGATCAAGTAAAACTTACTTTTCAATATTTTTACCATAAATAAAGCACGATATTTTTCATATGGTGAAAATTTAATGCAACTACTTCCTGATTGAGTTTATACTTGGATAATGCATGAAAGCAATATGTTAAGTCCCTGATACATCCTTTCAAATATAAATTAATTTCCTTTAGATTTTTTTGTAATGTTATGTTGAAAGCGTTTTGAAACTTTAATCAGCTTATATGGATTAAGATAAAAATATGGCATCAAGGATGGTTAAACAATGAAAGGATTAAAAGGAATTTTATTATTATTTGATAATGTAATTTTATGTAAAACTATGAGGATGTGTGATGATGAAAAAATGAAAATTTCAGAGCACTGGAATCTTCAACTGCCCTGTCGAAAGTAAACTCCTGAGTAAACTCAACTCCTAAAAAATTGGGGTTAACTCCTGAAATACAGGATTTTACTTCCGACAGGGTTATAAGAGACTGAAATAAAATTTTATCGGGTCAATAAAGGGAACGTCTTAATTGGAAAACGCCCGCAATGTTCAGTCACTGGGGGTCTTGAAAGCGGTTGGGAAGTAAATAATTGATAACATTTCTCCTCTATTTTGAAAAAAAAATATGGTGATCATTCGTTTAGTGTGAGAGAAGTACCGTGAGTGGTTTCAAGTCCGTTAGCGGCTTAAAATGAATTCAAAGTCATCGAAAAACGAGAATTTTCATTTAAATCAAAGAAATGTTCGAAATTTCAACAAAAAAGAGACACGCAATTAAAACACAAAACCATAATAAAACTTTAAAGTCTTAAAAGTTACCTCTTGATTACCCTTTTTTTATTACTTCCGACTCACATTCCAGTAAAACTAAGATACATCAACCCAATAAACTACTTTCATCATCATCATGATCATCATAAAAAACTTTGGGATAGGATGAAATGAAATCAAAATTTAATTGAAAGGAATTAAAGTTAAATGAAAAAAAAACATCTCATATCATATTCAAGGAATCAAATTAATTATTCACATATCTCAAAGTTTCCCTAAAACTATTAAATTTTATATCTTTCTTTGGATTTTGATTTTATTCATCCTTCGTTTTCTTTTTTCATTTCATTTCAATGAAATTGTTTTTTCATGGGTTTTTTCTTGTACATTTAATTTAAATATGAAATTTCAGATAGTTAAAGGTAGGAAAACACATCACATTAAAAAAATAAAAGCAAATGAGCAATATCAATCAACATTAAAATCAGTTTTGGAATCAGTTTTTGGTTTAATTTCATGTTAATTATCGTACCAGAAAATTGTGTCATAGTCATGGTTTTATCTGATTTTACTTGTGTTTTTTTCTCATTGTGCATGTGTCTTTGTATGTGCAGCAATATAAATATAAAAGAAAACAAGTAAATAACTTAAGACTAAAGTTCAAGTAAAAAAAAAAACACAATGTGATTGTTTAAACTTTTGTAATTTACCATATTTCCGTTTTTCCTTAATTTCTTCAAATTAAAACGTTTTTTCACTGAATATTTTTTTTTTGTTTTTGGTTGTTTAACGAAAAAGCAACATAAAATTTAAAACAAAGAAAATTTATCATGAAAAGTAGTATTGACAAAGTTTTGCATTTCTTTATCATTAAAATCCATATTGTCTTGGAGATGCTTTAAATTTATTTTTTTTTCACTGGCTTCTGAAAATTCAGAACCAAAATATAGTGAAACAAAAAATGCTTTGCAACACTTTGTCATGCAAAGTCAACAAAAAGAGTTTTTTTAAGTATTAAAATCAACATTTAAAAGCTCAAAATAAGTTTAAAGTACAATTTGTTTGCAAAGAAGACACAATTATGCTTCACAAGATTTTCGTTTCTTTGTAAAAAACTTAACTTTTTTGCTTTGTTAAATACAACAGTGTCTCGTTATCAAATTTTATTTAGTTTGTTGCAAATTTTTTTTTTTTGCATTTTAAAAGTAGTATGATGCAATTTAATTTAAAAGTAGGTTTTTTCTCATTATTCACATTTGCTAAAAAGTTTTTTGAACTGATATTCAAAGGAAGTGTTTTTGCTTGAATTAACTTTCTTTTTAAATTAACTGAAACATAAAATTCATGAAAAATATTTGAAAATTAGCAACGTAACCGTGAAATTTCTGATTTAAGCACATTTTCGTTTCAACTCAATCTAAATTGGCTTGTGCTAGGTTTGTTCATTTAATGATTGAAATCAAACCGCTTGTAATCATATTCTAATATCGCTTTGATAAGGAAAGAGAGACTAAAAAAACATTATCGTATAATAAAGATGATAATAAAAATGAATCAGAATCGCGTTTACTGTGATAATATAAAATATGATCACATAAAATTAAATTTATTGTTTTTGCATACAATTACCTTCTCGTATTTCCTTATATTTTTTTTTACACTCTTGATACTTGATTTCCACACTTTAACTTTAGAAACACATCCATACTTTACATTTATGGTTAGACATTTGAACTGTGCAACAAAGAATATATCGACATTTTTTAAGTTAAATTATTTTTCCGTAAATATTGAGATTCAGACCCAAAAAAAATATAACCTTCATTTCACCAAATTTCCAGAAAAATTATTCAAGGAAAAAGTTGTTGTTGAGCATACCGATCGATAGAAATCAAAAAATTACAGCATCTTGTGTCTGTGTTTTACGATTTGACATTCCAGAGGGCGCTTAGAGCTAATTTTTAATTTACACGAAGAAAAAAGTTGAAAAAAGCAAAAAAATAGAAAGTCAGAATAAGAGTCGTTGATGACGTCGTTGAGGGTGTCAGGGAGGGTCCTGGGGGTCCAAAAAATCCCTTTTCGAGACTGACAAGGTGGTTGATAACTTCAGTCTAGTAAAAAATGAATAGTTATTAACTGTCCCACTTTTTGCTCTCAAATCCCGATTTTTTATTTTACTACACGGCAAATATTAAACTTGCCGTATTTGTTGCCATAGACCGCAACTTTTTACCGTAGTACGGAAATTGTACTGCAACATTTTAAATTATTTTTTTCAAATATTTAAGTAAAAAAAAATATATAATTTTATCAAAGAAAATCTCACAAACTTCAAAAAATATCGAAAAATATTAAAAATGTTGCCGTGCACAGCAAAAAATACGGGAACAATACGGAAAGTTTTGAATTTGCCGTGTAGTTTTAATTTTTCACTATAAGTACCTGACATGCCTAGCCTTTGTCTCAAATTTCATGTTCGAGTGTAGTTTTTCTAGCTGACCGGTCAGTTTGAACTTAGAATCGAAAAATCTGAGATCTTGAAGGGTGAACTGAATTAAATCGACCCTGCCATATTTGATACTTTTCAATAAAAACTTCCATTTAAAAATTTCACAGATCAAAAATTCACCTAATTCGCAACAACAAAAAATTCATTGCACTGTGATATTTTTTTTTCAACTAAATCTCAAGTAAACGACCATAAAAATCAGTTTTTCCTTTGCAATAAAATGAATATTCCCATAATAAATGTTAACCGTTATCTAATAATATTTTTCTATGAAAACGTGTATGAAAATAAAATAAAAAATTGTGGCATGATATTGAGATAAATTGTTAGAAATCTTTTATCGTAAGATATGAATAGAAAATGGATTGGTTAAATGTAATTTATCAATCGATAAAAATCCTGATTTAGAATACAAAAAAATAATATATGTGAGGTACATTTTTTCTATTTTACCATGAAAAATAAACAAATAAAAGTAATTGCACTGAAAATATAACAAAAGAAACTAAATTCATCCAAATTATTCATGTCATATTATTAGAATTCAAAATTTAATGGTAAAACTATTCTTATATTATATTGTTTTTTCAATTTCAATATTCAAATTCCAACAAAATTTGAATATGGACTAAATTGATATCCATTGTCAAAATTTGACAACATTAAACACCTGGATTCACTGTGATAAAGCACGTTATTCCATTATTCATTTAATATTAAAATAAAATGAATAAGCAAAAAAAACACAATATTACAAAAAAAATATGTATTTTTTTGACAACAATAGTCTTTCTACAAATCCAATTCCCCAAAAAAAAATTTTAATACAAATTGTATACAATTCAACATGAAAAGCAACAACAAAAAATGGAAATGTGTCGTAAATAAATATTCAAAAAATTCTCACTTTATTAAAATAAATTTACATAGCCCAAGTTTTTTTTTCTTTTGTATTTATATCAATTTTAGGTAAGTGTGTCAATTTTTCAATATTTTTCAAGTTGACAAAAAAATGTGTGTGTTTTTTTTGTTTGTTGCATATAAAAACCAATTTTCTGTGACATTTTGTGGTCGACCTTGATAGTTATTATTATTATTAATTTTTTTTCTTGTTCTTTTCCTTTCCTTTTTATTTTTATCAGGAACATTTCAATTCATTTTTAAAGCTCAATTTTGCAAGTTGTCGCGCGTAAAGAAAAACGATTGAATTTTTTCTTTTTTTTCCTATTTTTGCATTGAATACATTTGCATAAATTAAAATTGAAAGGAGCCTTAAATGAAAAGAAAGAGGAAAAAAAAATCAAAATTTAGCATCATCTGTTCATAAACATAACAAGAAAATCCTTGGTTAAATTAAACAAAAAAAAATAACACTCCGAAATGAAAATGAGTGTTACGTGACTATTTCGAATTGTGTCTGAGTTTGTGTGTCAATAAAATTTCAGATAATTGTGCGTCTTAATTAAAAGTAGAAGATTAACGCATATTTGTCAATTGAGTGAAGAGGAAAAATAATATGTAAATTGGTTTTTAATCAAAATGGAGAATATTCAAATGAAATTTTATATGAAAACTGAAATTGAAGTTGCTAGTCATGGAAAATGGGAGAAAAGGAATCGTTAATGATATTTTAATGTATGAATTTTATCTGGATATGTTGCCAATTTTATGTTTTCTTCTTTTTGTGGTTTATTTCAATTTTATTATTTTTTTTTAAAGGGTGATGGAACTTTGATTGCTTTTTCCAATGTGAAATTTTTTCTCAGGTCCTATGATATGCTGATGCAATTTAATTGACATATAAATTCAGTTCCTAGTCACGTGATCTTTGATCAATGATTTGACAACACCTTGAGATTCCCGGAAATGTGCTTTCATGTCACCCAATCCTTTCAAATTACTTTGTACATTAAAAATTGATGATGATGTCGCATCTTTGAAGAAACGTTCAAAGTCTAGTTCACATCATATCATATACATAAAAAAAATGTTGAACGTTATCGTAAACGATATAAACGAGCGCATTTCTGTAGATAGAATTCACCATATTTGAAAAGCCATTGTGAAAAGTTCCACCATTTCGGGCTCATCAGCCATATTTTTCAGTCGGAAATTTTGGATCAACTTTAGTCGGCCACAGCTGGACAGACAGACGACATCATCAGCCACAATACTCATTATATTTTTTTTCACATCAACGAAAAATTCGCTTAAAGTACACTTTGTCAATTGTAATGTCATTTATGTTCTAACAAAATGTATGTTAAAGTTAATAGAACATGGGTATCAAAATCAGAACATTGTCATGAAAAATAGATGACATGATGGTATAATTCTTGTTCCTCCCACATATGACACCACATACACACACACACATACGTAGACTGATATTTTTATTTATTTATATACACATTTATTTTATTTTCACTATCAGACCACAATAACAACAACAACAACATCACTTTGACATCAGTACACACACAAAACATTTTATGGCATTAAATGAGATTTTGTTTATATTTTATTTTATTTTTTTTCTGTTTACAACATTTTTGTTATTTTGTTGATATTTATTATGCATGCAATAAAAATGCATGACTCGTGATTTTTTTTACATGTCAGTTTGTAATGTCATGGATTTTGTACCAGGAATGCTTTTAAATGCTATTTAACATATTATTATTTGTAGAGTAACGCTTTATTTTAATCTCCTACCTTTTACTCGTTCAATTTTTTTTATATGTTATTTCCGTGTGTGTGAGGAGTTAAGACTGACATTGACATAAAATGATAATGGAAAACATTTTTAAGACCGGATTAAATTTAAAGCAAAGGTCACTAAGTAAAATTTTCCTTATTAAAATTAAAATGAAAACTTTTAAGAAATTCGTTACAGTCAAACGTGACTCTGATTTTGTTTTTATTTTGATGCATCATTCCTTAGAATTTCAAATAAAAAAGTTTTCCATCATCATTTTTTATGATTCTGCATTGAAGCAATTTTCCAGTACATTAAATCAAATCACGATTCATTCGACATTTATTGCTTTTTTTGTCTGTGTGTGTGTTAAGATGCTCACTTTTTAACTTATTTTCTGCATTTGTACTCTATGACTATTATTATTATTATTATTATTGCTCTAATTTTTGGTCTTTATGCTCAATGAAAGGACAATTTGGAAAAAGTTTTGATTAAATTATATATGAGTTGAAGAGAAAAGTTTTATTGTTATGGTGTGATACCTATTCAAAATGAATTATCAATGAAAATTTTATTAGAGCATAAGTAAAATATTATTCAAGTTGATTTAATTTCAAAAACTTAACTTGATTCAATGAATATTATGCTAAATTAATATTGAATGAAATACATTTTTAAGTTAAAACTATTCAATAATGAAAACGCCTGGTTATTTATGAATATTTTTGTTGAACATCATAAAGTGGAGACGCTTGGTTTTTTATATATTTTTTTTAAAAATGTACAATGGAGACGCCTGGTTATTGTTAAAAATTGCAAATAAATCATCATAACTGACATTTTTGAGAGCTTCAGAATGAGACTTGGCATATAATTTGAGCCCCATAGACTTTAAATGGGCTTTAAAATGTAATTTGAGCAATGTCTTACGAACGAGCGATAAATTTTTCTTTAAAATACAATTCAAACCATTATTTTCATTTAAGTCTGTAATTCATCTCATAGTAAAATTATTTCCATTTTGATGCCAGTATGCCAGAAACCAAATAATAATAATTATTAAATTGCAATTCTCTGCAACTGTGATGATAAGACTAATTTAAATTGTTCAAATAATAATCCAATCATTATTTTTCATGATGCTGGCACTTAATTTTATTTCATACAATAATTCATTCTCTCTTTATTTCATTTTACTTGATCATTTAACATCCATACAAAATTAACAATTTATTTTATTTTTCATTCAAATGTCTCGAATGATGATGATGATAACACACCGACTCATTTCACAATTAATTTAAGTGTCTTGTGCACCATTTTATTACCTGTTAAAAAAAATAAAAACGGAATTTATTTCAATGTTAAAATTTTTATGCGATTTTCTTTTGTTTCAGAAATATGAGCAATAATTTATTAAAGTGAACTACATAAAAAAATGTTGCATGTTTTGATGAACATCCTCAACACATACACACAAAGATGAACTAAAACAAACCATATACCAATCAGTGTGTTAAATGGTTGTGGTGCATTCTTAGCTTTACATGTTCATTATTGTTAAAAAAAAAAATTCTTGTTGATATAAAATAAAGTTAAATACAAAAAACAGGTATATGATAGGTGAAATGTTTCATCTAAAAATAACTGAGATTTGAATGAGCATTACTAATTTGAATTATTAACAAACTGATGAACATTCTGCTTTTTGAGTTTTTTAATATTCATTATTATTATTTTCATTTTCATAGGCCTAAACAACTTTATTTAATTGAAAAAGAGTGTTTCACAGATGTATTTTTAGAAAAACAGGTTAAAATTATTAGCATACAAAACATATCTGATACAACCCTTTTTTCATTCAATTGATTGCATGTTTCCATTTTATCAACAAGAATGAATGATAACAAAAAATAAATGGAATATTTTTTTGCTCTAATTTTTTTGTTTGTATGGTAAAATGGTAAAGTTCGTTGAAAAATATTAGAGAATTATTTAATCATCAGCAAAACCTTATTCACGCCTCCAAAAGACATGTTTTGTAATGAAATTAATCAACAATAATTAAATTTACACGGAAATTTTATGTTACATTGAATTTATAATACAAAATATCTCACACATTCACATATGAGGACTTAGGTGTTTTAATTAATTTAAATAATTTTCTCTGAATAATTACACGAAATTCTATTAATAAATTTATGTTTAATACAATTTTACTTTCTGTCTTGTCTTGTTTTCATATTGGTCTATATTTTTATAGTGCATCAAGACGGTCGCAATGGTCGACTTCTAAAAAAGCGATGTTTCTAGAATTTTCTAAAATGCCCGACTTTTGAAAAATCTCGAAATTCTTAGTATCACGGAAATTTTAAAATTGTGGGATTTTCGAAAAAAATTAGAGATATCACAAAATCTCCCAACAACCGCGAAAATTTCGATCAATCGTACAAATTGCAGAATTTTTGAAAAATTTCGAAGCTTTCTACAAACCGCGGAAATCCCAGAATCACGGAAATTTTAAACGGAGCGTTTGCCAAAGAAATTTCAAAAAATTTCGGAAAAAACCGTTAAAATTTGTCTAAAATCTCCACAAACTGAAGAATTTTCACAAACTGTGGAGTTCCAAGAACTGTGAAAATTTCTCAAATGCAAAAATTGGAAATTTCAAAAATTCAAAAAACAATTTTCAACTTTTAAGATCACAAAAAACCGCACAAATTTCGAGAATTTAAAAAATGGTCAAAATTTCTGAAAATGTGAAAGAATTTTTGAACAACCGCGAAAATTTTTAAAACTTAAAATTTCTAAAATTTTGAAAAATATCGAAGTCTTTTAAAACCACAGAATTTTCAGAGTAGGGAAATATTTAAAACAGAAGCGTTTTCCGAAGAAATTACAAAGATCGCAGAATTTTTCGAAAAACTGTAAGAATTCCGAAAACCGCTAAATTTTGTCTTAAATCTTCGCAAATTGAAAAAATTTTCACAAGTTTTGGAGTTTTAAAAACTGTGTTAAAGTCGCAAAAAGTTTAAAAAACCGCGCAATTATGTAAAGATCACGGAATTTGAAGAACTTTCAAAATTTCTAAAATTGTGCAAACCTTAGGAAAAAAGCAGAATCATGGCACAGGTGCTTCTATGACCTACAACCACATCTCAGTTCCGAACTCTTGACCAACAAAACCAATTTTGTAATCTATAAGACACTCATGAGGCCATATGGGTCGGAAAACTGGCCAACAACCAAGTTCGTTTGAGTGCTTAGTACTGCAAGTTATATGCCAAGCCAAATATAATCACTATCAATAAATTTTAAATCAAAAAAGATAGAAAGCTTAAACTAAAATTTCAATAACATCAAGGTGCTTTGTTGTCAAATAAATTACAATTCAATGTCACAAACAGATATTTTTGATCTCAAGGCTTTTGTCTGTAAATTATTCCTAAAATATTCATGATATAGTTGTAAAAGTGATACAATTAAACAAAAGAGACATTGAATTGATTTTGATTTCAAAGCAGACTTATGAATAGTTGAACAGTAAATTGAGCTTGTTAATATTTCAATGGTATTACAGTCATAAATGAATAGTGTTGCTTGGGGAACAAATGTTTGTCATATCTAAGACATTTCATATGAAAATTAAGACATCATTATTGATATTAATCTTTTCCTTTATTACACATTCAATGTCTAAGGAAAGGAGGAAAACATACAAATGAAGGATCATTTCATATTATAATTATTTATAGCTTTTGTGTTGCTTTTCATTGAAACTAACGTCGAATTGGGATATTCCAAGCAAAATTCTTCCGTAGCTTGATCAAAAATGTACATGAATGGTTTTAAGGTTACACATTTATTTGAATTGAAGTCCGAATCTGATATGAAAGAGCTTCACTATTAAAAGGTCCGCTATTGTTTAGGTTATGTATATAAAATAAAATAATGTTACTTGAAATGTGCCCTTTTAACTTTCCATTTACACCCTTTTTCTTTGAAGAAAATTTTCGATACAAATTTTTTTCTTTATTAAATTGAACATGTGTGTTATGTGTGAAAGTATAAAAGTGACAAACACAGACACTTTTATGTGTTTTATGTTGTATGTTTATAATATTAAAGTTGTTGATGACAACCACCCACAGGCCATATTTCCTGCTTTATTGTCATAAATTTTAACACTAACAAACCGTATTGTTACGTTATATGGCCAAGTACAATTTGAACGTATAAAATTAACAACAAAAGAGTTTACCTGCTTAAAAATTGTGTCGTTTTTTCATATGCATATATTTTGTGGTATATACACAAAAATACGTACAAGGAAAGTTTGTGAATATGAAAAATTGTTTACAAAAGTTTAGAACATGACTTGGTTTGAAATTAAGTACAAAGTAATTACTTTTTGTAAAAATTTACATTTTACAACATTTTTTTTGTATGTATATGTAAATTTACAGTTTAAAAGTAATTGCTTTATTTTCTCGTCTAAACAAAAAAAAGTAGGTAAAATTTAATAGTTTTCCACTTACGTTCCATGCATCTTTAGAGATATGACATGTATCGGAAATAATTAAGTTTGTGATACATTTTTGTCACATACTTTCATTCAATTTTATTACAAAAGTTTTGAGTTAATGGAAAAATTTTATACTCTCAGTCCTTTTATTTCCTGTTTGCATTCATCTTTGCTTATTTTTTGCGTTTCTTTTTAGCTGTGAATATTAAAAAATGTGTTTTAACGATGTAATAGTAGGCCATTACCATTTTATGGTCGAATTTATGATGAAAGCTTCCTTAATCCACTAATAAAAATATGAATTTTCTTTTTGTTGCGTTTTTGATGAACATGCTGTCAAAATGTTGTTAATACATAATATTTAAATATAAATAAGTTTAAAATGTGATACAATTTGAAGGAATGTGGTCTTATGAATGTGCATAGAAGGTAAAAAGACATGCATTTGTTGAAGAACAGAAGACTTTCAGAAGAGAGCAGAGAAGAGATGAGAAGTGAAGAGAAGAGAATTGAAGAGAAGAGAAGACAAGACAAGACGAACTTGCTCAAAATGGCTGAAATTACTCAAAAAGCACAGGGTTTTGACGGTCTTGCTCCAATGTGGGTCCATGTTACTCAATGTAATTGAAATTGATCAAATAATATTTTTATTTTATTTTTTTCTTACATTTTCTCATTACAACTCAGAACGATAATAATTGAACTTTTTTTGGTATCATTTTAATGTTACTACATTAAAAAATAATGTTTAAAGGAAAACTTTTCTGATATCATAAAAAAATTCTATACATATAATTTTTTTCTTTGTTGAATAAAATTAAATCCATCCATGAATTTACTGATATGACATTTACTTTCTTCATTTTAAGTTTTTCATACATAAAAAATGTAAAACTAAGAAAAGTTACATTTTCACATAAAAACCAATGAAATAAACCAGATATAAAGTCTTAAATATTTGAGTAATACGACACATATATCATTTAATAAAATGTTCAAGTAACGAAAAACTGCATTAAAACTATACATTTTTAAAAGATGACACACTGAGGACTTTAAAATTTTCATTTATACATAAAGTTCATAGTAATATCATCATAGAAAAATGTCACTTCATTCGTAAAACTTATACAATGAATGATAAAAAAGTTTACTTTTATTATTAATGCTTTTAGGTTTTAAGATATCGTATGCCGTAAACGTATGTTTAAATTCATCCTTTAAGTTAAGCTTGAGATATTTTAAAGTTTTTTATTTAAGGGCTGTTGCAATGTGTGACATTTCAGTATTTTAAATTTTTTTTTTCATTACACTAAATAGATTTTTGTGGTAAATGATGTAAGAAAGTATGACATTTAAGCATTATGAAATTAAAATAGATTTATCCTTAGGGAGGATAAGGATTATAAGTGCTTTTTCCGGTTAAAGAATTTAATTTATAGAGCGGGGAAATATGAAAGCAGAGTATCATTATCATGAAATGATTGTGGAAAGTGCATTTTCAATTTATCAAACTTAGTTTACGTTAAAATCCAATAAAATTTTGATATATTTGGCTTTCCTATCAGAGCTCTGAGAGATTTTGCCATTTTTGTGAGTTTGCTTGTTTTTCAAAAAAACGACGGAAATTTTCAAAATCGAAAAAAAAAACCAGTTAATTGTTCAAAAAAAAGTCTGAATTTTCATAAACTGCAGAAAATCTTCAAAACCATTGAAACACTCCGACTTTTTCAAAATCTTCTTCTTTTAATTTTCTCGTGGAAAACTTTTAATCA
Source organism: Culicoides sonorensis (assembly GCA_900002565.1). NCBI lineage: Eukaryota > Metazoa > Arthropoda > Insecta > Diptera > Ceratopogonidae > Culicoides > Culicoides sonorensis. Next base: position 1,111,802 of record LN483366.1, read on the forward strand.
CAGAATACCATGGAATTTTTCAACACCGCGAGACATGAAGCTTCTGAATAATCTGATCTGATTTTAAGTTCACAGTAGGAAGAGACCAAGAATTTACAATTTTTAACAAAAATTTGCGAGAAACCGACTTCAAAATGAGCCCAAAAGCGTATTTTACCTTGAAATACCCCTTAAAAATCACAACAAAGATAAAAGATTAACAAAAGATTGGAAAAATTAATTGAAAATCTCTGTTCAAACAGATTAAAAATTTTGATGTTTACTAAAAATTTCATTATAATTTCCTTATCGTTTAATATCCAAAATAACAATAAGGGTTATTTTGATCAATTTCACAATAACAAATAAGTCCCAATTATTCAACTGAATTGTATCGTACTTAAAAGTAACCGCACAGTAAATAACTTCAATCACAAAATTACCACAAAAATCTTCGTGTTAAAATAATAATATCATCATAAAAGATTTGATGTAAAATTTTCTCAGGATTATAATTTTTTTTTTGAAATAAATTTTAAATAATAATAAATATTTTACATCAAAATTAATCAAAAGGACAAACAAAGTCTTGTATTGAAACAGCTGCGTTATCCTCCATCTAATAAAAATTTTAATAATAATAATAATACTTTTGATTCAAATAGAAATCCATTTTTTTTTCATGGAACTTTTACTGTGTTTTCTTTGACGCACATAAATTAATCGGATTTTTGTGGTAATCAAATATTTTAAATATTATACAAAGTATGAAATAACGAGATTAAATCATGATTTTAATATTATTTATTACTTTAACTGTGTATGTGTGTGTGTGTGTGTATTTAAGTAATTTTAAATACAAATTCCTCTTCCTTGTTGTATGTGTGTATGTATGTGTGTGTGTGCTACTAAATGTATCTAATAATAAAAAAAGAGGATTTAAAACTTGTAAATCGTGATTTACCATAATTTTATATTAAAATTAATATAATTTTTCCAAAAATTTTGGTTTGATTTCCCTTTTTATTTTCCTTTGATATTTAAAAAGTTTTTTGTTTTGTTTATTTTTTATCAAACCAAAATGAAATTGAATAATGAATATAATAATAATAAAATTCAAAAGAATAACAAAATGTTTTCTGTTTATTGTTTTAACTAAGATGATTAAAGATTAAAATAATTTCCATTATTTCTGGTCAATATTCAAATATTTTATGTTAAAAAGGATAAATTATTTATTGAAACAAGTTAAAATTGAACCCTTTTCACATAAAATAATATTTCTCTCTGTGTAGGTGTGCATTGCATACGATGATTGATCTAATTTCCGCTTGAGTAACATTTAAATCAAATCATCATAAAGTTTATACATTGTGCACGGTAACAACTTTTTTCTTTTACACTTCACTGATTTCAACTCGCAATTTTTCAACACAATTGTAGTCTTTTCATTTCTTCTTCACGTCACATTTTAACAATATAATGTTTGTAATATGTATGATGAATATAAAAAGGGAGCACAGAAAAAGATTTACGATCCCATTAGCAGTGACAAAGAAATTTTTTATATTTTTTCTGCTTTTTCCTATTCACATTCCATGTTACTTTTTACATTTTAAAATTTTTGGTGGAGACGACTGGCATTTTACTGATAAAGTGATGTAATAAAAGCCTATTTTCTATTCAAAGCATGAACAATTCATGTAATATAATGTTAAAATACTTGTATAACACAAGTTTATTATTATTTGTGTGTGTGTGTGTGTGTTATTTTATATTTTCAAAGGCAACGATATAAATTCTATTTGTGTTAAGGTACAAATTTGGAATGGTTTTTTCTTACATTTTATTACTTGAAACACATTTTTTATGCTTGGCTCTTAAAAGTTTTTTTATGTGATATTTCCTTTTACTTTTTTTTTGTATTATTTTTTAAAATTGTATTAGAAAATTCATTGTTATGCATGTTGAAAATTTTTAAAATGAGACTAAAAATGGTGATGAGTGCTCTAGAACTTTGACATAAAGGAACAAAAAAATAAAAGAAGTTTCTCTATTCTTCATATACAAATTAGCATGAGCATTTCATATACAAGCTACACCGCGGATTCATTCATCTTATTGTGTTCATACTACTTCAGCGAGACTTCCATAGTAAGCGCCTTTTATCTATGGTCTAACCGTGTGACACCTGCATTTTATACTGTCATCCGATCCAGTCGCCCTCAGGTTTCAGTCAGCGCCACTAAAAATCCCAGGAGTGTTTTTATGTATTTAAGTAAAACTTGAGCACATTTGGAACTGGAAAAACACAAATTAATTTTCATGTCCTGGACTGGACTCGAATCCCGTCAACTCGGTCAACGAGCTACCTATGGCATTAAATTTACTGTCTTGTTCCCCAAACATGTTTAATCCTCAAAAAACTATTTACTTGTATTACCTTAAGTAAAATTCCATTTTTAAATTCATCCTACATGAAATTATTGATTTTATTTCATATTCAATGAAAAGTCCATTCAAAAACCTACATCTCAAAAAAAACCCACTTACATGATTCAATTTCAAAAAGAAATTTAATTGAGTAAAAGGAAATTTAGCAAGTAATCTCAATGTATTTTGTCAAATCATTCTATTCATACACAATTTTTTTATTTTATTATTTAATATCATTTACAAGACAATAGAAAAAAAAATATCAAAGGTTACAGGCAAATTAGTTAAAACACTTGTGACATTTTTTGTTCTTCCTTCACCCAAGTAACAAGGAATAAATATTTCATGTCCATTAAATTACATATAAATTTTATTTGAGATCAACAATATTATTGTGAATGCTCAATTTTTATTGTTATATCATTGTAAGAAAAAGGATATGATGAGACTTAATCTCCTTCCTCTTTATTCATTCCATACAAAAATAATTTGCTTTGTATTTTTTAAGAGTGATAAAGTTATTAGTAGGGCAATAAAAATTTGTATGTGACTGTCTTACTAATTTCATTCCATTCTATTTTTATAATTTTTTTTTTTTTTTATTTTTTGAAAAAGATACCAGCTTATCTTTTCATCAGCATCATCGTCATGAATAATATAGAAAATACGAAGTATTTCGATAAAATTGAATTAAGAAAATCTTATATCGTTTTAATCTATTTTTGGTTTTTTTTTTTGTAGAAACGAAGTATTTTTTTCATTTAAAATCATTTTCTGTGGAAATAGAAAGGAAAATTTAATGTCATCTGTGTGTGATGAATTTTGTCAACAGTTTTCTTGATTGTGTATTTATTTTTTTTTTCTTTTCTCGAAAAAAAATAAGAGAAGCTTGTCAGATTAAATATAAATTGTGTGTGTGTGTGTGTGTGTACATGAAATGATAACAACAACAACAAAAAATTGAAAAAACCAAATAGAAGAGCCTAGAAATAGAGATTACTCTGGGGATTTGTGTCAATTGTTGAATGAAAATGTTACTTTGTTGGAACATAAAAATATACTTTTATACACAGAGACAGTAAACAGTAATTCTATTAGTCACAAATACAGTACAATAAAAAGGATATTGTCCGATATTAGTCCATTTTCCCTCTATTTTTTGTTGTTTTTTTATATATTGTCATATTACTGCTTTGGACAATACAAAATTTATGAGGAAATGACAAATAACGATATATCATAGATTATGTTTTGTGTATGGGTGTGTGTGTGTGTGTGTGTGTGTCTAATTCGATGGATGAATTTCACTTCTAATAAATTTAAGTTAGCTTTTCATTGAATATTACATTGAACATTACAAGCTTTTGTGCAAAAGTATTATTATGAAAAGGAGAAGAAGATGAAAAATCATGCATCTTATAATTTAATTTCGAGTATCAACGCCCACCAACTACACGTGTGTCGGTTTTTACATTCAAAACTTAGATATCAAGGACTAAAACATAATTATTATTTTATCAGGGATTTTATATTTAAAAGGAGACAATCCATGGGGAAATATAAAACTTTTATAATCTTTTGTAAACAAAGTAAATTAAATATCATAATAAAGAAAGAAAGAAAGACATTGAAATGTAATAATTTACCATCTCTTACATGAATTTAATTTAATTTTAGATTTTTAATCCACCATCGTAATATTAAATGTCAAGAAATAACACAAATTACTTGATAAGAATGTCATCGAACCAGAATTTCGATTGTGACAGATTATTTTTCGTTATTTGATCCCTTTAAATACAGTTAATTACCATAAATAAGCCATAAATTAATTGTTAAATAAATCAAAGTAATATGAAATTAAAACGGGAAAAACTCACACGTAAATTGTTACAACAAGTTCGTGTCAAAGTGTCAACGAGTCTTGTTTCCACATTTTAATATACATACAAAACAGCTTCAAATTTATATGTTTTATGTTTATTATTAAATATTGTTATTTTTTTTTGCTTTCATAACAAAAAGACGATTTGTTTAAATTGAAAAGGTAACATTTAATGAAATACCCAAGCGGATTCGCGTATTCCAAGCAAAAAAAATGTAAGGCTAATAATTTGATATGGCAATTGGATTTTTTTTTTATAAACTCGACTTTCTCGGAAAAATGGCTTTTAAATGTTTTAATCGTGAGCTAAAGATTTTTAAAGTGTTGACGTTTGCCGTATTCTAAGTTAAAAACGCCCCGCAAATCACCTGCAGTGCTTGGCGACCCACACTGCATAGTTCTTGGCGCTTGCTGGACGTTGCGGGGTTAAAATTTGTATTTTCTTGTCGTTTTTTAAAACAGCTATCATAAAATGGCGGAATATGAACGAGGAATTTCTAAACCTTGAATGACGTTTTCAACATACAGTGAACTGTTCTACTGATGGTGTGTTATTTAGTTGAATCTGCTGCTCCACCAACTCTATGAGTCACATGAGCACAAGCTCACAACTCAAAATTACCGAAATAAGGTGCATTTCGCTCCAAGCATTGTGGGCTCTCATGCTATCCATCCGTCGTCAATGTCAACAAATTGACCGATTTATTCAAAATGGATGCAATTTCCATAATGGCCGACATTTCCAAAATCGTAGAACTTTCCAAACCGCAAAAATCTGCCAGCCGTCAAGAAAAAGCATTAAGTTTAAATTTCGTTTGTAAACCTCGCTCATTGCCTTCCAAAATTGAGTGTGTATATTTCATTGTTAATAATAATAATAAAAGTACGTCAAACCACACATTTTCGTGCGTTTTGCCATTTCGAATGTCATTTCACATTAAAATAAAAACCATTATTATTCTGTTTCTTGACAAATATTCAAAGAGGCGTTTTGTTAAGGTGGTAAAAAAGCATAAATTTCGTAAGTAAGCACCAATTTGCTTTAATAAGTTATGAACGAGTGATATTATTGGTGAACAAGAAACCTGAAAATCCAAATTTTGTTCATAATTTTTATGAAAAATGAGTAATATAAACGATTTTAATGTAAGAAGATGATTAATATTTTGTATAATTTTAGTAAGTGTGTTGCTTTTGCGTGTGTTATTATGGCGTGACTTACTTGAAAACATGAAATAAAAATCTGACACCACAACTCCACATATTTTTATATAATTTTTTTTTTTTGATTGAGTGCTCTTCTTGTGTTTTTTTTGCTGTTAAATCACATCATTAAAGTCATTTTTTAACACACTTTTTCAATACAAAGGACATAATTTTTGATTTAAGACAGTGATGTTCACTGCCCGTCCCATTAATTACCACATAATTGTCAAAATATTTCCTTTTTTTAACATCACTGTAAGAAGTCATTTTTCTGTCAAGGTTGTGTTTTGACAAATTACACTTGTACCAAAAAAAATAAAAATTAACGTCACTTTTGTAACTTTTTTACGATTAAATTTAATGTGAAATGAAAAAATGTTTATAAAAAATATTTATAAAAAAAATCACTTTTCATTGCCCTGCTAACACACTTGAGACAGGTGTCTTTTAAGTGCCACTTTTTGAAATCCACTATAACCTTTTTTCATTAAAACCATTTTTATGTTAATTTTCATTTTCATTTTTTTTTTTGGAGTTAAACCATAATTGACTTTTAGACATTTCTTCATGTAAATAAGCTGTCATATGAGATTGAACCCAATTTATGGTGAAATTTAAATTTCTTTCATTTTGTTTTTTGTTGTAAAATGAAGCTTAATTTGTTAAATTGATGATTAAATGATATTACTGTGAAAATGATTGAAAAATCATATTTTTTTCATTGTTAAGGAAGCTCATTTCAAATTAAGTCATATTTTTGATTGAGGTTCATTCAAGTTCAAGTACATCTCAAATTCTGGGAATTTCCTGGAAAATTTAATCATCAAAGTGAAAATGAAATTAATCTATCACATTTCACTGACAAAATCTATTCTCTACAGGTTTTGAATTGCATGAAATTTGATACTCTTTGATAAATTTTAACTCGTAAGCAACATGCTTGTAATTTTCCATTCATCTAAACCACACTTTCATAAATTACAATTAATTATTTATTATTTTTAGCTGAAGCTAATTTTCAATCATTAAACATACACGCTGTAATATAATATTTTAATGTTGAATCGTTTGATGTGGTTAAAATGAGTGATGGGTGTGTGTCTGATTATGATTTTATCATATGAAGTCGTTAAACCCTTTTTTTGTTTGCAATTAAAATGTTACTCAGCTTTTCTGGTTTTTTATGAATGAATATTTAACTAGAAATACATTAACTATAATAGTTTTTATATGAAAGCCAATGTGGGACAACCAAAAAAAAAACTCAATTAAAAAATTAAACACAAATATTGCAATTTCCAATCAGTTTAATGAATTACAAGAAAAGAGACAAAATTTTATAAATTAACATCGTTATTTTTTTTAAAAAAATATGTTTTTTAGAAAAGTTTTATGAAATTAAGTTCTGTTTTTATTTACACATATTTTTTATGTTATTTAACACACTTTTCTCCCATTTTCTCTACAAGAAATCACCAATCTTGTTAATTGAACCATCATTTCCCATAAATAAATGTTTCGATTGTGTGTGTGTGTATTAAAAAAGTTGAAGAAAAATAAAATTAAGTGTAAAGAATAAGGAAAGTCCATTAAAAAGTTTGTTTTTTTCATTTAATACTCACACTGTCTTTTTAATGGATCTAAAAAACTTCTAAATAATGTGTTTGGTTAAAAAATGGTAACAAAAAAATAAAAAAAGAAAACAATAAAAGGTTATTTATGATACATTGTAAATCACTGATGATGTTAAGAATCATTACAGTGTTAAAAAACTTTCTGAAGTCAATTATTATTTTTTTCTTGCTATAATTTTTCAGTGAAAACAATAAAAAAAGTTTTTGTGTTCTGAAAGAGAGTTACGAGAGTTATGTGTGATAATGTGAAAATTTATCCATTTATTTTTCTCAACTTTTAATGGAATTTATTAAATTTACGTTTTTCATTTTGTTTGCTGGTCACAATCTGTAAGGAAATATTGAAAAAAACATTATAAAAGTTAAAAAACAGTTGCGTAAAGACATGTTATGGTTTCAATTTTTCTTGTTCTTATCTTACATTGATTTTATTTTTTGCTTTAACTTGTGCTTTTGAGTGAAATTGCGTTTAATTTTAAGAATATGTGAAAAGTTTCCAAGAGCGGATTGGAAGTCAAATTTAATTTTTCAACCCCCACTTGAGCGATAACTTTTTACCTTTTTTTTTAGTGATGGGGTCTGACCAGATGACCATGAATTTTGTACGAAAATTAATCAATTTGATTGAAAATTAAATTTGATGAAGCTTCTCGAAATTTTAAATCGCTAGCCCCAAGGGGCGGATTGAAAATTATTTTCTATTTTGATTCTTTGAAAAAAAAAATCTGCCATTTTGGAAAAATATGACAAATAGGGAAGAGTTGGTATATTGGGCTTCTGACCGTTTTAAGGCTGTTGAGCCTAATTCCTGAGCCTGAGAATGAGTTAAAGTTCATTTTAATAAGCTCCTCCATCCAAGAAAAGCAATAAGCAGTTTTTAAAAATTTTTAACTTATTTTCAACGGTTTTTAGTCTCTGGAGCCCAATCCATGAGTCCAATCTCAAAACTAACAGAGTGATGGCAGACAAACCGTCTGTAATAGTGCACTTTTTCTTACAAAATTCACTAAAATTAAAAAATTCATGGAATACACTGATTTTAAACTGAAATCTCATATCATCATGGTAAGAAATTGTCTTGATCTAGATAAGCGTCTTATTTCGTTGTTGATGCATAATTTTAAATATAAATATCAACAAAATTACCTTACTCACACCAAACACAATTTAAAACACAACATTTTCATTTTTTTACAGTTTTTATGAAATGAGATCTATTTTTATCCATGTTTTTTCCTTTGAGATTCCAAATAATCGGAAAAACTTCATCGTAATTTTGGATTAACAATTTTTTTTTGACATGTCTCGTTTCATCAAAGCATTGAAAATGAGAGAGAGAAAAAAGGAAATTCGGTGAACATGAAACTGTCATAAAAAATACGTTTTAAAGTAAGAAAAAAAGGTGAATGAAGACGTAAATTATTGTGTGAGCGTGATACATTAGAAAAGGTAATTTCTGTTAAAATGGTTTTGAGAAAACGAATGAATAGCGGAAGAAAAAGTTATTTTTCTCGAGTGTCAGCAAATAAGTGTAAAAGGCAAATAAGTAGAAAAAAAACATCATAATAACGTCATAAACAGAAAAATTATTTTATTTTCATATAAAATACCTGACATGATACAACTTTTAAGCGGAATATGGCATCAAATGTTATTATTAAAAAGGATCTACAAAGGTTTTTTTAAATAAAAATGAAAGTCAAGGTCAAAGTCAATACCCTTATAAATCATGACAAACAGAATTTATTCAAATTCCTCTTTTAAAATGTTATAAGATGATTGGATTTTAACTTTGAAGGAGGATTTTTAATAAAAATATTACAAAAAAAATCTGATACAGATCATTTAACATAAAAAATTCACCTTGCAAAGTAAAAGCCACCTGTTATTATTATTTTTATCGATTTTCTGTCACATTTTAGTTCGCTTTCAAGGTAACATAACCTTGTCTCAAAAAAAAAACAAAATAAGAAGTAACAATATTTCACGGTATTTCCCATCTTACATGCATGCATTAACTCATTTATTATTATCACGCAATTCAAATGAGAATCCAAATCAAGTATGTTGTTTTTTTGTGTATGTTTGAACTTCACCTACATTATGTGACTAAAAAACACAGTAAAAAACATGTAAAAGATAATTTCTGATTTGTAAACAGTTGCTATTTTATTTTATTCTATGAATCGTGTCAAATACACACACACATAAAATAAGTCTCAAAGATTATGCGGTAAGATTTATGTTAAATCTCTTATGTGATAAACAACGTTTTTCACACAATTCAAATGCTTAACAGTTATAAATGTGGTTTCCACGAATCAAACAAAAACCATTCTTTGTGTTAAGGGATTTTTATTTTCAATTTTTGGCTAACATTGAACATTGAAGCAAGAAATTATTATTTTTTTGGTGTTAAAATGTGATAATGTTTTGTATATCGTGTTATTCTTCTTTTCGATTTTTGCTCATGACAGGTTGTTTTGTTTCATATCCCTTTTCTATTTATTAGACGTTTGAATGAAAACTGACTTTTACTGATAGCTGAAACGTATTTATTTTACATATTTTATTCATTGAAGTATGTTGAACATTCATTTCAAGGTCAAATTTAAATGTTTTTATTGGAATTGGCATAAAACATTACATTTGATGGTAAAATCAAGTTCAAAATACCAGGCGTATCCATTAAGCAAATGTTTTGTTTAAATTTTATTCATTTTCATTTCAAATCTTTTCAAAGAAAAGTTTGAATGTAACAAAATTGACATAAAATCACTTTTTCAATTTTTGCTCGTAATTGAGTTACAAAAAAAACAAGGATTTTCACTTCTTTAATCACTCACTTGATTAAGACATTTAACTTTTTTTACACCTTTCAACAATTGCCATCGAAAATACACACAGAAAAAAAACTTTGTCTTTCACATTCATATTTCGTGACATGTAAAGAATAAAAATTTCCCCGAAAATTGTATCAAATTTTCATCATAAATCACATACGTCTTTTAATGTATAAGAAGAAAAAAAAAGAAAACAATAAAAGTATAAAATAAAACAATACCCAACTTGTTGAATTTCATAAGTTCTTGATTTCTTAATGCAAAAACATTGTTTTTACTTTTACTTTACTTTAAAAAAAATACTCTCTTTTCACTTTTGTTTTCTTTTCATCACACATGTATGTCAAAAAATCGCGAATTTTGTGTTATTATTTTTTTTCTCTCTTATTTTTATAAAGATGATAATCCAACAATCTGTGTATAAAATTTTTTAACAATGTTTTTCTTTGATTTTTTTTATATTTCTTTTTTTTTATTATAAAAACAAATAACATACAAAATTCGGCGAAATTTCTTTGGTTAAGTGACGCGTGCATTGAATAAGCGTTAAAGTCAATAAAAAATAACAACATGGAAAAGGAAAAGTTTTGAGTCTTTAAAAAAAAGTAATTCATGGAAATTTAAGAAAATGATTATGAACGATTTTTAAATTAGTGATTTTATACATTTAAATTAGTATAGCATGAAATCAAAACGTAAAATTGTAAGATCTCGTGGACCTTAGGATGTATCATAGTAAAGACATTGACTAAATCCGACTAAATCCGACTAAATCCTTAATCATAGGAATGATACCATTCCTGTAGTCAGTGTCCGAGAAAATTGGATGCCAGCACATCTCATTGCATCCTCTAAGGTTACATTGAAAAGAAGAGTAGACAGTGTGTCGGCTGACTTAGCCACTTTAATGTCACTCGCCTCACTATTCGCATGAGCTTGATTGCAAAGCCCGATTGTTGCATTATCATAAACATAGCCTCATAGAAGTCATAGCCTAATTTGAAGTCGGAAAAAGATGGTATGTTTAACTTTTGAAGGCTCAGTTTTCCTGCAGTACCCCGTTAAAAATTTCCATACCTAGTGAAGTAATTCTGATTTACCGATGCACTAATTATAATTACCAATACGGTAACCAAATTGAATACTCATTCGGTAAATTTTGTTACCTATTTGGTAATCATTTTTAGTGATAAAGTAAACTTTGTTAGTGTACTGTATTAAACTGTCGTTCACAATTGTATACCTTTGTAAGTATGTTGGTATATGCTGTATTTTCTGTATGCGTATGTGTATAGTATCGTGTACGAATATTAATTGTCGTAGAGTCCACGGTAAATTTTTTAAATAAAAATTACTGTAAAGTAAATAATTCTAATATACGACGTATGCACAGAACATCATAGTCGCTGTACGTAAATCGTATATTAGAATTTTTTACTTTACAGTATCACAGAAATATTATTTTTAAATTGTAATATCTTGAAAAATACAAATCGTAAAAAAAATTTAAAATAAGTTTTGGAAACGACAGAAAAATATTTTAAGAATCTTATACAACATTTTATGATTTGTAAAAAAATTTGAATTTTAGAGCGAAAATTCTTTTTTCTTTCAAATTTAAAAAAAAATTAATGGAAACCAAACAATATGGTTGAAAACTCATGCTTTTTGCTGATTCATACGGATGCCGCGCTTGTTTGTTACGCATTCAATTTTATTTTTTTTTATGAAAGTTTTAAATTATTCAATAATTTTATTTTTCAATTTTGATTATGTAAAAAAAGAAAATTGAATATTAAATAAAACAAAAAAATAACCAAATATTAAAATGTTGGAAAATTTCTTAATAAAACGAAATTTAAAAATATTTGGAACCGTATTCAATAAAAAAAATATTACAAAGCAATAACTGAGAACTAAAATACATCTAACACTTTCTTTTACCTAAATTATTGAAATTTTTTGACTTTTCCCTCATTATTTAAGGATTGAAAAGAGTAGAAATTTGAAATAAATAAATAAAAAAAAAAATCTTATTTTTTTGTTTACTTTGCAGAGTTGATACTAAAACTACTCTGAACATCTTTGAACAAAAAATAAATACCGTTCACGCGTTTGCAAGGTATCCAGGTTTAAATTTTTCTCGAATATCGTGCGGGTCATTTTTTAAAGCATGGTATTTCTCAAATCAGTAAAGATCTGAAATTGATTTTCGAAATTATAATATACTCTGAGTTTTTTTTAAAAAAATAAATGCCAAAAACATCCTAAAATTCCATATATTTTCATAAATGTTCAAAAATTAGTGTAGCTTAAATATTAAAAAATTCTTTTAAAAAAAATAAAGTAAATAGCGAAAATTAATGTTTTAGAGTTATTAATTTTGAAACTTTTATAAAGAAAATAAAATTGAATGCGTACCAAACAAGCGCGGCATCCGTATGAATCAGCAAAAACATGAGTGTCCAAAGATATTGTTTGGTTTGCATCAATTTTTTTTAAATTTGTATGAAAAAATTAGAATTTTCGTTCTAAAACCCACATTTTTTACAAATCATAATCATTTTAAATTTTTTCTACGATTTGTATTTTTCAAGATATTACAATTTAAAAAATAATATTTCTGTGATAATTTTTATTTAAAAAATTTACCCTGAACTCTACGACAATTAATATATGTACACGATACTATAGACATACGCATATACATACAGAATATACCAACATTATTTCGAAGGTATACAATTCAGAACGACAGTTTAATACAGTACACTAACAAAGTTTACTTTATCACTAAAAATGATTGCCAAATAGGTAACAAAATTTACCGAATGAGTATTCAATTTGGTTACCGTATTGGTAATTATAATTAGTGCATCGGTAAATCAGAATTACTTCACTAGGTATCGAAATTTTTAACGGGGTATCTAATGAACGTTTAAGATCTGAGCAGTAAAAGTTTAGCTTTCAAATTTCTGATAGAATATCAATTTAATGTTTTGTCAAAAGACCCTCACTCAACATCATTTCTTCAAATAAATGACTTACATTAAAAAAGTCACATCAATTCAATTCATTAATACAAAATTCCCTTAAGCAAATATTATCTCCTATAATCAGATTTAATATAAATTAGTGCTTCATTAATCATCCTTTAGAAAACTTTAACTTAAATCTGCTTTCATTTTAAGATAATATTCCTTTTCATTTAATTTTTTTTTGTTCTCTCCGTTCAACAACATCAAGATGAATGATAAAGATTGAATTTGTTGACTCCATTATCTCCCTAACCATCAACGTCCATAAGATTCTTTTTCTTTTTAATTTATTACATTTACTCATAATTTTTTTTATACTTCTCTGTTATCACTAAGTAGACTGAAAAGGAAATTATGAACACTATTATTATTGTTATTAAGTGTTCAACAGTGGAAACATTTATTGTGTAATGAAGCAGAAGTGATGAATCTATTTTTATTCACGATGCGATGGTATTATTTGCATTTATGATACATAAAAGTTTTAAGAGGAAATTTATTGGAATCATCCATTAGTAAACACTATCGTTTTGGGTTTCTAACACAAAATTTGTGTTAAGTATTAAATTTCAAGGTTTCAAGTAAACTCACATTTCCTGGAAACTTTTCTAAATCCATGTTTCCATTGAAATAAGAAAAAAAAAATTTTTTTTACCATTTTTGGGAACATCTGTTCTCAATTTCGTTCACTTCACGTGTATGATAATAATTTCACACATGAACGAACTTGAAGAATTTCATTTTATAGTTAAAGAAAACGATGACTTTTAAAAATAATTTTCCCATTTTTTTCTGCTAAAAGCTTTTTTATTATGACAAACTTTTTCCTATTATTATAATAATAATTTTTTTTTTCACATTAAAAATAAGAAAATTTGAAACTTTTCCACTTCCCATGATCATAATATTCAAATTAAACAGATGTCTTATTATTTAAAGTAAGGTCTTAAAGCAAATAATTGATTGGCACACACTCAAAACATTCATCGACGTTAATAGACATGCTCCATTAAAGTGTGTATTTCAAATTCATGTTCAAACACTTGATTCATAAACACAGAGACACATTTAAGCAGAACATCTCGAGAGTAACAAAAACAATTAACCATCAATTTTGATACAGATACATACATTAAATTAAATGTTTAAAGTGAAACAAAGGACACATATTTTGGGATAAAATACACACACATCTGAAAATTTATAGCCAGGATCAGTTGAAATGAGATCTTGAAAAAATTGTGTTTAATTTCAATGAATATACATATTTAAAATAAACATTTTCATCATAAATTGTGCATAAATAATTCAAACTTTTAAATAAAATTGAATTTATTTATTTGAATTTTATAATTTACACACACACACACATAGGCACATAAAGTTGTTTATAAAACATTTTATATTTATGTGTCGTCTTAAAATAAAAGAGATTATACTTGACTGTATTTAGTTTTATTTACAACGAATGACATAATAATATGAGATTATTTTCAAACCTATCTTGAGCTTCATAATAGATTTAAATTCATTGTAAAAGAACTTGACATGGAATGGCACACATATGGATAGAGGAATAAGTATAAAGGTAAACAAATGGTAGATAAAATAAATGCATGTGATGTGAGTAAAAATGTAAAGCAAAAAAAAAATTAAATTCTCTTTTAAAATGTTTGAATAGTTTAGTAACTTAATTCCATTTCATGAAAGAAAAATATAAGAATATGAGATATGTGTAGGAAAAAAAGTAAATTATGGTGAACTTTTATGAACGTGTTTTGCTTAAATGCAACAGGATTAGAAATGTGTCATGCTTCATAGTTTTCTTCAAGCATGACATGAGGTTAAGCAGTTCAAAGAGGAATGGACTTGAAAATGTGTCACCTTGAAATTTTTATGAAGGTGACAGATGAAGAAGGCATTACTTTGAGCTATAGTGGTCGTATGTGGGACTTAAGGTCCGACCAAGGGCTCATGTTGTGGTATAATTATACTAAAATTAATCTTATAATTTCTTTTAGAACTAACTAGAGACATGCTATTTAATCTTAGCTCATAGAACAATAAAGGTCTATCAGCCGTTTAACGCTGTTTAACAAAAAAAGCAAAGGACCGTATAGGTAAAAGTATGGTTCTGTAGATTAGGAACACTAATGGTTTCTCCCTGTAAATCCAATTGGTAATTCAATAAGAAAATATTTATCAAAAATACCGCTTTAGGATCATCAGTCCCGGAATACCAGCAGAACCTGAAGTACCAGAGCACTTCTACTTGCCTATTACAATTCCTCAGCAACTACTATAAGCGAAATATCACTAAAACAGTGTAGCTCTCAAATTGTATGGTCCATTTCTAATTCTGACTTTAACCTTGAAAGGTTATGAGTTAACTTTATTGTTTAAATCGTCAAAAATGAATGAGCAGCAAGCAATTAGTTGACGATCTCTGATAGTGAGCATGTTCAGTAAGTTGAGGCGATGTTTATAAGGAGGCAGTTGAAAACGATTTTGTCAACCTAGATCTCTCAGACATAAATGGAAAAATTGCTTCTTAATTTACTCTAGTCGGTTAATATCAATTTGAAATGTTGGCTACTAGATTAAGTATACTTACAATCATAAAAGTCAAGAATTTTGATGGCCAGGTGCCCGTGTTGCACTTTTCTGAAACAATTCTGAGAGCTGTCGAAATTTAATTGATATGAATTTACCAGTATCAAAGTTCCAGCACCCAAACATCAAATTTTAACTTTTCCAATCAATTTTTTTAAATTTTTTACAGAAATCACATTTACTCAAAGTATTTTCATGCATTTCACTGATCATCACATTTAACACATCCCATTTATCCTACAAATCTTGGCCTTAAAGTTAATTTTTTGCATCCCGATTCCCTAATCATGATAAATGAGCTCAATATTCAAATATCCCAACCTTAAAATCAAATTCAACATTGACCATACAAAAAAAAGAGAATGAAACGATTCATCTCAATTACAAGACCGAATAATAAGGCGATTCCGTCAATTCCAATTTCAAAACAAATTTCTGGATTCATTCAAAATAATAAGAAACGATAAAAATGAAATATAAAACGTATCATTATTTGGAATAGGAAACAGAATCCAAAAAAAAGGATCAACACAGAAAAAAAAATTACAAATAACCAAGTAATAAATAAAGCAAACTTCATCTGTTTTCTTTTAACATCTTATTGTATATTGTATTTTTTTACATGAAACTTGATTTTTTTTATTTTATTTCAATTTTTTTTCTAGTTTTATTGTCACCCAAGGATTGTATTGATTTGACCTAATTTATATTTGATTTTTCCCTTCTGGTTTTCGTTGGTGACTTGAATAACAACAAAAAATTAAGTCAATACAAATTAAAATACAAACGTTATCCAAATAATATCAAATTAACTATTTTGTCGTGTTTGATTACCATTAAAATTTTATTGCGTTTTCTGTTAAAATCCATGGGTTTAAATAAAAAATTAGAATGTATTTGGAAGATAAATGGGATAATTTAATCACATTTATTTATTTTTATTGTTTTTCTGTTCATTAGGATTTTTGTCTTAATGAAAATTGAAAAAGATCAATGTTGAATTTAAATGATATTATTTAAGTTTTCTTTTATCGTCTATTCACTTGTTTTAAGTCTTTAACCGTAATTTGAAGAGACGCATGATAGAAAACTCATGAAATTAGATGATTAATGGAAAAATAAAAGTTTTGTAATTCATTTTTACATGCATAGAGTGGAATAAAAGTTTTTTAAACGATAAAACATAGTTGGAAGTTTTTATAACATATGATGATAAAACAAAAAGTAACAAAAATGAAAGACATTTTCTTGAATGATGTACACGAGCGCATTTTTATTCAGTTTTGAAAAATTCTACGATTTTCTCCATTTTTGAAAAGTCGGCCAAACAGACACAAAAAATGAGCACTTGTCAAAAGCTGAAAATTTCAAGGACTAGTCGAAAGCTAAGAAACTTCGAGGATAAGTCGAAAGCTAATAATTTCGAAAACTAGTGAAAAGCTACAAGTTTCGAGGGCTAATCGAAAGCTAAGAATTTCAAGGACTAGTCGAAAGCTAGGAATTTGGAGGCTTAGTCGAAAGCTAACAATTTCGAGGACTAGACGAAAGCTAAGAATTTCAAAAACTAGTCGAAAGCTAAGAATTTGGAGGACTAGGCGAAAGCTAAGAATTTCAAGGACTAGCCGAAAGCTAAGAATTTTGAAGACTAGTCGAAAGCTAAGAATTTGAAAGCTAAGCCGAAAGATAAGAATTTCGGCCACTAGTCGATACTATGAATTTCGACAGGTAGTCAAAAGCTAAAAAGTCACCAATTTTGCCTTTGAAAAATCCCAACGATCAACATTCAAACTCTCAAAGTCGTCCCAAAAGAGCATTTTAAAAGAATATTGCTTAAAATACTCGTTAAATAGTTTTCAGCCCTCCTCCTTTGATACTGATAAAATAACATTCCCATCTAAAAACTTTTTGCTATATACAAAAAATTCTTAACAATATAATTGTACTTGTTACTATTTTCTCTAACAATGTCTTTGATGTTAAAAAGGCATTTGATATAAAAGTATTTGTAAAATTCTCAAAGTTCAGTTAAAATCTCATGAACTATTTTAATGATCCTCCCACGTCACGTTAAGTTTTCTTTGCAACGAAACAAAAAATAGTTCAGATAAGAAATGTTAAACTTTCTTTGTTGGAAATTATTTTGTTTTAACGAGATAACGAGAGATGATAGTAATTTTCTCAAGTTTCATTCATTCATTCATATTAATTCTTATTGTCTTTTCAGCAATAACAGAACAAAAATTAATGGTCATTGTTTCAATTCGTTAAGATTTCTATCGTCTTAATTATATTTATTTACACACACACACACACACACACACAAATATAATTAATATCTTTAAGTCAAATTTTCTAACAAATATTCAACAAAAAAGTTTATTATCGGTATCCATCATTTTTTTTATATTATCTTATTTAAAAGAAGATGTTCATCTCATTTACAGACAAAAGCATATTGAATTAAGCTGACTTTCATTTTAATATATTTTTTTTCTTTATCTCTTTTACTTTTCAATTCAATTTTTCAAGTTCTCTCATAAGCACGTAGTCACTTTCATTGGGCTCTGAATTTAAGAAACATTAATCATAATAATAATACAAAAAATGAGAAAAAAAATTGTCTGAAGTGAAGAATGACTGAAATGAGTGAAATTCAGCTGTTATTTGTATTGAGTTGTGTAATGAAATAAAAGGATTTTAAAGAATTTTTGTTCAAAATCATTTTAACCATGAGACGTTGGCTTACCATTCATTGATTATTTTTTTCTTACACTTTTGATGATGCTATCAATCTAATTTTAACACCATTTAAATTGTGTGACCTTGAAATTTATACTATTTAAAAAAAAAAATTTTTGTTAAATTTAAATTAAGTTGAAAATTCTCTTTAAATTAGGGTACCTCCTGGAATTTTTTGAATGTGACAATGGAACATTTAAAACAATTTATACATCAACACTTTAATTAAGCATTTCATTTCAAAATCATGAAAGTCAAAAAATATTCGTTATTTACAAGTCATATGAGTCACGTTGCAATGTGGCATTTTCATTTTATAAAATTTGAACAATTATGTGTGTGTGTGTGTGTGTGTGCACAAATAATTAGAATATAAATGTGAGTGCTGATGTGTAATTTTAAGTGCTTAGATATGTCATACTGTAATTAAATGTTTAATTAGGGTGAACGATTAATTAATGAAATTTCTGTCACTTTTATGAGGAGAGAATTTTTGATCCATAATGAGAGACACGACTTCGTCCTTGGAAAATTTTCAGAAAAGCCGAAACCTGACGAAATGACCACCAAAATCGTGGAAATTTTCACAAAACGCGGGAAATCGTGAAATTTCCAAAATCGCTAAAATTCAACGATTTTACGCGTTTTTGAAAATTTGCGTTTTCGAAAATTCCGTTGAAATAAACTGTCGAAATATTCATTAAATTTGAATCAAATCTAGTGTCTTTAAGGGTTTTCGCAAGATGTCTCGCTTAGGTGTTGACACCAAACTCTGACATTAAACATTTTTACGGTGAATGACTTTAAAATTAAAAATTTATCCAGGAATAATTGAAATCTGGTGATCTGATCTAAAAAAATGGTCTATTTTAGTGAATATTTAAAATAGATTATTTCAATGAATTGAAATCGTACCCTGAAAATTTTTTCTACACCAAAAATTTTACAAAACGTATGAAAAATTAAACACTAAAAAATTAGACTAATGACTAATAAAGATCTCATCGTTTGTCTGTCATATATGTCAACAAAAGGATAATGGAATATCACCGGTGCAGCTGCATTTTATATTTTAAACGTGATGTGCATAAAAATCTAACTAAATTTTGTAATTAGACCATATTTTTTGTTCATAGTAAACGAATATGGATTAAAATGAAAATCCTGTTAATTTCCTCAACATATTTTGAATGAAATGATTTTTAACAAAGAAAAAGAGGTGAAAAATTGTCATTTGACTTTAAATTTTCTGGTTGTTGATTTTTTTTAATATATTAACATCAAAACTGAAAATGATTCAAATTTAAACATATGTGTGGTGAAAATTAAACATGGTTTCACGTTTTCATAATATGAAATCATAATATTAAGACCAATAAATTTATCACGACCATTGTAAAATTTATGTTTCATTTATTGCGATAAATTTATGATTCTCTCGTGCATTTTATTATAACAAGTATGCTGATGATGAAAGTGCGATGTTATGAAAAGTAAAATTTATGTTTTTCGTGGTTTTTAATGATGACTTTTAACCGATTTTTGTGGTTGACCACAAAATGTTTTACTTGGTTCCTGGATGGAAATTCAACAAAAAAAATTAATTAATCGATATTTTACTTAATTATTTTAATGAAAAAAAATTTCAACCACAACGTACATTTTTAATCATTTAGCAGCTCATTCAAGTAAAATAATTTAATTAGACTCAGACAACTGATTAATTGTTTAAAAGTTTTTTTTCTCCTTTACTTTGAAACTTTTCATACTGTTGTTTTAATTTAGTAAGACATATTTTGCTCAATCTTGATTTTCAGTCGACTTCTCTTTAATTGTAGCTTCAATGTAATGTTCAAATGAAATGAAATGCATTTCAACTATAAAATTAATACAAACTTAGAACTTCATTTTGATGAAGAAAAACTTTTTTCTGAAAGCAAACAAAATTATTTTCCTTTACATTTGCACTGTCGGGAGTTGAAAATTTTACAATCACAAAAACAAATCATAAATCACAAAACTCACTTTTACACAAAATTATTTGAGTAAATGAAAAACTTGTTTTTCTTTTATTTTCCCTAATGACTTTCACTCCGTTACTCAGAATTAAAAAAAAATGAGAAAAAAAATTGAGAAAAAAAATTACATTGAAAATTAAAATCAAAGAAAGAAAATCACTTTTTTCTTTTCTTTCATTGTAAGTTTCATTAATTTTTTTTTTTATTTTTATAAATTAAATTGCACTGCAACTGTGTGTTTGTTCATTCAGAATTCATTTAGTTTTTAAATTCAACCACACAATTGTTATAAGAACGGTGTACTATCATTAGGTTTCTTATTAAGCGAAACTTTGTATTTTAATTTTTAATTTCTTTGTTTTTCTCGTTCTGTTTCAATGTTTTTTTTATTTAATCAGATTTTTTTTTACATGTTACATTTTCATATTAAATTAGAGTGGAAATAAAAAAAAAATCAACAAATTTAAATTTTTTAAGCTGAAAACGTCTCGCAAATCATCCGCAGTGTCAATAAAAACTACTTGATTTCAGATACCGGGGGAAAATCTGTGAATTTTCAGAAAATTTGATAAAACTCTATTAAAAATTTCAATTTTCAACGTTCTGTCGACCAATTGAACAATTTTTTAGAGAAATGATGCATTTTTAAATCACAAATAACAGATTAGAAATTAATTTGGTTAGACATCAGAGGGCGCTGAGAGCTGATTTTGTGATTTACACGAAGAAAAAAGTTGAAAAATAATAAAAAGATATAGAAAATTAGGGTAAAAGTCGTTGATGACACTGCGAGGGTTATGGGGAGGGTCCTGGGGGTCGGAAAAATTCTCTTCGATACTGACAAGGTGGTTAATAAGGTCGTTGATAAGTTTGGTGTAGTGAAAAATGAATAATTTTTAACTGTCCCGTTTTTTGCTTTCAAATCCCAATTTTTTATTTCACTAGTCCTGATTTTTCATCAAAAGTACCTGGTACGCCTATCCTTAGCTCATTGTAGTGAATATAAGAAAATTTTCAGTTTTGAATCAATTTATTAAATAAATTATTTTTAATCAACATTTTTCTGTGAACTAACAAAAAAACTTTCATCAAAATTTTCCCAAAATATGATAATTAATCAAAAATCTCTTAAGTAAACTTTTATTTGTGGAAAAATACAAGATGATATAAAAATTTCATTTTAATTTAATATCCTAAAGTTAAATTAGATTGAAATCATCAATAACTTAACGAAGTGAAAATAAAACATATCCTTATTAATAGGACTCACATCCTCCAATTTCAAAATGAAATTTATATTAAAATGCTCTATTGAGGCCATTTTAATTGTCCGTGAGGTCTTGAGGCTTTATTAGATACAAGTAAAACAGAATTAAATTTTGAGAGCGAAGAATAGAAATAGTGAGAGAGGGAGCGAGAATCATTGTGAGATGTGTAACGATAAAATTCACTCGTGAAATGGTGACATAGTTTTTACTCATATAAATGGTACCCTCAGACGACCCTGTAAATAATAAATTTGAAAAGAAGCATATAAACATATACTGAAACAGCAAATGTACGTATGCCGTACAAGCAAATGTATGTACGCTGAACAAGCAAACGTATGTATGCCAAATGAGCTAATGTCTATTGCTCATCCGGCAAATCAATGTTTGCCAAATTGGCTACTCTTGAATAAATGGATAGTATACATTTTCTTTTTGAAATGTTATATTTTGAGAAATATTTGTCGTAGAAAAAATTATAAATATGTTTTGGAAACGACAAAAAAATTTCTTTTAGAATCTTATACAATATTTTAATATTTGTAACATTTGTAGATTTTTAGAACGAAAATTGTAATTTTTTCATACTTTCATAAAAATATAAATAAAATTTAATGCGTACCAAATATTTGAGTAATGCAAGGCACCTGTATGAATCAGCAAAAACATGAGTATTCGACCATTTTGCTTGGTTTGCATCAATTTCTTATTATTTGTATGAAAAATTTACAATTTTCGTTCTAAAATTCAATTTTATTTACAAATATTAAAATGTTGTAAAAGATTCTAAAAGATATTTTTCTGTTGTTTCCAAAACATATTTTAGATTTTTTCTATGACATATATTTCAAATTTTTTCATATCGGTTTGAATCAATTTCTGCAAATTTTTATGAAAAAATAAAAATTTTCGCTCCATAATTCAATCTTATTTACAAATATTAAAATATTGTATAAGATTCTAAAAGATATTTTTCTGTCGTTTCCAAAACATATTTAGAATTTTTTCTACGACAAATATTTCTCAAAATATAACATTTCAAAAAGAAAATGTATACTATCCATTTATTCAAGAGTAGCCAATTTGGCAAACATTCATTTGCCGGATGAGCAAAGAAAACATTAGCTCATTTAGCATACATACGTTTGCTGTTTGAGTATATGTTCATATGCTTCTTTTCAAATTTATTTTTTACAGGGGACATAACTGTAAGAAACTTGTGGTAATCGCTCGTTATCTTACACACTATTTTCATTTCATTTCAACTTTATATTTTATTTTATTTTTTTTTATAACGAGACCGGATAAAAAATTAGACAACAAAAAAACTTGAACAATTTAATTTCCTCCCAGTTGTTTTACTTTACAAGGACTATCAAGGTACATTCACACACACCCACATACATACACAAGTACATATATCACGTCATGGTTGACCGAACCATTCCAAATCTGTTAAAGTCAGTTCTCATTTTAGAAAAATATTGTTAGGTAATGTGATGTTTTTTTTTCAAATGTACGTTTGAAAAAATAAAAATAAATGAGCAGAGAAAAAAAAAGTTTTTTAACTTGTTTGTGATTTATTCGAAATAGTTTGTTATTTGTTTTTTTTTTCTTTTAACTTTGGTTGAATTGGACCGAGTTAGAAATAATGAAAATACGTGATTTTAATTGATATGATTAATTTTTTTGTGTCTAAATAAAAAATGACACAAAACGAAGCAAAAAATTTTAATTAATATTTCTTTTACTTTCATCCTACATTTAACAAACTTTCCTCATAATTCATTTTAATTGATGAAGTTTTTTTTCTTTAACAATATTTTTTTTGGAAAAGCGTGTTTCGTTCTTGAAGTTTATTTAATGAAACTAATCAAAATATTACTTTTAATTAATGGATGTCAAGAGCTCTTTTGTATTTTTCCCCAAATTAACACAATTTCCTTGTCAATTTAATTTACATTTTTTTTTTTCATTTCACAAAACCCTCGACAACAAATTATTTTGAACTATGTACTTTACATAATTAAATTAAATCAACAAAAACATGATGATGATAATAATTTTCTGTGAAATGTACTTACCAAAATATAAACACCAAATGGCATTACAACAACCGCAACAAGTAGATCAGCAATGGCAAGTGATACAATAAAATAATTTGTCACTGTTTGCAATGTCCTTTCACGTATCACCGCCAATATGACCAACACATTGCCAAACAATGTAAATATTGGAAAAATTAGTAGAATTAAAGCCCAGTAGTTGTAGTTTGCTGTAAATATAAATACAAAAAAATGTATATCAACAAAATGTATTATTATGGAGATTATTTATTGTGTTTTGGGTGTTCATTGGGACACAACATAATAATATTAATAAAATAGGGTTAATTTTGTATATCAAATCATCAAAATAAACATAAATTTATATTCATGAAAAATATTCCATTGTATATACACAAATAATAACTAGAGTAACAATTACGGAATAAATATGTTTCGATTTTTATAACGCCTCTCTATTTTTTGCTTTCTATTGAATAATTTAACAGATCATAACGCAAATGATTGGTGGTGTTGAAAAAATTTATTCAGACACAAATGATCGAGGATGTTCAACTCTAGTTGATATTTGAAGTACAATACCATTAATGACAACAAACCATCCTCAGGAAGCCATTTCAAGTTTTTGAAGTTTGAAGAGGTTGCAAGTAAGTAAATTTTCAATTTCCTATTAATTTATTAAAGTACCTTTGAATTTAAAATTACTACGTCGGGGTCACCAATTCATTTTATAAAATTTATCTAAGCTACCAAAATAATGCATTAGTGGAAGCTCAACTTATACCAGGAAAATTATTGACAGATAATCTTCAAGGACATTGTGATGTTAAACGACCAGAACTGTTAGCGATTGATGGGTTTGAACAGGATTTTTACTACCCTGCAAGTGCGGAGATGATGGACATTGCCCAGACGAATAATCAATCATAAAGCTCAATTGCCAACCAAGCTCGTATGAGGAAATGGAAATAGCGCCAATAAATTTAAGTAAGTTTATTTGAAAATACGCTTTCTGGAAACCTATTACAATTACTGCATGCCACACTCAATCCAATGAGCATCAGGGAAACCAGGGCTTAACGACTCCTCTCATGTGAGTTATTAACTGTTAATATTAATATTGTAAGGTGTCGTCACCTTACAGTGTGGTAAGCTGGGAAAAAATGGCAGATAAGGGAAAAAACGTAAACTACCTCTTCCTATTTTTTGTAAACCTTCATGAAAGACGGACGTATTGTTCCTTAAATCAAACATATTCAATAAAGATTTGAAATATGATAAGAACCTGTGTTGCTCTAAAAGGAAATCCATCATTGAACTAAAAATACTACCAACGTAAAAATATTGTCAACAGCGATATCAGCTAATAGCTGCAGTGTGGATTAGAAGCAATAGAAATGAATACTGTAACGTCATTCTGAGTTGAATATCATTGAAAATCATTATTTTATTTATTTTCATGGTATTTTTACTTTTTAATACAAAAAATTCTCTGCCCTACGAGTAAGCAATATGTAAATGAATAGCGCCCATTTACTCTGCATAAATAAATTATTATTTATCATCATTTATAAAATCATTCATATAAAAAAATAACGGACAGAATGACAGTTTGAACAATTACCATGCCTAGAACAAGGTAAAATAATAATAATAATAATATTAAATGAAATTTCAACAACAACAAATTTATCGCTGATATCTTTTCATCTTTACAGTATATGTTATTAAATGAACTGTCTATCATGTCACGTTTCTAAAAAAGTAAAACTAAAATAAATATGCATGAAAATAACAGACATTATCATTACTTTTTAACATGCTATTCATAAGATTTACAAGTCGCGACATATTTAGAAGGATATTAAATGATAGTAATTAATATTTTTCTATGTATAATGAGGTCAATAAACAAACAAATAAACATTCACACATCATATATGAGAATAAGACGTGTTTAATTAACACTTCCGATGTGAATGTTATAATAAATCTTAATTCCTTTTTTTATTTCAATTCCAATTTTACTCAGACAGGAATTTAACCTCGGTGACATGAACGATACGAAAATAAATATTATTTTTTTCCATTTAATAGCTTTGTTTGTGACAGAAGCATGACAGCTAGGCACTTCTTGAAGATTCACTGATTATTTGATGATAAAAACATACAATAACTTGAGACAAATATGTGTTTTATTTCTGTATATTTTATTTTATTACTATCCGAGTTCAATAACCAAATAATATAATGTTATTTTAAGGATTCATGTTTACTTAGTTTTATATTTGCTTTATTATACGTTTATTTACATCTCATTTTAATATTCATATTTAACTGTTTTAATGAATGTACATTTGCTTGTTTTTTGCCGCGAGCTTATTATTAAAATGGCAGAAGTTGAAAGCAGACAAAAGAAACAAGTCATAACCATAAGGTTAAATGAGTGTTTTTTTTGTGTTTCAAGATCTGTTTGTGTTTTGTTTTTTGCTTTTAATTTCATTATATTACATTTTTGTGCCACTGTCAAAATCATTCAATTTTTCTTTGTTGTTTTTATTTTATTTTCTTAGAAGTTCTGTTCATTTTAACGGCAAAAAGGCCGATGAAAGCTTAATGAAGGTTACATGTCATGAAATTTATTTTACAGAGCGCATTAAAGGAGACCAGTATTCGCTATCTTCTGGTCGTATAGAATTTTGAATAAGGAACTGCTGAGAAAACCGAAATGCAAAATGTAAATGTGGAGATACGTAGAAGAAAATTTGGTTTAGTTAGAAGTTTGACACTAAGCTCTTTTACACCGCCTATAACACAAGCTAGCCGTAGAAGAGGTCGACGAAGGAATACCTGGCGATGCTTCACACTCTCTGAAGCCAACACTTGCAGAGAGAAAAAATGAGGCACAATTCAAAACCTCGGAGAACTGAACTCGACGTGACTCAATGGAAAAAAGACAAGGCGTAAAGTAAGTAAAAATCAGAACCAACTGGCCAAACATCCAGAACTTCTAGGAAAAAATTGGCTCAAAAGTTACTGGTCGAAAAATCGACGAGCAGTGGTTAATAAGTTAAAACAAATGTTCCAAGTGCAAAGAAATTATAATGCTTATCATACTATCAGAATTGTAACAGCTTTAAATGATGATTCACCTTTGACATCCCTAATTAACATTAAATTTTGACTTTAATATCTCTTCTCCAAAACTTTTCATCACAAATCAAATGAAAAACAAAAAAAAAGATAATTTGCATGACAGTTCACTTACACTTTTCTGCTCTGCTCTTTTAAATACTTTTAATGAACAATGTCAAGGTTTACAAGAACCTGTCTGACTTTTGGACATTAATATTTCTCTTTTAAACTTAAAAACAAACATTTTTCTGTCCTACTTTATTTTAAAAATAGCAGATAAATAACTTAAGTAAATAAGACACACACACAAAAGATAGAAAAACAAATGTTGGAACAGACATCAATTATAATTAGTTTTGACAGACTTTCAAATATTTGAGGGACTGGTACATATAATAAAGTTGAAAACACCAAGTGAATGTTATTAAGCATTACGAGGGACAGACAAAAGATATTTAACGTAAAACTCTCCCTTAAAAACAAAATAGATGGAAGGCATTAAAAGTACAAATACGTGGGTCGTTTTATACAGAAAAATTTGTAGCATGTGTTCCCAATGGTACTTGGTTTTTGCCATAAAATGTACATTCAAACCATTACATGAAGAAGAGTGTCTAGATTTTCATTATTATCAATAATATATAACAGAAAAAAAATAAAGTTCATGGAAAATAAACATCAATTCAAGTACATATCTCATGGTTTGTTGAAATTACATATGTTCGTCCTATTTCATGCTTGTTTTTTTCAACATGAAGTACAACAAAACAAAAAAAAATATTGTATTTTGCAGACTTTATTATATCGTTATGATAACAAAACACTTGAGCACACATTCATCGTGTTACATTGTCTGTGGTATTTTACCTTGAAATTTACATGCATTCAATTATGTTTGATATATGTGTGCATTACCCTTCAAACCAATTCTGAATAAAATGCATGTTAACAAAAAATGAAGACCCTTGAAAAACATTGTTGCATGTATTTTCTGAATTTTGTGCCAGTACCATTCACCTCTCTCTGTGATTTTATCGCAATGCAAGAAAAAATATGATACAAAAACAACACACACACACTTGAAATAAATTATTCAAAAAATGATGAATTGTTATGCATGACTACATCAACATTTCAAATTCAAACTTGCATCTATTTATTTTACCGCAATCTTTTAAGGCAAAATGAGAACAATTTAATTTTCATGTCAATCCAACAAGGACTTTGTCATTGTGCTACAAGGCAAGGCAAAAAAAATGTGATTGCCTGCAATAAGAATGCAACGTCTTGGAAATGTATGCACAAAAATAGCGCCAACAATATCAAACTGATGTGACACACACACACACACACACACAATTTCAAAATATAAAAAAGAATTTATCATGTCTCCTCGCTCTTTGGGACTTAAAATGATGACAGAAATGAAAGATGAACAATGTCTTTTAAAAAGCTTTTAGTTGTGTGTTTCTGTTTAAAGAAAATTAAGAGCAAAAAATAAAAAATGCAGCAACACAACGTTAAAAAGGTAAAGAAAAATGAATGAAAAATGAGAATGAACTAGTTTTTTTTCCTCTTAATTTTACGCTTCAATGCACTTTTTGTGATGGTCATGTTTAAATAAGAGCAAAGTTGTGTCTCATCTTTCTAGTTCATATAAAATGAGTTAAGAAAATCATAAAAAGAAAAGTTAAATAAATTATAATGAAAATTTATTTTAATTTATCATAAAATCATGTTCATTTTGATTTTCTTATCTTTATTGTTTTATTTTAACAAAAAATAATGGAAACGCCTGGTTTTTTATTCAAATTAAATTTAAATCAAAATCTCTAAAGAAGTTTTTCAGTACAGTCTTTCGTTGAAATGAGCAGAAGAGGAATAAATCTCATTAGATTTTTTGTTATCTAAAAAGCTTTTCATTTCATTAATTACGCAAAAGGAAAAAAAAACATAATTTGAACTGACATTTTTTTTTCACATACATTTCCATGCTAATTGTGATCATTAAATATTCAAATGCGTTATTTGGAGCAGTAACGATAAGACTTAAACGAAAAGATTTGTTTTCGATAAGACGAGGTGATTAATGTGATTTCTATGTAAAATTCTAGTCTCAATACGCTTAAAATGGCCTGTGGTGTGTATTTCAGCAGTTATTGCAAAAGGAAATGTAGTGCCTAAATATTTTGTGGCGTCCAATTAATAAATAAATCGTAATCATAGCACACACAGATGTAACTCACAGGTAAAAGGAAAAGAAAATAATAAAATAATTTATAGGTAATTTGCATAAAATTGTACTTACTTTCTTGTGTGCCTGGACAATTTGTTCCATTATTGATGCCAGTACAGTTAAATGGAAGTGTATTGATTGAGCTTTCATTGAATCCGGTGCCATTGTAATTATAAAAATATTCACCAAAATCTTCGAAAAGCAACATAAAATTACTACCCTCAACTGAGGCTTTGGCCTCATTTGATCCGACCCCATCAAATGTCTCGGTATCATTTGATGGAGACGCCGTGCCCTTTACTTGATAATACAACGATGAATTGTTTATTAGATTTTCATCTATCACAGCCGTTGTTGTATTTACTGCAATGTCAGCTATTGACGACACAAATAAATCAGAAAAACTTGTAGCAGTCCGATTTTCATCGTATGATGTTGTAGCTGTAGATGCAGTGACATCACCATAATCCCCGTAATTTGCATCATGATTTGCATCGTCACCTGCATCACCACCACCACCACCACCACCAGTATCGTCAAAAATTGGTCGTTGACTAAACAATATTGAAGTCCATGTGAAATAATCTGGACTATTGTTGTTGGTATTTTTCCAAACTTGTGAATCATTTGCCATAATTTTATTTTAAATCACTATTTTTTATCTTCCTTACAACTCACATTTGGAAAATACTCTGAATTTTATCTTCAATTTTTATGTAATTTCACACTCCTTTTAATTTATTGCTATTCATTTGTCTCAATAATTAGCATTTTTTTTTGTTTTTACTGATAAATTTTCACAATAATATTTATTATAATTACTTTTCTTATCGTATCATTTTAAGGGAACTCTCTCTGTAAAAATCATTTTAAAAAGGAATAAATTTAATCATTAATTACAATCTCAACTTGCAAGTTTTACACCTATAATTGTAATTGTATTGTTGTGCCAATGTTAAATGTCTATTTTATACCATTCAAAGTAAGAATTTAATCAAGTAAATGGTTTTACTGCTGTGGAAATTGAATTAAAATTGTAAATTGGGTGAAAATACACAAAATAATTGTTTATTCTTCGAGCACTTCCTGATAAAGCAGAATTTTAATCATAAAAAGTACTTTTCATATGATCTATTTTAAGTTAAATAAACACTCAATTTAGAAAATTTTCTCAAGTTTGGTTTATTTTCATTACAAATATTTGGGTTAACTCCTACATTTAGAGCCAAACTTTGTACTTTAATACAATAAATTTATTAATATTCTTATAATAATATTTTTTTACTGTTTTTAAGGGTAGCAACAGTGTATAAATTTTTGTATGATAAAGATGAGAAAAAAATTATCTTGATGATGAATTGTGCTCATTTGATATTATTTTTATGATTATTATAAACGCCTATACTTTGTACAAATATTTCCGCTTTCTCGTATTTCTTGTGTATATGTAAAACATTATCACTTCCATTTTGTTTTATTGCAATACTTTTTTATTATTACAATACTTTTTTTTCTCCTCATCTGTTTTCTCGCATAATTTTTTTTGTATGGATTGATATTTATTCTTTTTTTTCTTAGTTTTCTTATCTGATTTGGTTTTAATGGTATGTTAAGTGTATGGGTCGCATAAAAGAGTCTTTTTTATTTTGTTTCATTAAATAATATTTTATTATTATTGTTTCTCATTCAATTATATGCGTCTTTGATGATGTGTTGCTTTTATGTTCTGTATTTTTTTTCCTTGATTATCTTACATTCGTTTTAACTCATTCGACGCCGCTCCTAGAAATATCGAGTTTTGAACAAAAAGTTCTTCTACGATCTATTTTTTAGGTAATAGTGAACAACTTTCTCTTCGATGAAAATTTCAGGTTTCATATAAAAATTTTACAGGAGAGCCAAAATAAAATACGTATAAGTACTACACAAATCCATACGGAAATCTTGTACGAGAATGAAAAAAACGCGATTTTTCTTAAAAGTTTCGCTCATAATTTTTTAGTTTTTGGTTTAAATTCAAAAACCATTCGACTATTTGATACAAAACATCTTAAATTAAGACTCTAAAAAAGATTGACATAGAAATTTTTTGATATGAACGAGAAAAGTGACTTCAAAGTAAGTGTTGCGTTGACGCAACGGATGACGCGAATGAGTTAATGTTTTTTTTTGTTGAAATGAAATGAGAAATACCAGTCGTCTCCACTATTCAATGTAATATCGCAAAAAATGAGATTTTCAGTGAAGAATGAGAGCTTACTAGACTGAATTAAGACTATAAAAGGAGTTAAGCCAAGTATCTAAGTTTGAAAATTCAAGAAAAATGACTTTTAAGTTACTGTTACCTTGCAATGAAACTTTCAAGTCAGGGACGTAAAACCCAAGATACTTCATTAAGAAGTTAAAATTTCGTACTTTGATTAAAATAGCCCTAAATTATAATGAAAAATACCTTCCTAGAATAAAACTTTTTAAAACAGTAGTTTTTATACAGCAATTTGAATGTATTGCATACTTTTCGGTTGAAAAAAAACCCTCATAATTGGCATTCTCAATGAAAGGAAAGTTTACTAGACAAAATTGAGACGATAAATGATCTAGCCAAGTATCCGACTTTGAGAACTCATGAAAAAATGATTTTAATGTTACTGTTACCTAAAAGTATGCAATACACATGTCAAGTAATAAACAAAAACTCAAAACACTTGATTATGAAATTATAAAAACCTGTACAATGAACATAATAGCCAGTATTTTTCATAAAGACACTTTCCTGGAATAAAAATATTAAAAATAGTAGTTTTTATAAAGAAATTTGAATGTATTGCATACTTTTGGGTAGAAAAAATTCTCATAATTGACCTTATTTTGTTTATATTTGTTCATGTTAATTCATTTATGCCATAAACAAATAAAATTGATAAGTAGGATCAAAATATTCAAATTTCAATACAAAATAGACAATAAAAAATGCCACAACAATACATTTAATACTGGTGTTAGTTTCAATTCATTCAATATGTATTACAGTAACCAAAAAAATAAATAAAAGAGAGATAAAAATTCCCATTTTCTATCAAAATTATCAAGAGACTTATTATAATACTATCATCAATGCAATTATCAATATACAATGAGTAACAAAATATATCAAAATAGATGAAAAGTTTACTCATCATATTATCATTTGATATTTTTTTGTATTGTGATCAGTAATGCAATAACAAATCATATTAATATCCCCAAAATATCATATACAATTTCTGTAACGATGACCTAGTTTTCAATTCAATTCAATGCTATTATACTTTATTTATGCTATTTATTTATATACTATTGGCTTACAATTATGATTATATTTAAGCTGTTTTATCATTTATTTATGTGTTTAACTTATTCTATTTATTACTCTCTTATTATTTGTTATTTTATTTTTATTTTTATATTGATATCATTTTGTAATAAAACAGAGATGATGAGCTTTTTTTTCATTAATTTTAATTTATTTTTGGAAGAGTTTTTAAATTTAATTTTATTTAATTTTATTTTATTTAATTTAATTTTTTTATTTTTTGTACAGAAATGCATGAATTTTTTTCAATAAATTTTTTTCACTCATATAAATTTTATGATGATGATGGTATGAGTGGACCAAGTTTCGTCATAGTCATTGTCATTGATAGCTGAAAATAAATGGAAAAAAAATAAAATTATTATTAGATTTTTTTGTTTAAATTTTTTTTTTTAATTTCCGTGTTATTATGTCACAAAAGTAAATAAATTTACGTGACATTATTAATATTTTTTTCAAAAAAAAAAAACTTCGTTCTAACTTCATGTTTGCATGTCCCAGATTGATGCTTTTTGCAATTTTTTTACAGTACACTTTTATTGTGGAAATTTTGTGCATGTTTATTGCCAATCTTATATTTTCATTTGTGCTTGTTCACAATTTCGAGTAAGAGGATATTTTTGATTATTTGGTTTTTTGCAATGCATTTTTGCCCATTTCTTGTCGATTTAAAAAATATTCGAGTTTTGGGGGAGCTCATGATGTCCGTCCATGCGTCAATGTCAATAAAATAGCAAAATTTTCTGAAATGGTCAACATTTCCAAATCGGACGAGTTTTTGAAGATCGCGAAACATTGCCAACATTTTTCGAAACCTCTGGAATCTGATGAATTGTCGAAAAATGGTCGATTTTTTCAAAATGGCCGTATCCTATCCATAGAAATGCGTTCGTGTAATTGTTTCACGCCTAAATTCTATGTTTTTTGAATAGCTTTTTTCAAATTCCAGGGGTTTGTATTTCAATGGTTTAAAGTGCATTTTGAATTGTAATACCTTGTACAGTAGTGAAAATTTCGATTCATGTTAACATTCAAACTTTTCTTGTGAAATTGAACATTACATTTAAAAAAATATTCATTTTATTTCGCATAAATCTTGACAAATTTTGTGTGTTTAATGCTTGAATTTGTTTACAATTGTTACAATTTAACATTTTTTTAACTTGCATTTTTTTCTGTGCATTTATTTCTCGTCATTTTTTTATGTGTCTATTCAAGTTTCAATGAAAACAAATAAAAACACACACAAAAAAGAAATCACTTGCTAATGTTATCAAATCTGTCATATTTGTATTATCAATGAAAATAAAAAAAAAATCTATCACTTATGTGGATGATGAAGCAATTTTTCTACTTAACTTCCTTTTCGTACTCAATTTCCTTGTTTTACAATCGAACCACATTATTACATTGTGCCTTAAGCGTTTTAAGAACAACAACAACATTGTTCACCCACATATGAGACATATCTTGATTTAGATTTTACATTGATTGTCTTCCTTCTTATAATAAAAGTCTTGTCTTGCCTTCAATCTATATTCAATCATTATGATATTGTTTTGCATGATGATCATCATGTTGATGATGATGATGATGGAAAAGCATGTGATATTGTGATGAGAACGATAAAAATAATAATAATAACAATAATAGTAAAAGTAATAATGTTGATATGTAGAACAAATCGATTTTCCCTTTTTATGTAAATTTTATAGACAAATTCCAATTTAAAGGTACTATTAAAAAGAATGGAAAAATTTAATATCAGACCAACAAAGAAATTAGATAATCGATTGAGTTTTAAATTGAAATTTAAAATGTTTGATTCACATGAAAGATTTCTTCATGATTAATGGAAAATTCAAAGTAGATGTGAATCGAAAATTGTCGAGTCCATGAAAAGGCCTCAATGATATTCCACAAAGAGCTATTCAGAGCCCAGGCTATTTTCATTTCAATTCAACTCACTTATTTGGTAACAACAGGCAAAGCTCTAGGCTACAAAAATTTAACATTGACTACTTCATCGACTAGCATCGGGTTACACCTTCACATAAATATTGCGTACGGCCTCATAGCGCATTTCTCGTAGATTTGAAGAAAATGAGAGTATTGCGAACGCTAAGCTCATGCCAATCTTCCGTCTCAGAATGGGTAGAATCGTGGTTCATGAAAACCCCGGGGTGTGAAAAAACTCGTCGGACATGAAAAAAACACGTGGGTCAATTCCACGAATTCAAAATGACCTTTAAAACCTTAATTCGGCTAAGGTTGACGTTCGTTATCTTTTATTTTAATTTTTTTTCTTATAAAAAAGTTAAAGGTATTTCTTGAAATAAACATAAAATGTAGTGGAACAAGCATATTACGCTTCTATGCCAAGAAAACAAAACAAAAACGTAAGAAAAAAGTAAATTTTCATACACAATCTTAGAGTAAGAGAAGATTATAATACTAATTTTATTTTTTCAATAATTTTATTAAAGAAATTTATGATTTTTAATACACCAAAGTTAACGTAAAAACAGATGTTGCACGAAAATAAACATAGACAACATCGTGTGTAAGACGAAGATACCAAAAAAAAAACAAAACAAAAACATTTCAAAATTAAAATAGAAATTATGGTTATTATAAGAGCTCTTGTTTAAGTCTTATTAGACAACGTTATCTCATTTCATAGCAAAAATGGTTGTAAAATACATGAAATTACGAGTATTTTTACCTTTTTCTCATCAATATTCATTTGAAGATTATAAAAGCCGATCAATAATTGAAAAGGAATTTAATGAAAAGTTAAGAAGTTTTAACTTAATAAGAGTTTTCTATTGATTTATGATTTAAGATTTTCTCATTTTTTTTCAATTTTTCGAAAGGTCATGTGTCAAATTCCATCTTGACACTTAAATTACACACCACATCTCTTGCATAATTGATGTGCAGCTTTCATTATTGATAAAATACATCATTTGTCTTCAAAAGGCCACATTTTTTTGTATTGTATCGAATTTAACTTAACTTGAAAGATTTTCCATCAAGACAGAATAAGATAAATTTTACGCACAATAAATATTTCTCACATTATTGTTAATTTTCTTACTGCTCCTCTCTCTTTCTATTTCAATAAAACTGTAATGTAAATGTAAAAGAAAAATAAAAGAAACATTTGAAAACAAAAATCAATTTATCTTTTTTACATTTTTTTTGTTGTTCTTTCTTGCTTTCATGTGCTCCAACTTATTTAATATGCACGTATCATGAGCATTTAAGTGGCCAGAAAATATCCATTAACTGAATTTCTTCTTATATATAATTTTTATTGTTTTTGTATTTTTCCTTTCTTTGATGAACATGAAATAACGGTGAATTTTCTTTAAGAAAATACAAAGAATCCTTGAAAAAAAATAAAATTTATTTGTTTTTTTTTCGTGCTCTTAAGGGAATTTCCCTCGATTTAATCAAATTGTTACGAAGAAAAAATTTAAATTTCAAGAAACAGGTTGTTTTTTTCTGAAAAGATTTTTTTCGTGAATAGAGATGTTTTTAGGAATCTGATTATTTTCGCAGTTTTTCAACAGAAATGTCATTGAAATTCATAAAACTAAGCCTGGAATTCAAATCGAGAGGCTCAGACTCCCAATTAAATGATTAAAATGCTTTGACATTGAAATTCAAGCCTTTAAGGATGAGCTGAAATCTTTTCTATCCAAAAAATGTTATGGATATGACCTTAACATACCTCAATCACGATAATACAAGCGACAAACATGGTTATTGTTGTTTAATGAACACAAAATCGACGAAAATCGATTCGTTATTTATATTGACATTTTACATCTTTTAAGGGAATTTCCTCGATAATTTCTTGTCTTGACAAATATTACACATAAACATGCTCTTTTGATGATAATAGAACATGTTAGCTGTCATCTGCAACATGTCTCAACCTATTCTCCATGTTCCTTTTGAATTAGTTTCGATGGTGCATTTATCAACAAACTTATTACCACCGAAATGTATGCAATGAATATTAACTGAAAATTTTTTAAGGACGATTTCAACATCTTTCAATGTTGTGAACCTAACTTTCGTTTGAAATTGAAAGACATTCATAAAAATTTCCAGACACAATAAAAACTTTATGATTAAATGGAAAAAAAATCAACCACTTAAATGTATTGCATAAATTTCGGTGTTTATAAGGTCGTTCGTAAAAGTATTAATTATCATACACTAAATACTATGAACCACAAAATATTTTGCGTGTTCTTTTTTGCTGTTCATTCTCATGCTTTAACTGTCTAAATTCATATTGTGTGGTATCCTTAAGGCGTTATATCGCTTACAAAATTATTATATTTTCTGATTTATTTTTTTTTTGCTTTCCTCGTCACATATTCAACAAAGAAAATAAATATTCTATTTCGTCTAACAAACTACTTACTCAAATAAATCACACACACATACACACATTTTCCATGTGTATGTTTACATATAAAATTATGTGGCAAATCTTTTTAGCATAAAAATCTAGTTTTTAACACACACATTTTGTGAACAAATTTTATTCACCCTACATACAAACACACCGATATTAGACGTATTTGTAATGATAATTAGCTTCATTATACAAACATGAATTTATTTACATATGTTTTTTGCGTTTAATGTGTGTTCAACATGAATGGATGAATACAAAATACATGAAATTCAAAATAAGTGAAAAGGAAAATAAAAGTTTTGCTATAATAATAAAAAAAAAGCTTTCAATTAATAATTTCTATGTTAAAATATGAAGAAGAAGAAAAAAAAATTATAATTTAATATTTTGCACCACATGAGGACAGGGGTAAATGAAAAAAAAAATCTAAATTTAATATGATTTTTAATTTAACAAACAAAAAAAAGGTAAAATATTGGTCGGATTGTTACACAGTTGGGGGTTTGACTGTTGATTTCTTTCAAATGAAAAGTAAAAATTGAACATTTTGCTTTGAAAGCCTAAAATTTAATGAGAACCATCAACTATTCAATCCCAAAGGAGTTAATTTTAATGGTATTTTATGTTTTTCTTTCTTTTTTGTAACTGTAACGATTCAGTGACAACCCGCTGTGCATTTTTATATGAAAAAAACTGTTCATTTCATAACTTGAGGACAAGTAACGCGTCTTGCATTTATATGAAAAGAAAAAAATATAAAGCACATAAAATAAAAAACAGCAAAAAAAAATAAATATGAGCAATGAATGCCATAATATTTACATTAAAATTAAGGAAGATGAATGTTTATTTTTTTTTGTGTGTGTATTTCATGGAAGTTGTATAAAGAGATAATAAACAGGAGATACTGTGCATGACAGCAAGAGCTCTTCTCCATCTGAATGATAATGTTAAATGCATAAACACGAATATTTTATGTATTTTTTTTCTCCTATTTTTCATGAATCTCTAATAAAATACCAAGAAAAATAATAAATAGGTTGGATACTTAGCGACAATTTTATTAAATGAAATATAAATAATAAATTTAGGCGTATTTAAAATTCACCGGAATTAGATAAAAAATGTGAG
The DNA here is from genome assembly GCA_900002565.1 of Culicoides sonorensis. NCBI lineage: Eukaryota > Metazoa > Arthropoda > Insecta > Diptera > Ceratopogonidae > Culicoides > Culicoides sonorensis. The sequence goes on from LN483366.1 coordinate 1,149,822, forward strand.
TATTTTATTATTTATTCAAGTCATGTCGACAAATATTTTTTTAAAATTCATTTTTGTGTAAATGGTTTTGACAGGAATTTAGACAAAAAACTACTTTAAGCACATTAAATCGCCCCATTTCAAAGCCAGAAGCTTAAATAACCGTCAAAAAATACGAATAATTAAAACATTCAATTCACTCATAATTCACAGAACACTGAACATGCTGAAATTGCTTTGACAAAAGGAAATTAAATGAAAAAAAATTATGAATTTTAATTATGAATTCCAATTCTTGGTAATTTTTAATTAAATTTAATTTTACAAATTCACTGTAATTTTGTATAATTTCTCATCATTATTATGATACAATGAATATGAAAATTTCCTTTTAACAGACAATAAAAAAAATTTCTGAAGAAACAACGTTTTATTTTCATATAAAATTTAATTATTGTTATTCGATTAAACCACGCGCCAATCGTGAATGAATTGCTACATAATTAATTATATATTAATTCTAAGAATATCATTTTTGTTACCATTTAAGGATGGGCATGTTATTTCAAATGTTAAATAAAAAGAAATTATCTCTTGAGAGATGACGAAAGTAAACGAAAAAAGAATTCCAAATAGCAATTAATCAAGTAATTGGCACACTTCCTATTCATTTTTTTTTGTTTCTGCTTCTTTAATTTTATTTTTATTCTTTTTATGTGTAATTTTGCTTTGTAAGAATTCCTTTATAACATTTTCTCAAAAGATTAGTTCAAGCACCATGCATTGAAATGACAATTACATTCTGTTTTATGTATTTTCTTCTTTTTTCTTAGCTTTTTGCTTTGATATCAAAATTTGTTGAAAAAATGCGATCTTGAAACTGTAAAACGACATTTGAAATGAAAATGAATGAATGAATGAAAATTTTCTAGGAATTTTAATTTTTTTTAGAATATCATCCATGAAAGCCGTTTTTTTTTAAGTTAAAAGTCTAATTGTAATGCTTTGTAGAAGAAAAATAAGTATATAATTAAAAAAATTAATTTTTAAACCACTGATTGTTTTAGAAAAGCGCATTTCGATGGGACTCGTTTCATTTAATAATAATACGGCAGCTATTTTGAACAACCGCCATTTTAAAAAAAAACACCATTATAAAAATCCCACAATTTTGAAAATTTTTAAAAATAAATCAAAAAAATTAAAAAAAATCAGACATTTTGGGCTTTCAACCGTTTTCAGGCTCTCGAGCCTATTCCTTGAGCCCAATCCCTAAGCTCAATATCTGAGCCTAGTACCTGAACCTAATTTCAGAGCTAATGAGTTACAGTTCATTTTAGAAAAGTTCTCCATCCAACAAAAAAAAACATCAATTTTTTAAAATTTTTAACCCGTTTTATTTATTTCAGGCTCTAGAGGCTCTCAAGCCCAAGTCCTGAGCCCAACCTCGCTCCGATGGAACATTTTGGAACTATGGATAGCGATAGAGATATTCTAACCACTGGGGCATTCCGCCATTTTGAAAAATTTCTCCATTTCACTAAATTTTGACAAATTTCGTCGTTTGATTTTTTTTGTAAAATCCACCATTTTGAAACATTTTGACCGTTTGCAGGCTCTGGAGCTTAAACCTCAAACCCAATTCATAAAGCCCAATCTCTGAGCATAATATTGAAGCTAATGAGTTAAAGTTCAATTTAAAAAGCTTCTACATCCAACAAAACAAATCATCAATTTTTTTAAATTTTTAACAGTTTTTAACGGTTTTTTGGTTTTTAAGGATTTGCAGCCCAATCTCAAAACTATTATGTTATAATAAATCTTCATGAGTTCTTTTAGTTCACATAAAAAGCCAGACGTCGCTCTGATGGACCGTTTCGGAGTTATGGATAGCGATCAGTGACAGAGTGAAGGACTGACGGCGGACAAACCTTCTGTAAAAGTGCATTTTTTCTTACAAAAAATAAATTAAAAAGGCGCTAAAATGATGACAGTCAAAGAAATGAAAGAGATCAAAAAAAAATTCTCTCATTTTTCTACTATTCAAATAAAGACACGGAACAAACAATATTAAATTGAGGAATTTTCATCTGAAATTTACAACAAAAACATGAGATTGAGCTATAAAATGCCTTATGAATATCAGTCTTATTATTTCTTATAATTTCATGTAATGCAATGTTATTTTTTTTTATTTTTTCTCTTTGATTTATAATGAAAATTGTTCTTTTATCATATTCTGTTAAAAAGTATATCGTTTGTTAGTTGGATGATGACTTCAAAGGAAATAATAAGACCATTTCATTCTTATCAAAAGATGTTTATTTTTATTTTTTTTCTGAAATGAAATTTTCTTTCACTGACTTAACATGAAAGAATTTGACACGTGTATAAGTTTTCCATATATATTTTTTTTTGAGTATAAATATCAAACTGTATATGTGAAGGAAATTGGGACACAATTACCATGAAAATTTCATGGAAGTGCATTTTGATAAGACTTAATTCAGTGAAATTTCTTTTTCTCCTGATGCTTTGAATAAATTAAATTTTCCAAGGGAACAAGGGCTCAAGGTTACCCTTCACATTCATTTTTTTGTGTGAAGGGTCATCTTGAAATGTCTTATAATGAGATCAAAATCCAGTCAATTTTCCTTTAATCAAGGACACACAGACAGTAAAATTGCCCTTTAAATGAAATGTTTTCCCTGAAATTCATTGAAAGCAAAAAACATCATCTCAAAGTAAGATTTTGCTTTGTTTGCCTCTTTTTTTTCCTTTTATTTGATTTGAAGGACCATCCAAAATCTGCTGATGATACCAATCAAATTTAAACTTGAAATTTTTTTTTATCTTGAAACACGATTCAATTTCAATTTTTTCACTCTGCAAATTCAAATTCAAATCAACAGTAAATAAGTAAAAAAATAAAAAAATTATATCGATTAATGTCACATTTGCATTAAAATATTATTTACCACATTAAAGTTACGACAAAAAAAAGTGTTATTGCTCCCCAAATTTATGTGAAAAAAAAGTAAATTGAATATAGAAATAATTTAATTCAAACCAAAATTGAACACTATGTGACATGTACAACCTTGAACAAAATTTAATTACATGCCTGATTTGATTGATCACATTTTACGTGTCAATTTTCACTCGAAAATTATATTTTGACGCTGAAAAAAACATTTTTCCTTGTCTATCAAAATTTGTGTTTTGCTTTTAAAGTGAGAAATTTTTTTAACATGAATTTTTACAAGTAAACTTTTTTTTTCTCCCGCGCTATATTTAAAGAAATAATAAAAAAGGTGTCAAAGTAAGAGAAATTTTTTTATTTTAATAAATGTAAATTCAATTTATGTTGTAAATAATAAAGTTTTTCTTTTATTCATAGCTACATTTTTTGAAATTTTTTTTTCTCATTTTATACTAAAAGCATTTTTTCTTGTTTTTAAATGCAAAATAGAATTAATGTTAAAGCACGATTAGAAAGCAAATTGAATAAATTTTTATGTATTTCATGCTTTAACTTGAACAAAATTGAATTTATTATCAACATGAATTAGTAACTCACAGAGCATGTAAAACTTTTTCAAATGAAATTCAAGGAAAAAGATTTCTTAATTAAAAATATTGATTTAATTCTTTGACGGTTGTTTTTTTTGTTTCTTTTTATTTATTTTAAAAGAAGTCTGTGAAAGAATTGGCAGTTTGTATTAATGAGCGTTTTTATTTGTTTTTCCTCATTCATTCGTTTTTGTTATTAAAGAATTTGAAATTTAAATGGTTTATTTGATTTTCTCTTTGAATTGAATTGAATTCAGAGCAATTCTTTTGTATTTGAGTATTAAAATTGCATTAATTAAAAATTCATTTCCGTTTCGAATTTGTCTTACTGACGATTAAAAATGAGAAATTCTGAATACTGGGCTGTTCAGTAAAAGTGCATTTCGATGAGAATCATTTCATTGAATAAAAAACCGCCATTTTGAATTTTTTTGAAAAAATTGGTTTTGAAAAAAATCAAGAAAAAAAAATGCAAAATCTGACATTTTGAGCTTTTGACCGTTATAAGGGTCTGAAGGATAATCCCTGAGTCCAATATCTGAGCCCAATCTTTGAGCTAATGAGTTAAAGATCATTTTAAACAGCTTCTTCATCCAACAGATCAAATCATCAATTTTTTTTAATTTTTAACCGTTTTTAGACTCTGGAGCCCAAGCTCTGAGCCCAATTTCAAAATGAGTTAAAAATATTCTTTATGAGCTTCTTTATCTGACAGACGGACTTGTGGACGGTCTGTAACAATGCATTTTTTTACGAAATACTGTTAAAGTATTAATGTAGCATGCCCTGACAATTTACTTCAATACAAAAACTATAACGTTTTTCAGTCTTTAACAGGATTTTAACAAATAAACATTGTTTTAAATAATTATAATAAATCTTACAATTTATTAAATAAAATAAGAATTCTTCTTATCTAAGAGGTTATGGGCACTAATATGGAAGGAAGGATTCCTGTTTTAACTCGGCAAAACTTTTCAATATGGAAAAAACGAATGTTGTGTTATCTTGATTCGTTAGAATATTTGGAAGTAACGGAAAGTGTGAGAGCTACTTCCTTGGCCGGAGCTGCTTTAATTGAGTGGAATACGAGAGATAAAAAGGCAAAGCATATTATCTCTAGTATGGTGCCAGACAATTTTTACCAAATAATTGATGGAAAATTAACTGCAAAAGAAATGATGGATGCTCTAACGGACAATTTCATGCAAAAAAGTATTTCAAAGCAAATACATATTAAGAGAGAACTTTTACAATTGAAATACAAGAATGGAGAGAAATTAACAGAATTTTTCGAGCGTTTTGATAGCTTAATATTGGATTTGGAAGCTGCTGGAGCCACAATTAAGACTGAGGATAAGTTATCTTATTTATTTTTATCTCTTCCAACTAGCTACGATGCAGTCACCACATCATTAGAAAATAAAGATGATTTGAGCTTCACAGAAGCAAAGAGACGCCTTTTAGCAGAAGAAACAAAACAAAACGCAAGAAAAGATGATGGCAATGACGAAAATGTGCAAGCTTTTCGTGGAAAGAAAAAATTTTTCAAAAAGAAAATTCGTGTAGAATGTTTTCATTGTCATGAACTTGGACATAAAAAATATGAATGCCCAAAATTGAAAAATAAAAAAGCAAATTTTGCAAGTGGTTCAGAGAGAATTTCCATGGTAGCAACAAAAAACGAAAATTTTAATTCAAAAAATGAAAATTTAACGGTCGTTGCTATGGTAGCTAACGAAAGTTTTGATGTTGTATGGGAACTTGACAGTGGTGCTAGTGATCACATGTGCAATGATTTCAAATATTTTGAAGATGTGAAAAATTTGGATGTGCCAATTCAAATTGATTTAGCGGAATCAGGTAAATCAGTCTTAGCCACTAAAACCGGAAGTCTTGACTGTTTTAGCAACAAAGGAGTTGGTTTATGCATAAATGATGTTTTATACGTTCCAAATTTGAGATGCAATTTATTGTCAATTAGAAAATTAGCTGCACTAGGCATACACGTGACATTCAAAGAAAAATATGCAATAATGATGAAAAATGGTTGTGTAATAGCAATTGCATATTTAAAGGGGAATTTGTATCAATTATGTGTGTCAATCAATAGAAAGAAGGAAGCTTTTCTAAATACATCAAATGAAAGTATTCTGTGGCATCAAAGATTTGGTCATTTGAATTTCAATAGTCTTGTTCAGTTGCAAAATTCAAATATGGTTATTGGAATGAACAAAGTCGATAAAAATGTTGAATTTTGCGATGTTTGTACTGAAGGAAAAATGTGTCGAATTCCTTTCAATGGTAGTCGTGAAAATACAAAATTTCCATTACAAAGAGTACATTCTGATGTCTGTGGTCCTCTTCCAAGAACTTGGAATGGTTGTAAATTTTTCGTTGTATTTCTTGATGATTTTACACATTTTGCAACCGTGTATCTGATAGCCAAGAAATCCGATGTATTTGAGAAATTCAAGCAATATGAGGCTGAAGTGAGAAATGCTTTTAATAGAACAATCAGTAGATTAAGAGTTGACAAAGGAAGTGAATATGTTTCAAATGATCAAAAGTCATTTTATAAGTCAAAAGGCATTGTATTAGAACAAACTGTCGGATATACACCACAACAAAACGGTGTAGCCGAACGTTTTAACAGAACAATAGTGGAAAAAGCTCGTTCAATGTTGATTCAAGCCAATATGCCTGATTATATGTGGGGAGAAGCAATATACACTGCTGCTTACTTAATCAATAGAAGTCCTACGAAAGCTTTGAAAGTCAATAAAACTCCAGCTGAATTATTTTTTGGAAATAAGCCTGATGTTAGTAAGCTTCGTGTATTTGGTTGCAAAGCATTTGCATGGATTCCATCTCAAAAACGTTCAAAATTTGATAAAAAGAGTAAAGAATATGTGATGGTTGGATATTCAAGTAACGGTTATCGACTATGGAACAAAGAAGAACAAAATATCATCGTGTCAAGAGATGTGAAGTTTGATGAAACCGTTTTTCCATTCAGTAAAGTCACAACAAGTCAAGAATATAGTATCAATGAGAGTGAAAATTTTGTTTCAACAACGTTTCATAAAACAAATGATGAAATTAGAATTCCTGAAGCAAGTGGGGGAAATACAAGTAATATTGGTGCTTCTGAATTGAGACGTAGTACAAGAAATCGTAAACAACCTGATAGATTAACATATAAAACTGAAAAATTTGATCAAAATATTGCGCTCTCAGTGCCAAAAGATAGAAATAATATCAAGGATTTTATTTCGAGTAAGAGTGCTGTTGAGCGCTCGCTTAACGGTAATTTAAATGATATTTTTTCTGAAGAATCTAATACTGCTGATGATATTTTTGTTCAAGAAGAAGAAAAATTGACTGATGACTTGGAAATAAATCCCTTTGCGCTCACAGTGCCAACAGTTAGAAATGAAACCATGGAGTTTATTTCAGGCAAGAGTGCTGATGAGCGCTTGTATGATGGTAATTATCCTATTTGTAACGATGCAAATGAAATGTTTACTGCCAAAAATATTTTACATGAAAATGATCCTGATGCTTGGTGTGAGGAAATACTTGCTTATAATTGTTTTGCGCTCACAGTGCCACCATTTAGAAATAATATCAAGGATTTTATTTCGAGCAAGAGTGCTGATGAGCGCTCGATCAATGGTAAATTCCTTGAATTTAATTTAAAAGATCTTGATACTGCTAAAGAAATGTCTCCCGAACCACAGAATTACAATGAAATTTTCAAACGAGATGACAGTAAATTTTGGATTCAAGCTGTTGGTGAAGAAATCAAATCATTAGAAGAAAACAAAACCTGGAAGCTAGTCAAACGTACAAGTGACATGAAACCATTAACTTCTAAATGGGTTTTCAAGATCAAAGACAATATGGGATGCATAGCAATGTCAAATACAAATGAAAATAAACGTGTGAAACATATAGATATCAAATATCACTTTACAAGAGACATGGTTAAAAAAAAACAAGTGCAAATTATCAAAATTCAATCAGATGACCAGTTAGCTGATCCAATGACAAAAGCCTTGGACAAAATTAAGTTCTTACAATTTAAAAAATTATTATTAAATTGAGTGGGGGTGTTAAAGTATTAATGTAGCATGCCCTGACAATTTACTTCAATACAAAAACTATAACGTTTTTCAGTCTTTAACAGGATTTTAACAAATAAACATTGTTTTAAATAATTATAATAAATCTTACAATTTATTAAATAAAATAAGAATTCTTCTTATCTAAGAAATACGCTAAAAATGAAATTTGAGTTTGAAACTCGAGGGATAGCGCCCTCTATTGAGTTCGATAAGAAATGGATACGATTTCTGGTAAAATAAAAATCATTTACATTCAATTTCATGTTCTTAACACATTCAAAGGTCGTTGAAATCCTTAGGAAAATGCCTTCAATTATTCATTATCATTGAAATAATGCTACAATTCAACTTGAATCAATTTTATGAACTTTTAAGCTATTTAAAGTATCATTTGACGACTTTAAAATGGATTATCCTTCTTTAACTTTTTAAACCATTGTAAAATACAATTTATTACCTCATATCAAAAGCAAAAAGACCATCATCATTGCATGAAAAAAGAAATTCTAAATAAAAAACTGTCACATTTTTCAATGAATAAAACATAAGTTTGTTTTTCTCATTCTCGTCTTTTTCACTATTCCTTTTTACTTTTGACTTTATTCATAACATGTGTAGTTTGGGTTTTGCTTACACACACACACACACACACATATATATTTCATCAATTTTAAGGGACTGACAACATTTTCATACATACATAAAAAGAAAATGTATTTTTATAAAAATCGATGATGGTTCTAAATGTAAAGCCATCAGTCACTTCACTTTATTATGCTTCACAGTAATATCAAAAGTGTCATGATTCAAATTTTGTGTGGGTGTGTGTGTGTGTGTGTGTTAATTCAGTATGCTTTTGTTTCAAAAGTCAAAGGAAATTGAAGTGACATGAAAGTTAATTTAAAAAAAACCCGAATAATAAATAAAATACCAGACGTCTCCATGTTACATGTTATTTTTGGGATCAAGTCCCATAACACTCATCCTTATTCATCACCATTCTGAAATTAATGTCTCAACTCTAATTCCATTAAATGTGCAATTTTTTTTTGTTTCAGTATTACCGAAAATTTATTTATTTATTTGTTATGTTCACACATGAAAAAAAAGAGACTTGTCACAGTTGTGACATTTTGTGTGGTATTAATAATAGCAAAACGTGTCACAATCCCATAATTCTATTACTTATCTAAACATGTGTTGTTGTTGTTGCTTTATTTTTTTTTTATTTTTATATATAAATAAAATTTATTTCATATCGCATTTTTTCATGTACATATTGGTACTTTAATATTATCTTTATTATTGAAAACCAAACAGATTGAATGGATGCGTAATAATAAAATGAAAAGGAGCACGATTTTATGTTTGTTAACTCACATCACATGTGAGTGTGAAAAAAACGATTGAAACAAAACTTATTTTTTTTTGCCATATAATTGGGCAAATGAAGACACATTTAAGTTGAAATGAACCAGCGAAACTCAATTAAATTATGTTTTATACTCTCTCTCTCTTTTTTCCGTGTGTGTGTGTTTTTGCTTGTGCAATGTTGTAAGTCACGTACTGACACAAACAAGAAAATAGCGAAAATGGTTAATAAATTAAATAACAGAGGATTATTATTGCTTAACAATATATTATGTGAATTTTTTTTTATTACAACACATTGAAAGCTATTATGAGACAAAGGTTATTAACTTTTAATGATTTTAAGAGCATGAAAAATGAGAGATTTTAAAATCACAGTGTAAGCTTTTTTTGCTTTTCTAGTTTTTCTACTTTTGCCAGTTTAAGTATAATTTATTATTATTTTCACTGAAAGTGTTTCAACGAGATTTTCATTTTAAGTATGACTGTTCTAATGTTTTGTTATCATTGAAGGACTTGAAGTAATTTAATATTAAAGTAAGGAAAGATGTAAAAAAACTAAATGAATTGCAGAATGCATTCATTAAAAGAAAAGTGGAAATTAAAATTGAATGAAAATTACAAGGAAAAGCGTGAAAAAGTAAAAAATTATGCTTGGTAATTGGTCGGAAATATTTTGAAAATACAGATTTTCTAACAAGGTTAGATTTAATGAGTAGATCGTGTAGTTTGCAAAGTTTCACTTGTATTCACATTTTTCCCCTCCAATAGAATTGTCTAAGTCCATCCCTGAACTCTAATAGCTGGACGATTTAGAAACGTGCATTTCGGCTAGACTAGTTAGATTCCTCATTTACGAGCCTCGAGGAGGGGGTTTTCAGACCCCCTGGACCCTCCCCGACACGTTGAAGCACGAATATAACAGAGAAAAAATAGCGCCAAACTAACTTTACGACAATCAAATGAACTAACACAAATTTTTGTATTATATTAATGGTTAGTTTCGAAAATGACCACGTAAAGCGCCAATCTAACATTTTATACTGATTTTTCGCGCGGTTCCAGGTATCATGAACGACTTTTACCCTGAGTTTCTTATTTGTTGCTGTTTTTCAATTTTTTTCCGTGTAAACGACAAAATCAGCTCTCGGTGTCAGACTCTGGTCGGTTTCCTGAAAAATTTAACTAGAACAAAGTCGTTGATGAGCATACAGATGATAAACATACGTCTTTCTGGCACCCTCAAACCCCCTGGATGGTCCAATCGAAAAACCAGATGGACGTATGTATATTTTGATGTCCTCCACTACTCTGTATGCTCATCAACGACTTTTTGCATATTAAATTTTTCAGGAAAGTCTAAATACGATCAAAATTCCACAAAAAGCCCTCTGGAGGGTCCAATCGAAAAACCCAGAACAAACACAGGAACTCGCTCCAATTGGCCATTTTGAAAATAAGGATGGATTTTTAAATAAATTTGCATTTAATCGACTTTTTTAACTTGCATTGTCTAGAAAAAAGCACATCGTTTTATCTTCAGTTCAAACTGTAAAAACGCACTTATGTATTTTTAGACACACACAAAAAAAGCTAATCAAACAGTCAAGTTCAAGTTCAAATTCAAGGATTCCTTAACATTTAGTAGATTATTATTATTTTATTATACACAAATTGGCTATCAACTTGTTATGCATGAGAGGGAGATATCTTATAAAAGAAAAAAAAAACAGTAAAAGTAAGAAATAAAATCAGTGTTGAGCACAAATAAAATAAAAGGTTCAAATTAAGACAAAGAATTTCATATCAGCAAAAGATACCGATTTTTACATGAAAAATATCCGATTAAGACGAAAATCGGTGGCGCCCATCACTTGAATAAGCAAATTGGCTTCGATAGAAAACATTTTTATTACATAAAATGTACAAAAATACATTTTATATGTTTTTTTTATGAACTTATTTTATTTTATTTTATGAAAATGTTTTGCATCATTATAATAACATTTTTTTCTTTTTACTTTTCTTTTCTCAGCGAGTTGATCAGGTTATGTAGTGCGTTCAATACAAATACAAAGTTAAAGGAGTGATTTTATTTTTCTTGGAAAATTATTATTATTATTATTATTATAAAGAAACGCACATTTTGATACATAAAAGTTTTATCTCAGTTTTTCATGCAATGAAGGCACTTTTACATTCAATTTCCATTTAATATTACTTTATACTCTGTGTGTGTATGAATTTCGTATTATGATGATGATGATTATTATTATTATGATTATATGGACAATCATGATAAAAAACAAACAAACAAATTTAGTATAAATTGAAAGAAAGTGAACAAAAAGAAGGAACAGTAAAATGTGCCTTTTCTCTCAATTTCCTGGTTTTATACACAAACACACTCAAACACACACACACACAAGGGCGCGCGTTTATATCATAATACACGAATTTTATTGCAAAAATACAATTACATAGTAAAACATATCTGATTTTATCATATCGTGTGATTAACTTGATAGGATTTTCCTTTTATATTTCACAAATTGTGCCTTTGTCGCATGTTTCAGGCAGTGTATGTTCATTTAAAGAGAGTTTGATCATAAAATTGTTGGTTCAATTTATTTATTCTTCCTTGCCAAAAAAAATAAAAATAAAAAAGTATTCAACAACAAAAAATTGCTCGTATTATTATTTTGTAGCGTCACACGTTTAGTGTTTAGTTATTTGCTTCAATTTTATGACTCTCCCATAAAAATTTTTTTTTCATTCACATTTTTTTGTGTTGGTTCATGACGTTAGTCAACCAAAAATATTTTATACAACTTTTTCCATTGAATTGTATACAGAAAAAACACACACACAAATCAGGATTAACTCAAGCAATATTGAAAAGCATCGTCATCATCATCAACAGAAGTTCTCTCACTCGTAAATTCAATGATATTATTATTTGGGTGCAACAAAAGTGGTGACTCGGAAATTTATGACTGATCAATATCTTGATACACTCGGTCGTAAATTTTGTGTTGCCAATTGATGATCAAAGCAATTTATATGGATGAGGAACCAAAAAAAAAAACAGTTACTCGACTAATAAGGCGACAAGTTGAAGTGTATTACAAATAGGTCGTGAGTAATCTTCTTACAGTCATCAAAGTCATAGAGTATTATTATTTTTTATTGGAATGTTCAATTTTTTTTTTTTATATTAGGTGACATGTGATGAAGCTCCCACCAAAATGGCAATCTTTTGAAAAATCGACATAGAAGAACTTGTGACTCAAAAAATTTCAGGTAAAGTTTTTTTCTCAATGTGTTTCAATTTTCAATACAAACAAGATAAAGTATTTTCCATGACATTTTTATGATGAAAATACAAATAAATAGAAAATGAGCGAAAAAACACTGTCATTATATTTCAATTTAAGCGGACTTAAAAAAAAAGGTCAACTGGTTTTTATAACTTTTTGAAAAGTTTATTGTACGATATCGATTTATTTTTTTATGTATTTTTTTTATTTTTTGTACGAAAAATCATTAATTTGTTTCAATATGAAATTAAAACTTGGTACACCCATAACTTTTTTTCATCGTTTTGAAAATTATTACAACCACATTAGCCATTTAATGTTAAATTTAAATGGGATAGAACCACAAAATATAAATGAAAATATTGTGAATTTTATATTAAATTCGTGTAAATTATTGAATTTTATGCAATGTCATACTTTTTTTTCTATAGATTTTGTTTCAATGGAATTGAGCTTTAAAGGACGTAATCGATTTTTTTTTTCAGTTAAAGGCAAAAGACCAAGTCGATATTTTTCATAGCAATAGGCCAAAAAATGGTAAAATTCACTACGTATTGGTGCCTCAAGAGCACGCACATCTCTTGGAGAAAGACAACTAGCCTGTGTAGGACCCAAATACTTCAATCAGCTTCCAGCTGATTTGAGGAGAAAAAGTAACTCTTCCAAATTCACTCGTGAACTTAAATCACACCTACTGCCTTGGTAGCAGTCCCTTTTGAAACATTTGTAACTTCCACAATGTCATCAAATCTCTATTTAAGAATACATCTGATCTTTTTAAAGTGATTAACCCGACGTTTGCTATTAATGTTTTAATCTAAAACCTCGTGAATTTCACGCCTTCTGGTTGGAGGACTTGCACCTAGTGAGAGTCTTACTTAAACGAAAAAACCACATCCCAGTTGGTTCAACAAAATGAGAGTAAATTATTTTGAACACCGAAAACTCGTAAATTTTACGTCTACTGGCTGGAGGAGTTGTACCTTGTATGAGCCTAGGTTTTTGTACAAATGACCTGAAGCAGTGGGCGAAATATCACAAAAAATTCACATACCAATTTATTATCGAAAATTTTATGAGACTTCCAGGTAGCACCTCATAATATGATTATCAAAAGGGATCATGATTCGGTAAACGATTGATATCATTAAAGAAAAGAAAAATGATAAAAAAAATTAATGTAAGGACATGTTCCTTGTAAAAAAATGTGATGAATCATCATTTTTTTTCTTATGTGACCTACTTTGCCATTAAAAAAATGCTCTTTTTTTTAGACATCTTATCATCAAGAAAAGGATTGCTCACTGTACCGAAAAATAAGACAAAAAAAATTGTGAGCACGTGAATATATTTTAAGTGTTGTAACTTGTAAAGGAAGATGAAGGAAAAAAGTTTAGTAAATGTTTATCAGACAGGAAAATAAGGTCGATAAGAAACAAAACATACTCCAATTATAAAATGAAATATGTTTTCGTTCTCTTATTTACCAGACTTATCATTAAACGGGTTTTGTTCACTCAATGAATAATTACATGAGATAAAATTTTATTCATGCAAGACACATAGACAAAAAAGAGAAAATTCTTTCATCTCCTTTAAGAAAAGTAGGTCGACGTTCTATCACATGGTGATGATTATCATATACACATATGCTCATCATCACTCAAACCACATTATTTTTAATTTAATTTCCATCTAAGGAAGCCTTACTTACATCACATTAAGTGTCTCATGATGTCTCTTTCTATATAAAATGAAAAAAGAGTGTCGATGTTTTTTTTCTTTTAATGCCCAGAAACTCATTTCATTCATAATCAAGTACATTCACCTCCTGTATTTCGTCTCTTATTTTATTTATCATCTTGATACGTTACATTTAACATATGTCCCTATTACGCATCTTGACACAAGTACACTCATAAGAGTCAAACATAGTTAAATTACGATGATGATAATTTTTTTATACTCCTTTTTTTCATTTTATATATATTTTTTTATTATTACAACGTAAAAAAAGACACGCATGTATGATACTTCAACAAAAAAATTATATGTTTAGGCGTTTTATTTATATAAGTAAACATTGACTCACACAAATTCAAGTAACGATATGACGGTAATAATATGATGATACATAAAATTCTTTTGAGGTTTCCTTAATTTAAGATCTTTTCCACAACAACAACAAAAAAGAGCAAAAAAAAAATAAAGGTTGTAAAATTTCTGACTGATAAAATGAATGAATAAGTGTCTCATTAAATTGATTTAAAGTATACACGTGTGATTCGAGTGTCTCTTAAGTCGTAAATTTACAGGAAAATTAAACGAATACATTTTTGTGAGTGTGTGCAAAGAAAACTTTAACAATTTAAAGGAGCTATTAGTGATTTTCATTTTAAAATTGAATGAAATTTCACTGATAATCAAAAAACCAGGTTAAATTAATTATTCAATATTTAGTTGAAATTGACGAGTTAAAGTAAAAATGTTACGAAATTTAAATTATTTATCAAGGTCATATTGAAATAAGAGAAAAGGAGCAAACCAACCTTTATCATCGCGAATTTACTATTCAAGAGAAATTTAATATTTAAACATTGCTTCATTGTGTTAAGAAAACAGTTGGTTTTTCTTTACCCGGCACACTTTTCCCTCTCTCACTTGCTCTAAGTTTACATTTAATATTAAGATTTCACAGAATATTCACTATCGTATTATTTTTTTTGGCACACATTATTATCATCTTACACAGAGACAGTGTGACAAGAAAATAACAAATAATTTATTTGCGCCAAATCTAAATTGAATCATTTAACGAAAATTGTTATTTATGGGCAACCATTATTACATTGGCATCACTTCAGTTCAAAGCATGCAACACAGAGACTGAAGAGATAAAATCTTGTATTAAAATGATAAAATATGAACACATACTTATAGACAGACAATGAATACTAAATGTTAACTTTAGTTGCCAATTTAATTCACTTTCATTCTCTCATGAAATATTTTTGACTTTTTGTCTCTCTTTTAAGGTAACAAAACATTTTTTTTTATTACATTTTATTTTTTTTATTTGTTGTCTTTTTGCATTGTCTTGCTTTGGAATTTTCCATATCATCACAATTTTCATATTGAAATTACATTGGAAAACTGTCTTCTTACAACAATAGAATGTCTCGTTTATATTAAATTTAATTCTTGGTATCATTTCTTCTTCGTCTTGGTTTATGATACCGGTGAGAGATGGAAAAGAAAAGAATGTGAATGGAGTGTCGTAGGTTATGTATTTTGTGTTTTTTTTTATTATACTTTTTGTTTTTCTTGCTATAAAAATAATATTATTCCAAAACATGTTGTTTTTTCATTGAACAGGAACTTTTTTCTTAGAATGTTTAGTATTACGTTGCATACCAAATTAATTTTAATCTGGTATTTATTTACATTTTTTTTTTGGATTTTATATTAAAAATATAAATAAAAAAACTGAAGTTTTCAATATTATTTTTTTTTTATATTAAATAAATAGGTGTCTTATCTATTTTAATACCGGCACTTTATTTCGGAGTGTTCTTTCTGGGAAATTATTTTAAGGCGATAATTTTAGTAAAAATCTAATACCATTATGAAATACCAAGAAATTTAAATGGATTTTTAATTTCAAGGTTAAAAATGGAAACGTCTTGTTATTTAAAATTTCAAGTTTCATGATGGAAGCGACTGGTTATTTGAAATTACAAGTTTCATGATAGAAGTGTCTTGTTATTTTTTATTTCAAGGTTCATGATGAAAGCGCCTAGTTATTAAAAATTTCAAGCTTCACAATGGAAACGTCTTGTGATTTAAAATTTCAAGTTTCATGATGGAAGGTTAGGTTAGCTTAGGTTCTACAAGGGCACCACCGCGGTCTCAAAGAGTCCTATTGTGGTCTCCTCGATTAAAATCGAGGAATGCCCAAGAGTTGTAAGCTACTAGGCTTACAACCTATTCTAATCAGCTTCTTTCAGTATTCCGATTTTGTCTACGAATTCATAGATTTTTGAAAGCTTGTATCCATCAATGTCGGATGGGTTCAAGTAATATTCCTTGAATATTTGTTTTCTTTTGTATGGAAACGCCAGGTTATTTAAAATTTCAAGTTTCATGATGAAAACGCCTGGTTATTTGAAATTCCAAGTTTCATGATGAAAGCGCCTGGTTATTTGAAATTTGAAGTTTCATGATAGAAGTGCCTTGTTATTTGAAATTTCAATTTTCATGTTGAAAGCGCCTGGTTATTTGAAATTCCAAGTTTCATGATGAAATTGCCTGTTTATTTAAAATTTCAAGCTTTATAATGGAAGCGCCTGGTTATTTGGAATTTGACGTTTTATAATGGAAACGTCTTTTTATTTAAAATTACAAATTAATGATACATACTTTTTTTTTTTTTTTTATTAGAGTTCATATAAATTTACAATTTAACTGAATGTACAATATTTACAAAGTTTAGCCTGATGGCTTTATCTAGATTTTAATGAAATTATTAAATTAATATTTTGATTGAGCTGAGTGAAAGAAATTGTATTTAAATGGAATTGAAAGTTAAAAAGTTAATAAAAATAAAAGATGACTAGAATTCAATCATGGATGTGTTGATGAATTTTTCATTGAGGCGGTTGATGAAGTCATCGATTGTTTCAAGTTGAGCAAGATTGTGTAGATCGGAGTTCCTGGTATACATTGGGGCGTCAAATATCATCCTTAGAAGTTTGTTTTGTACTATTTGTAATTTATGTTTGTGTGATTTTGCCATGTTGATGAAGACTGGTGAGGCATATGTGAATATCGGCCTGATAACTGTTTTGTATATGAGGAGTTTGTTTTCAATGTTGAGTTTTGCTCGTCTTGATATTAGTGGATATAGCGTTTTGATTGCTGTTTGTGTTTTGTTGATGAGATGTTCTGTATTTTGTTTGTATGTTAATGTTTTGTCTATGATCATTCCTAGATATTTTCCTTCAAACTTCCAGGAGATTTCGTTGCCGTTATGTATGAAGGGACCATCAGGGAGGGCTTTTATTCTTCTGCGAGTTACTAAGAATGCTTCAGTTTTTTGTGCATTTAAAGTGATTTTCCATCTTTCAAAGAAAGAGTGGAATTCATGAACACCATTGTTGAGTCTGTTGCGAATTTGGAACCATCTATCACTCCAGCTCATTAATAACAAGTCATCAGCGTAGAGTGCGAGCATGCATCCTGGGGGGGACGGGATATCATGGGTATATATGTTGTACAATACAGGGCTCATTACCGCACCTTGTGGGAGGCCGTAATTGATGTTTCTGATTGATGACCTTTTGTTGTTTATAGCGACTTGAAATGATCTTTGCTTGACGAAGGAGGCTATGATGCGTATGATGTAGGTTGGGAATTTTGTTTTTAGCATTTTATATATGAGCCCGTCAGCCCATACCCTATCATATGCCTTTTCGACATCAAACATGAGTGCTGCAGTGGTGTATTTGTTTGTAAGGTTGAGTTTTAATTGATTTGTAACACGTTTGAGCTGATGTGACGTTGACAGGAACTTTCTAAAACCATATTGAGCTGCTGGAAGAATGTTGTGTTGTTCAAGGTGTTGGTTGATACGTGTAACGATGACTCTTTCGAGGATTTTAGCTATGCTACTCAATAAACTGATTGGACGGTAGCTTGTACAGAGCTTTGGATCTTTTCCCGGTTTTTTGATTGGAATGACGGTTGCTAATTTCCAATCTGTAGGGAAATAACAGAATGTTAGACACGCCACTATCAATACTGTGAGGTGTTTAATGGCATTTTTCGGTAGTTGTTTCAGTAGTGAGTTATGGATTTTATCGGTGCCTGGCGATTTGGAGACTTTTAAGTTTTTAACGTACTGTGCAACTTCGTCGACAGATGGGAGATCTGGAAGGTCAGTGTTTTCTGATGAAAGAAAGTTTTGAACTGTGGTGTTAACGTGCCTTGTGAAAGATGGATCATGGTCAGCAAGTGGGTTATTGTGGAATAATTCAAACTGAGAGGCTAGTAACTCAGCTTTTTCCGAGGAAGTAATGGCTTTAGTATCATTGTGAGATAATGTTGGAATTTGTTTGTTTCTGTTTTTTAAGAATTTTTGAATTTTCCATAGACTTTTACGGTTATCATCATCTCTGAGGTTTTCGAGTTTGCGACCCCAGTTCTCGTTTCTTAACACCTGAATTTCAAAGCTAATTTCTTTAGATAGCGCATTAATCATCGATTTATAGACCCTCATTCCTCTATTGGCTTGCCAATGACGACGGAAAATATTTCTTAGCAACATTAGCCTCGATATTTTTGGAGTTACTATAATTTCATACGATTGTGGATCGATGAGTGGTACTGTTTTGTCTTGTGCATTTAATAATACAGAGGTAAATTCATTTAATAGGGTGTCTATTTGATCTGTGCTTGTGATTGGGTTAATGTTTGTGTTCAATTCACAATTGACTATACGCCTGTACTCATTCCAATCTGTTTTATTGTACGCACGTATTAGGCGGGAGCGATTGTGGAGAGTTGGTCGACTATCGTCTATCTTAAATGTTATTGCACAGTGATCAGATTCAAATGAATGACAAATTAGCTCGGATGTTTGAAAGTTGCCATTGGTGATTACTAGATCAATACATGATGGGTTTCGATTTGGGTCGTCAGGATAATGAGTTGGTGTATCAGGATTAAGAATGGTCATATTGTAGATACCATTCATATATTCATCATATAACAGTTTTCCAGCAGTGTTATTAGAGAGACAGTTCCATATTCTGTGTCTCGCGTTTAGGTCCCCACAGAGAAAATAATTAGTATTTCTAGAGGTCATTTTTCTGAGGTCATTTATGAAAAATCGTTTAATATTCGGACAACTTTCCCCCCCAGGAAGGTACACCGAAAAGATTGAAATTTTTGACGAATTTGATAAGGAAACTTCAATTCCAATGCATTCTAAAATATTAGTATTAATAAACGGTAATAGTGTGTGTTTGATATTTTTGTTTATTATAATTGCGACACCACCACTTCTATGACGTTCAGTGTCCCTGTCTAATCTATATATTTTGAAGTTTGGGTGAGTATATAAGCGATCAGCTGATCTTAAATGAGTTTCTTGCAAGCAACTGATGTGAATATTATTATTTAATAAAAAGTCATAAAATTCAAGTGTTTTATTATTAAAGCCTCGGCAATTCCAGTAAATAATATTAAGACTGTTATTACGTACCATCGTTAAGAGCATATTTTTCGTAGATTTTTGTTAATGCTGATATTTGTTCAGATTTTGATGAACATGTATTGCAGAGCTCAACAATTTCGTTGAAAATACCAAATAGTTGTTTTGGCGTGAAGAGATCTTTAGATTTAGGCCATGGTGTGCCAGATTTTTGTGGATTAGGTTGATGATGTGATGGATTTGGTGTTTGGCCAGGCATTAGTGGGAAATTTTTCGGTAAATCATTGCGCAGGTGAGTATAACGCTTCTGATTTTCTATTTGTTTGTTTTGAGCAGTTTTTTCAGCTATTTTTTGTTTCAGTTGAATGTAGTTGATTCTTGATTGGCAGTCTTTGAATACAGCTGTGTGTTTGCCTCCACAGTTTGCACAGAGAAGTTTATCATCCGAGCATCGCTTTACTTTATTACCATTAATGAGGGTTTCTTTATTATATATGCACTTATCGGTTTCGTGTTCTTCGGAACATTTCATGCATTTTTGTTTCAATTTGCAATTACTGTGTGAGTGACCGTAAGACTGACAACGATTACACTGGGTTGGGCCTCTGTTTTTTGATACGTAATACTCCCAGTTGACTACGTAGTGAAAAAGACCTTTAATTTGACGTAGTGATGCAACATTTACTTTGTCTTTTTTGGAAAAGTACAATAAATAGTTGGTGTGTTCAGTGTATCTGGATTTTTTTAGTTTCAGTTTTCGAATATCAACAGGGTTGAATTCGTGTTTATTTAACTCTTCAGTGATCTGCTCTACTTCCATGTCGGGAAGTCCGTACAGTACAAATTTACTTCTCTTTTCCTCCTCTAGAGTGTATGTGAAATAGTTTATATTTGATTTATTGAGAAAATCACGAAGAGCTTTATATTCTTCTACAGTATCAACAAAGAGCTTAATACCGTATTGTGTCAGTCTTCTTCTAATTATATTGTTGGCAACGGGGAACTTTGATAAGAGCGAATTCAGTTGTGTTGAGGTTATGTTGTGAACAACAAATGGTGGTGGTAATTTTATTTTCGTTTGTCTAGGTCTTTTATTGACTGAGATGCTCTCTCCTGGATCATTATCACTCAGATCTTCGTAAACGTTTGATGAAGCGAATGAATCTACAGAAATTGTGTCATCTTCAGCTCGTTGATTGATGTTTTTTGGTGGACGACCACGTGGGCGTTTAGCTGGTTTCACGAAAATAGTATTTGTGTTGGGATTTACGGAATTTGGGGCTTCCGGGGGCTTCCCAGGAGGCATATTTACTTCAGACAATTTTGATTTATATTTAAATACGGATATGGACTTTATTATAAGAAGAAATGATATTAATATTTATAACTTGTCTCGACAACACTAAGAAACAATGTTTACACGTACACGTACGCTTGACGACTGACAAATTAATGATGGAATCGCCTAGTTATTTGAAATTTCAAGTTTCATAATAAAATTTCTTGTTATTTAAAACTTCTTCTTTGATAATGGAAACGCCAGGTAATTTTTTTTTTAATTAACTATTAATTTTTTTAACCTTTTCAAATGCGTTCTAGTAAAGGTCAAAAAAAAGGATTGTGAATCCAATAAAAATACAAGTAAAATATAATATTTTTTTAACTGTAATTTAATATTACAAATTTCATTTTAACAACATTTGAACAAAGAAAAAACAAATTTTATTGTAATACTTGTTATTCTCATGAATAAATAAGTTAAAAAAATTTGTTTCTTTGTATATTTTTCTCCTTATGGTTATTTAAATACAAACATACAAAATACATAAATGTAAAAACAAAGAAAATTGAACTTTTTATCTGAGGTTTTCCGGTAAAACCCTTAACCACAAACTAACACACATTACATTTTTTATCTAAAATAAAAATCTAAATCAAATGACACCGAACCATAAAAAGTTTTTCGAATTCTTTTTCCTCGTTACTTGTCTTATATTATTATTTTTTTGTCTCTTTTTTGCTGAGATGTTATTTTACTTGTGTCACTATTCCATTTTTTCTTATTTTCTTATGTTTATGTGAATCTGATACGTATTGTGCGTTAAATTTGTCTGTTTATCTCTGTATTTTTATGTATTATTTATAATAACATACATATTTTTGTATTTCCTTTTAGTTAGTTTTTTTTTCTTTGGATCCTCAGGATATTTTATTTAAATACCGATTTTCTTTCCCATTTATTTTTTATTGTTATCGAAACCCAAGAAAGTGTACAGTCCATTAAATATCATGATGCAATACACACATTCACACACACACACGCAAACTTACATGTAATTTTGAATGAACTTCGCTTAAAGGAAAAGAAACTTTTTTTTTATCTTTTCAATATATGTTTGGATGTTTGGAAAGTAAATTGCTTGAGTAAGTTTAACTATGTTTCAAATATGTTTACTGATTAAATTATGTTCAAACTTTGAAAGGGAAGAAAAAGATTTTTTCCCTTTTTCCTTTTTTTTCTCGATATTTCATCATCAAAATGCTTGGTTAATATGTGATAACAAATTAAGATTGAATTCAATTGAAAATTTATTACATGAAATTTTATTCAAAGTCAGCTGGGGTATGAGCGTCATGTTAAATATGTGATAATATTTGTTCGAAGGAACCATTACAAATTTTTATACAAATAAAATGCTCATAAAATCCATTTTATAACTCAATTCATAACCATAAATAAGATAAAACCTTGCAAAAAAATTTAACTACACACATGAAAAGTTGGTAAAACTCCCTTAAGCGAATTTTGTCCCAAA
The DNA here is from genome assembly GCA_900002565.1 of Culicoides sonorensis. Classification (NCBI taxonomy): domain Eukaryota; kingdom Metazoa; phylum Arthropoda; class Insecta; order Diptera; family Ceratopogonidae; genus Culicoides; species Culicoides sonorensis. The sequence goes on from LN483366.1 coordinate 1,172,224, forward strand.
CATTATAAAGGTAAAAATTACGTTTTCTTAATTTAGGCATTAAAATTTTGTGGCTTCTAAATTTCAAAAAAGGAAAATTTCATTGAAATTGAAAAAACATATGAAATTTCAAATTCATAAAAAAACATTACCTCTATAAACTCAAAGGAACATCGACATAAAAATATTATTATCGTGTCCTGTCAAATAAAAATTTTGTGTGTCATAAAATGGCCTAAAAACGATAAGCACCATCTGGCATATATACACATAATGACCAGAAAAATACACACAAAAAAAAAAGAAGAGAATGATATCACATTCATATATTCATTCACATTTTTTCTTTTGTATATCGAAATTATATAACTGTTTATGACATCATAAACAATTTATCAGTGGCTTTAATATTTAGCCATGTTACTTTACCATTATTTTATGACTCTACACAATTTTTCTATGATGATTGACGATAACATGGTACTCCTTATCTTAAACCGGTGCGATACCCTTTGCCTTTTTTTTCTTTTTCAATTTTTTTTTGTTTTGTTTTGCATTTGACACAATGAAATATGCCACAAATGCCTGAATCGAACCATAATTCTATCATAATTTTCTATATGACTTCATATTATATCGATTTACAACTTTATTAACATACGATTTGAACCTTTATTATTTGTATGGATTTTGCTTACAAGGACAAAAATTCTCATATTACATTTTTTTTATCATTGATTTTGAATTTCAGTAAGATTTCATTGAAAATTTGAATTTAATACGATTCAAACATTTTAAAGTTGATTTTTTTTTTAATCCCAACTATGGTTTCATTCACCTTTTTCCATTTAATAAGTGTGATGATTTGCGTAATTTTTTAAACATTTTGCCATTAAATGAGCCAAACACAAAAAAAAACACTTAATAAGCTAAGATGGTAAAAATAAAATAAAACTTTGATAATTTATATTCAATTAATGAGGGACATTTTACCGTTATTAGTATTTCGTTGTATATCCTGCTCATTATTTTTCTTTATCTCTTACTTATTTAGACACACTTTTTAATGTATAACAGAAAAAATAGCATTTTTCCCTCTCATTTTTATTTTATTTTAACTTCTTTGTCTTCTCTTTAATGCTTTAACTTCATATTATATTTATACGGGTTTATCCAAAAATGTTTATTTCATTATTTTTAGGATATCATTTTTCTATTTACTTTAATACACAACTTTTTCTATGCGTATATTGAATGTGTGTGTGTGTGTATCTGTGTAAGCAACAAGTTTAATCTTTGTAAAATATTTATTACCCACTTTACTTTTTAAAAGGTAAATAGTTGCTTTATATATGTCTCATTTTCTGTTGTCTTCACAATCGTTTACAGTTTGAATTGAATAAGTTATTTTTTTTTTTAAATTGAACACTCAATCAAAAGTAGCATGAATTGGATTCTGTCAAAATGCATATGAGCAATGGCATGTTATGGTACCCTGAGGGCTTTCAGAGAATTTTACTCAGTCTTAGCCCAAAGTACTTCAAATTATGAAAGAAAATATCCGTCTGATTCACAGAGTACTTCGTGTTATTAATTTGGCCTCGAAATGAAGTGCCGAAACGAGGAACTGCCATCGTATAGCTCTACAGACCATCGATACACATAAACACGAGGTCTTGAAAGACCAAAACATAAATCCAAATTTTCTCTGACAAGTGCAATGTAATTTCCAAGTTACAGTGTGTATCAAAATCACATTGGCAATGAATTCAACTGTGAAAAATTAATGAGAATCAAGTAAAAGCATGAAATGAAATTGAGTGGCGGTTAAGGTCATCATCATCATCATGCTCATTATAGTTTGGTAAATACAAGAAATCACGTTTAAAAATGTAATGCAATGAAGCACTTGAAAAGAAAATAGTAAATTAAAGAAAACGTCGAGTCATAATCGATTAATTTAATATCCACTTAAAAAGGTATTATTTGAAATTTAATGGTGTGTAGGATTTCCATTCAAGAAGACGAAAGTCAATAGCCAGACATTATTTATTTTAATTTATCCTTATTAACTAAGAACCAAAAAAAAAATTTAATAAAAAGTGAAGTTCATTGATTATTTTAATATTTTTAGTAAAATACCAGTCGTCTCCATTTAATTTAATTTTACATTCAATCATGAAATTTTAATCAATAAAATTATTTTATGCTACATTTTATGAATGAAAAAAGGGAAAATCCTCTGAAATGAATATCATACTTACTTTTAATAAAAATATAGGATACAGTAAAAAACAAATAATAAAATAAAACAAAAATGGAATTGAAAGAAATAAAAAAAAATATATATCATAAAATCATGATAATCATAATAATAATAATGCTAACGTTTGCATCATAATCATAAAAAAAAGATGATATATGAGTTTCATATGTGAGCTCATACATAAATAATATAATTGAATAGAGACTAATTTTGTGGGGTAAAAGACGAATCTTTTCTTATAAATGTATCGACAAGAAAAATGTGAAGAAAATGAGCACCTTGAAGCAAAATAAAAAAATGAATAAAAAAAATCATTTTATTTGAGGATGAGGAAAGAAAAATCACATATACATACAAAAGAAAATTGGTTTAAAAGGTTTTTCTTGTTTTCATGACTATGTTTTTTTTCTCTCCGTTGCTCTTTTAAGTATCACACTTCTTTTAACATAAATTTTATGTGATTTACAAAGGTAGTTCAATGATTCCATGAAAAAGAAAAATAAATTATATGAGCATGAATTTTTTCTTATAATTTTTTTCATTGAAAGTAGGCCATTTGACGTAGTAAATGAATGACGCCCTGTAAAATGAATTTTCATTGTAAGATATTTATCATAAGATTCAAGGTTTCATGATCAATTATGACTCAGTGAAATTTGTATTGTATTTCATGTAAAATTTTTGCTCAAAGTGAAATTCAGTTTTTGCTCAATTTCATTGAACTTTTCTCATCCTTTGTGGAGCGATAAAATTCAATGGCCTTATTTTCCTCATATTTCACTATAACTATTTTTTTTATTTTCAATTAATATGAAATAACTGAGCGAGATTTGATACTTTAACAGTCCAACATTAATTTTTATATCCAACTACACTAAGTTTGATAATAGTTTCTAATATTAATCCAAAACGGCTTGAAACCACACAAACTAAAACGATAAAATCATATAAATTTATGAATAAAGTTTTGACGAGGTCTACTTTTAAAAGTGTTTTTTTTTTCAAAAACTTTACAAGTGTTTTTCGTTCTCCATATAAATTTTAAAATGGAAAATTTATTTACATAAAAACTTAACTGAAACATGAATTTGAAATTGTTGAGCACTAAACTATGCATAATATTGCTAGAAAGTTATAAAATTAAATTTTATTCTATTTTTCAAGAATAAATAATTTCTGTTGAGTTACCATTCGTTTCTTGATTGAGTTGTATAAAATATTGGTTTTGACTCTTTGCATGAACTTATTATTAATAGAATTATTTTGTAGAATAACGTTAAAAAGAACAGGTTTTTTACTATGCTGAAATTTCGTTGCTCAGAAAATGCCTTTCTCTTTTCATAGATCTAGTCCCTGGCTCATCATCATTTTTTCCGTAAAAATCATTGGAATCGGTAGAAAATCGATTTATCTGGAGAGAGATATAAATCGATACGACGATTTTTTTTAGTCCAGGTGACGCATTTTCTCGAGAGCTTTTTCGATATAAATCGATACGACGAGTTTTTTAGTCCAGGTGACGCATTTTCTCGAGAGCTTTTTCGATTAACATCGATAAGAATTTTTTTTTAGTCCAGGTGACGCATTTTCTCGAGAGCTTTTTCGATTTAAATCGATACGACGATTTTTTTAGTTCAGGAGACGCATTTCCCTTTTCATCTAGATCTACTCCTTGGCTCATCACCATTTTTGTGTTAAAATCATTGCAATCGGTAAAAAATCGATTTATTTGGAGAGCTTTTTCGATTTACATCGATACGACGATTTTAACATGCTTAAATAAGCGATCTATTTTCAAATAAATCTAATTGAATAGAAAAATAAACATGAAAATTACATATTTAAACAAAAAGTTAATGTAAATTTTCAATTATTACCTATCTGTGTTACTACTTTTTATTTTACTTAGATTTCAGATGATAAACTGTCTACTCAACCTAAACAAACTATATTAAAAGCTACAACGACCTAGTTTTTTTCCTTTTCTTTATTTACTTTGCATGATATATTTTTATTTTTAAAGATGCAAAACATCTAATTTATATTCAAATATTTGTTTTATATACAGATAAAAATAGAAGAAGAAAAAATCTACTACCTGCCTCAATTCAAACAAGGCCGTCTGTGTCATATTATTTTTTCACGACGCATATCATAAAATTTTTTTTGTTATAAAATATGAAAAATGTGAAATTTATTCAAAACACTCGACAATGAAATATTTTTGTCTACATCACAATTTTTTTCTCTGTTTTTCCATAAAATTGTTTTATTTTATAAAAATATTTGTTTCTGTCCTATCATTGTTCGTCCTACTCTTGTTAGAATATTGATCATTATCATGGTTCAGAACAATTAGCTTGAATAGTAAAAAAAAAATAAATTAGATGATGATTTCCGTGTTTCAGCCCACACATATTTTGTGCTTACATTGTGACTGTGTGGCCAAATTTAATCTCTTATCTCACACACACACACACACAGAAGAAGAAGGAAAAAAAACATTTCCTTCACTTTAATTACTGACATCTTTCACAGTGAAACATTTAGGCACAATACCAAATTCAAATAAATTAAAAGCAACAAAAAAAAGAGTGAGATAAAAAAAAGGTTGGACTGAACATAAATTACGATGGAGGAGAGAAAAATACTACAACAAAGGAAAGACATAAATTTTTTCTTGTCTATTTAGATGAGTGCAAAATAAATTAAAGGCGGATAAAAAAATTATGGAAGTGTGGAAATGGTTTTAAGAGGCAGATGAAAGTTACAATGAAATGTGAGTAGAATGTGATTCACAAGAGCAGAATTTCCGATGAATTTCACCTTAATGTGTTTTAACACCATTAAACTAAAGGATAGATTTAATATCTTTTTCTTTTTTATTAATATTGTCTTAACTTCTAATTTCTTGTGAAATTTGTACCCTTTTCTCGAAAACATCAAATACATTTTCGTCCAATTTCGTGGAATTACAGTCAGTTAACAATTAGTACCTTAATCAGTCAATGTCTTGTAATTTATATTTCCCTTTGGTTTCATTTTTTTTCCTGTTAAATATCATTCTTTTGGAACAGTTCTACGTAAAAATGAGATAAAAATGAAATAATAATCACATACAAAGAAGAAATGGGAGAAGTCACATCCGATTAATATTAATAATAACTATTGAGATATATGAAAATTTTACGTTAAATGTTATCATGATCCAAGGATATACGTATCTGTGTTTATAACTTCCTGCAAAATATTTTCATTATTCCATGGTATGATACAGATAAACCATATCAAATATTATGAATTTTATGTTGTTTAAGTTGTTTGCTTATCTTCGTCTTTAAGTTTTTCTGCTCATTGTTTGTCTTTTCTTCCATTAAAATTTACACAGACACAATGAGAACAGCAAAAAAAGTCATACAACAGCAACAAAGTTTTTGTTAACAAGCATTAAGTTTGAACTTCCTATCACTATGAGATGCTTCTTCTTTTCATTTCTTTAAATTCAAATAATGATACGGATTCAGTATAAAATTCAACTGTTTTTTGTTATCCTATTTTTTTTTTCATGGTAAACAGAAAATAAAATAAAATAAGGAGAAAACGTGAATGATAAAAACATTTCCTTATTGCAAACAAAATTTCAATGAAACACAAAAAAATATATCTAATTTACGTTTCTCTTGAAATAAGTTTATCCTGACATCAATAAGTTTGAACATATCATTACGGTATTTAGATAAAGTACAGTTAAAATGATGCTGCAATTTCAGTGTCATGGTGACGTGTCTCATTAATGAAAAAGGTTTTGTTGCATCTGTGTATCAGATTATCATGAAATTGTATTGAAAATTACTGCACTATGAAATGTTAACAAGAATTCATTGAACACATATTTTCATGGCAATTTTATTTTATACTTGACTTTAATTTAAATGGATATATCTGGAAATAAAAGAAACTCAAAAGTTTTCACATCATCAAAAAATCATAGCAACGAGATCAGAGACGGATCGGGAATTATTTTCAGCTATTGCAATCAAAGGAAAATCGGGAGTGGGCATTTGACCTGAAAAACCCCCTCAAAAGTTAACGGACTTAACGGACGGTTTTTTTTTTTAAATCTCGTAAATACTTCATTGAAAATAACGGAAAAAAAATTTTCGATACTTTTTTCGGTTTTTGCATTTTTAACTGTTTTTAAAATTTTTAATGAAAAGATCACACAAAATCAAGTTTTGTTCAAAATAATCACTAAGTTTGTTCTACAAAGTTTTTGATCGTAATATGGGCTACAATGTTTACTTGGACCACTCTTTGGGTTTTCATACAAAAATATTGAGATATCATCCAAAAACTGTTCAAATTAAGTTCAGCATATTGAAAATGGTAAATACATGGAAAATCGGTGATTTGTATGGGAACTTCAATATTTTGTATGAAAACATCGAACAATGTATGAAAAAGTTGCTTGATTTTCAAAATATTAAACTTTTCAGAAGAAGCTATGTGTCTATTCCTCTTGGAAAAAAAATTTTCCATACAAATCAACGATTTCAACTTTTAACTTTAACTTCAACAGTTTTTGGATATTTTTTCAATATTTTTGTATGAAAACCCAAAAAGTGGTCCAAGTATACATTTTAGCTTATATGATGAGCAACAACTTTGCAGAACAAAGTGAGTGATTAATTTGAACTAAAGTTCCATAAAAATTGATTTTTAAGATCTATTTTATTAAAAAATTTGAAAATGGTTTAAAAAATTAAAAAAAAATCAAAGATCGAAAAAAACTCAAAAAATTCAAAAATCCAAAAAAATCGAATAAAATTTTTTTTTGTTTTTCAATTAACCCTTTGGGCAATTGTCCCATATATGGGACAATTTTGAATCGCTTGAAAAATGGACTTCAATCGATCCTAAAATTTTTTTCATGATGCAAAAAAGTTAAGAAGGGATGTAAGTTACAGGAACAACAAACGATTTAAAATTCAGGAGCGATATAACTGCGAGCCTGAATTTTGAAGTTTGAAAAAATGAAAAAAATGTAAAATGTGGAGGTTGACTTCTTTCAATGTGAATTAAATAATAAAGAAGTCAATTGAAAATTTTTTTTATTTCCGTTCTTTTATCTTCTAGTTACTACTAAATTAGCTGCACAAAAGAAAAAGTTGTAACTCTTCCCATAGCTCCGATACAGACCCTCAAATATTGTCCCGTATATGGGACAAAAGCGCTCAAAGTTACAAATTCAAAATTGTCCCATATATGGGACAATTTTTTTTGGCTTATAGCGCTTTTGTCCCATATATGGGACAATTTTTTTTGGCTTATAGCGCTTTTGTCCCATATACGGGACATAGCTAAAAAAGCCTAATTATACATAGCTGAAAATTTTTTTTTGTTTCAATTACTTATAATTAGGATACTTAATAATGATACCCATTCAAATATTTTTTTCATTGCTTGGTTTAGATTTTGAACTCAAAGGGTTAAAGATCCAAATAAGATCCGATTGTTTCAGATTAAAAACAAATTAAGTCCAATACCATATACAGCAAAAAAAAATTAACCCCATATCCATTGGAAAATTTAGTAGAGGTTTTTAGCATCTTTTTTACGTTTTTTTAATGTATCATAGAATTTTTGAAGTTAAATTTTTTTTTTTCAATATATTTGCTGAAGTCAAGATAACGAATAGTTTCAAAATATATTTATTGAAAGAAGCCCGTTAATATCAAATTACAGATTTTTAATCCTATGTTGTTAGATATTTTACTGAATTTTAATCAACTCTAAAAATTATGAACAAGAACCTTTTAAAAAACAGAGTTTTAAATATTTTTTTACAATTTATGCACAAATAAGACTTTGTTTCAATGAATTTGGGATTCATCAAAGTCAAATTCCTTTAAAATGCATAAAAAACATTTCATTTTAAAAATATTAACAACAATTTAAAATTACCTTTTTTTTGACTATCACCTTAAACTTAAATATGAATTATGATAAATTTTTCTTGTTAATTTTTTAATTTTTTTTTTAATTTTGTACTCCAAAAATTTTTATATTAAATTTAATACCATCTTCTACTGATATTGTTATTACACTATCATAACTTAAACACAGAGATTACTAGCAGTTTTTATTATTTATGATAATTCTATAATTTACTTGAAATTTATCTTATTTTATTATTACATTTAATGCAAAAAATTTATCATATTTTAATATTCTGCATGGGCTTCACATTATTCATATTAAATATTGAATTATTTTTTTTTTATTTTATTATTCACATGTAATCTCCACATAAACGATTTACATATAATTTGGTTATATTCATATTTTTTTTCTCTCTGAATTTGGTAAAAGCAGAGGAATAAATAAATATTATGATTACACTGTTATTTTCTATGAATTGTGTTTTTTTATATTTTAATTTCATTTCATTTCATTGCTGCACAGACATTTTTTTTTAATATTTTTATAAAAGAAATATACATACTTTGTTTTGAATAAGAGAGTGCACAAATATGGAAAATTAAAATGTATTCGTTTTATTTTAAAATATGTTTGATATTTTTTTCTATTAAATTTGTTTTATTGTTGTTGTTGTTGTAAAACTATTGAAAGTGCTCTTTTTATTGGACGATAAATTTTACAATTTCCATTTTATTTATTTTTGTTTTCCTCGAATTTCTTCTCTATTGTTATTTTTTTATTTTTTTTCATAATAACACACATTTCGAACAACAACCCATATTTTTTTTTCATGTTATGGATTTATTTTCACGTGACCAGACCATCCAATTATTATTGTTTTTATATTATGCTTTTTCTGTGTAGACGAAATTGAATGAAAAAAAAGTAAAATAAATTCTAGCACAATTTATATCAAGTTTTATTTTATTTTATTTTATTTTAGTGTAAGAGTAGAAAAGGAAAAAAAACACTAAACTTTATTATTATTTTCTGTTTTCCAGTGAAAAATATTAAAAGTTTTAATTTAGTTTGTTGTTTATTAAATTTATAATAATAAATTTATTTTGGTGCTGTAATTTCAAATGAAATAAAATAATTGAATAGAATTACGTCTGTTTATATTAATTTATTTTACTATTTTTTTGGTTTTATGGGTAACACGACAAACTTTTCCGTATTTATTTATTCATTAACACGAATTCAACAATTAAAATGTTGTGGAAAAGTGTTGATTGCTTTACATTGTAAAAAAATTTTTATGATTTTATGAAAATAAAGTTAATTTCTTACAATAATTAAAATTCATTTTTCAATATTTCACGGTTTTTATCATATTTCTTTTCCTTGAAATGTAATTTTAAAGAAATCACAAAAATTAATAATAAAATTTTACAGCGTAGTAAATTAAATTTTAATTTGTAACTTTTTCTGTTTTCTATATTTTTTTGTAATTTAATTTGATTTTTATTAATTTTCTTTCATTGTTAATTAATTAACATTGTTATTTTTCACTGAATCACGTCTTTTCCTTTTATAAGTGCAAATCATTTCCGTTCTTTTATAATATTTTTTGTATTATCAACTTTTTTTTTAATTTTATCATTTTAAATGTAAAATTTTTTCTTCTTCTCTTAAATTCAAAACTGATTTGTTTAACGCGTAAAGATCTTCTAACCGATACATGTTTACTGGGCGGCATTCCGAGCCCCACTAACCAACTAAATCTTGACTCATCCACCACATAAACATACACACACACACTGCTTACTTTGTTATGCTAGACAAAAAGGCGCTAGTCAAACTGTTGAAACATCACTCACATGTGAGTTACTATGAAAATGCATGTATAGGCATTTGGAGAAGGAAGAAAAAACCATGTGGTGCGTATCCTTTTCGTTAAATTTTGACACTCACGTGATAGAACGCAGGCGTCGTTAATTTCTGGCTATACTGTATTTGTGTGTTATGATAAGCAGACACTGATAACATTTTCATTAACGAATTTTCTCCTTTTTCTGTATTTTATTTGTAGAGTAAACATTTTAAAATTCACAAGACACAGTGAAAATGGAATCTCGTAGTAAATAGAGACATGCATTATAAATAATGTTTTTTTTCTGTATTTGATAGGAATAAAAAAGAATTTGTAACAAAGAGAATTTCAATATTGTTTTTTCAAAGAAAAAGGGTGTAACTAACCCTAAATATTAATTTGAAAGAAAGAGAATTATATTTTTAAATAAAGGAATCATTTTTTTTTCTTTTATTATCATTTGATGGAAATTTAATTATCGTTATATTGTTAAATAAAAAATATGACGGTAATTTTCAATGAAAAAAAATTGAAGGTTCATTTTTTTTTAAACTGACGTCAAATTTTAACGGAATATTCATGGATTTTAAATCCTTATCAAAGAAAATTAAAACGAAAGTTTCCTTTTAAAGCTTAAAATCCATTTCACAATTCTGTACTCCGTAAATTCGATTCATGTTGTTTTTCTGATTTTGTCTTTTTCACCAAAAACCATCGAAATATTTCAAAATTGAATTTTGCGCCTCAATGTATGCAATATGCACTTACTTATCATGTACTTACTTCAGCAAAGTTGTAGCTTGAAATTTTGTTTTATATCCAAACTATTAAAAAATGTAGAGCGTGATCGTGAGTTCGCCATTTTGGGCTACTCAGCCATTTTAGGTTAATCAGCCGTGATAAGGTTAGTCAGCAGCTTTAGGTTCGTCAGCCTTTTTAGATAAGTTGGCCATTTTTAATCAGTTGTCAATTTGGAAAAGTTTGTACTTTAATAAAAAACCCGGTTTGTTTTGATAACCGAAAATTTTTTGTGATTCCTAGTTTTTTTTGTGATTCTAAACTTATATCGTGAAAATTTAACGATTTTGGAAAATTTCGCCATTTTGGAAAAGTCGACCTTTTGACACAAACGGACATTTTCGTACACGCACAATACGCAATTTTTTTTCAAATCGACGAAAATGCATTAAAAATGATTTTTTATCAAAATACTGAATGAAAATCACAGAAATAACCATTTTCCAATTTTTTTGATAAATATTTGTTCACATTCAATGCATTTTCCTCTAAAAAAAATGCACATCGTTTTATAACATTGACATTTTAACAGATGTTTTTATTTCACAATTGATATATTTTCATTCCATGTTCACATTTCACAATTCACAAAAAGAAAAACAGACAAACATTAAATTTGTTTCTTCAAAATCCGAGTTATACAAGAAAATATTTTATTCTTCAATTCAACTGCACTCACAAAACCCAAACATGCATTTTTCTGCAAGCAAAAATTGAACATGATGTTAAAATGGATGAAGAATAAAATTTCTCTTGTCATGTTATGTTAAGATCGTGTTTTTTGCCTTTTATTTCCAAGAAAAAAGAAAAATTGAGTAATAAAGTTACATAATGTCGATCGTCGTTTCACACAAAAACACGTCATGTCATGTCTCATAAAATCAAACACATTTAAGATAAATTATTCAATAATTTTCCCGTGTAAATCCAGCTGAGACCACAAATGTGTGTTTTTTATGTCTAAAATTAGAGTAGAAATCTTAAGTGTTAAGAAAAAAATATAAAAAAAAGTTATCCGTAGGACGACTGATGTTTGAGGAACTGAACATCGTAACGATAAATGGTGTTTGCTAATTATTTACATAAATCATATATGAATGTCATTTTTTTATTATAAGTGTGTGAGTGCCAAAATGCGTATTTCTTAGTTTAGATAAGGCACGTTGTAAAGTTTTTCAAGACATTAATGTGTACTTAAGAAACATAACTGCAATAAATTACTGTGATGACGAAATCAAGCTTATGATTATGTAAGTCTTTTAAAGTCTTCTTGACTTTTGTGTAAAAAATGTCACATCACTTAAGCAAAATTCAGGTAAATTTTAAAGTGCTCGCTGCAAAAAATGAAATTCACAGTTTTAATAAAATTTGCATTTTGTTTCAAGGTCGTTTTTGCTCATTCACACAAACCCTCATCATCAAATTGACATAATCTTACTTCTTTTCAATATATTTGATATACATCTCCATTATCTCTGTACCCTTTTTTTTGTGTTCCATCAAATAAACTTTCATAAATTTTTTAAACAAAAATTCACTTTCGTTTTTTTCTGCAAAATAAGCAAACTGCTTGAAAGGAATAATAATAACCGATGAAAAAAAAGAAAGAGAATAACAAAAAAGGAAATCATATGAAATGAGAAACACACTGTTGATTGATTGATTCAATAGTTCATTTCTTTTCTTCATAAATTTTTTTATATAAAATGATAATAAAATGGAAAAGATATTTTTTTTTTATTTCTTTTTTTCATATTGTTTTTTTTTTTGTTATTTTAAGCAAAAAGACCCGTTTTCATTGAAATAATTTTATGAAATAAAAGAAAAAAAGTTAAAAGGTGACGAGTAAATTTATAGAATGGAAACAATTTTTGTATGAAGCATTTTTTGTTGTATTATGAAAAATAAAATAACTTTTTTTCTTCCTATTAGTCACATATAAATTTATTAAAATGTGTTTAAATATAAAAGAACAGGAAAATAAAAGAAATATGACGATGATGATGAAAAAGAGTCAGAAACTTTTGACAGGGAAAATTGATCGGTAATTGAAGGTAAATTATGGTTTGTGTTAAGTTAAACTTAAAACATTAATTCAATGCTGAAAATGAGAAAAAAAAAGAAAAAATTAAGGATCTTTGGTGATGAAGCGACATGAAAAGTTATTATGATACAAAGATGCTATTGATGTAAAACTGATTGTAAAGAACTCGGTGATGGATTATGAATTTAGAGGCTCAATTTCACAAAACTGATGTTATTGACGGCTTTATCAACGTGTTTAAACTCACTGAACGCCCCTCGATATGGTCCAAGGGTCATCAACGACCCCTTGAGCGTGTTTGCCAGGATCTAGACTCTTGAGAGCTGAAAAAAATATCTCCGAGGCTCCCAAGGTCATTAATGAAGTCGTTGCTAACTTCAGTCTGATCTCAATTTTAAGACATTGAGTTGGTTTGCGATATTCGAATGCCTTTGATTTACTTTTATCTGGATGTAAACCGAAAATATTCATCATAGTTCTTCCAAGAACATTAAATCATAGGTGTGGTCATCTTTAATAAATAATTTGTGTCCTTAACACAAAATATTGTACTGCTAAGTTTAATTACCACGTGTTTTTATCTGAATATTCGATGTTATTGACATTCCTTTTTTGTGTCAAAAACATGTTTCCTCTATTCATTGTCTTCCTTTCATCGAATTGATGAAGGTAATTTTTTTTATTATTCTTTTCATTAATATTTTTCATTTCAATCATCCATTTATAGAATGGAGGTATTAATTTAACAAAGGATACCAGCGGAGATGGGATAATTTCATGGTAGACAAAACAATTTTGAGTGATATCTGTAACAGAAAAAAAATGTTTAATGTAAAATGTGGTTCAATTTCATACAGGAGATGAATTTTCATTTCATTCGAATATGAGATGACAAAAAATGAGGGTGATAACAATTTTTTTTAATTTAAACTTAATTTTCACATTTTCTTTATATATATAATAAACGGTTAAAGTCGATTTTAATCACCTTTCACATGAATTTCATTGTTAAATGTTCTTGGAAATAATTTAAAATAATCAAATCATTTCTCCTCAAATAACGAGCCCACAACCGAACCAAAACCACATCCAATTAACACATAATCAAATGTATTACATACTTTTTATTAATTGATGAATTTTATGCTATTCAACTTTAACTTGAAAGAATTTTCAATTTTTTTTCTTTCATAAGAACGCAGACGTTAAGATAAAACAAACATTTTTAATAATAATTTGTAGACAAAAAACAAGATAATTATTTTACACACACGAATGATAACGTTTCATAAAATATTTAATAAAACTTCTATTCACGTATTTTCGCTTAACATGTGGTTTTTGGTTCATATTATAATTTTTTTCGTGGTTCAAAGAAAACCCACATTTTATGCATATGCATTTCATTGTTTATCGGGGTAAAATGAAAATTCCACTTCAGTGCAACAATTTAAATTTAATTTTAATTTTTTTTCTATGATTATTTTCATACAAAAGATTAACTTTGTTTAACCCTAGTCACATGTTGACTTTCTTTTCAAACAAGTCGACGTCAAAAGAAGCCACATAAGTAAAGTAAAAGTAAAACAAAGACAACTTATTAATATTTGCATTGTCTATGATATGGTAAACAAATAGGTTACAAAGAACTTGTGATAATACAACAAAAAAATAAAATTAAAATGCCTTTATTGACATTTTTAAGTTGAATGAAAAACAGCATCTTTTAAATAAATATTTTAAGAATTAAAGTCAATGAAAGTTTTGAATTGTAAATTATAATTTTTTGTTTGTCTTGTGATGATATTTTTTGAATATACTTTGAAATCTTGATTGATCTTGACATTAGTGGAACAACTCTTATTACCTTTAAAAAAACAACAATGCTGAGACACTTTTTGACTTTGACTTACAGTCAGATTGAATTGACAGTTCCAAGTTAAGTTTGCTGGTTGCTTAGTGAGACATGGCATGACGTTCCAATGTCGTTTTGATCCAAATACAAAAGGCTTAAGCCTGTTGTGAAGTTGTTATATACTTGCCTATAGCCCATACAAAATAAAATAAATCACATTGAAATCTTCTAAGAATTTAAGACGTCACCTTTTTTAAATTACCATTCTATTTCAATCCGTATCGTCTTCGTTTTCCACACCTTTTTCGTAAAAATGATAACAATTGATAAAAAATCAAAATATCTGGACAGCTTTTCAAATTTACACTGATACGATCAATTTTGTATATATAAATGAACGTTAGTGGAAAACGTCATTCAATTTTAAAGCTTCACATTGTCTTAAATGCCTATCCTTTACAAAGGATCTCGTTTGAGGAGTGTAAGTTCACATCAAATTTGTAGAGCGGCTATTAAGCCTGCACTCAGGCCTTCAGTCGCGCCCTTGTGCATACCAGTTACCCTCATCTGTGGGACTTAGCTTTTATCCTGTCATTCCAAGCAGTCGCCACCTTTATCTAGCCTTTAACTCAAATTGAGTATCCGGGAAAAGGGACATTTGAGATTGTAAAGTTTAATGATCAGAGTGAGAATCGAACTGCCAACCTTAAGATTGATAGTCCAACATGCGAACCACTGCATCTTACAATCCCCAAGAAGTTGTAATCAGGAGAGTTTTCAACTTACAGTGTATTTCAATAAAAATAAAAAAAATCATCACGGAAACGCGTCATTCATTAGTCCTCTCTTTTTATTTCCCAATTATATTTAACTCATGACGTATAAGATCAACAGTTGTCTGATTTTTTTATCTCATCATTTTATTTTGTCGTCATTTAAATCCTTAAAACGTCATCCTATAATGAAGTTACAGATATGACAGCATGCAAATTGGATATTCATCGGTTTTTTGTGTGATTTTGTCTATTTATTTTTAAATCTACGTATAATAAAATGAATATTTTATGATATGGGAAAACTTGTTTCTGATGTTTTTTTTGTGTCATCTCATCAATTTTATTTTGTTAATATGACGTTAATAGTGTCCTTTTTTGAATTGACATCTATAAATATAAATTTAAATTATGTTTGAATGCTCCCCTTGAGTCATTTAAGTGATAAAACCATATGAAATTATTTTATTACATATAATTAAAATCCAAATTGAAACAAAATTCCAGTAAAACTTTGAAGAAAAACAAAAGTTTGTGTTTCAAACCAAACAATTTCATAAATTTATCAATTGAAAGTTCATCAAACATTGGTTAAATTTTGAACAATATCAAGACAGAATAACATTCAAATAAATACAAAACTTTCAACTTTTATTAAATAATAAAATTTCTCTGAGATTTTCATATAAAACGCAATAAAAATATTAAATTTCAAGTATTCATGTGAATTCCTTTTAACATAGTCATTTAAAAATAGATGAAATTCTCCAACAGTTATGAGTTTCTATGAAAATGTGAAAAATTTCAATAGAACATGTAATTTACCTTTCACAATATACGAATTAAAATTCCATTCACGTACATTATTTGTAGAATATCAAGGTCAAAAATCAATTCAAAGGTAAGAAATCTTTTTTTCGGTATTTCCTTACATTTTAGTAGTAGTTTTGGTATCTGATTTTTTTTTGTATTTTTTTTTAATACTATTTTCCATGACAAAGACGCACGTAAAAGAAAAGGTAATAAAAATCCACTTATAAAAGTTATTTTTGTGAATCAAATCAGTGTATATTGAGAAGAAATTTACTGCAAAAAACCGTCTCTGATATGGGAAAAAAATAGTTGAGCAATCAAATGAAATTCAAATCCAATTTAAACTCAATCACAAAGCACAAATCATCAAATTCCTGTAATTACCAGTAATTTGTTCGGTAATGACCTGATTTATAAATTAAACTTCTCGTATTTTACACAACGAATCATTGAAAAGCATGCAAACTGTTATTTTTCGATCAACATCAAATGAATAAGTAACATTAAAATGCCATTTCAAAATTGAGTCTATGTGTGTGTGGTTTTTTAAACAAAGGCAATTATTCACTACATAACTGGTTTACTTTTTTCATGAACATGAATTTGCACTAATGAAAGACCTCTGTTTTAATTATATACCTGGTTAGTGTAGTACCATGAACGCAATAATTAAACCAATAAATGCCCATTTTCACTTTAAACATTTAAACCATAAATTTTGTGCTTTTCAAATTGAAATATATGGGTATATTGTGATTTTTAACAATATGTTAAGGGTGTCATTTCATTAGATGGAAGGAAAAGAGTCGAGTTTTATGATTTGAAAATTATCTAATAAATAAATGAATGATGAAAGAGCAATCATACACTCAGAGTGACGCACACGTGTTTTGAATCTTTTAAATTGAATCAATCCTTTATTAATGATCAAATTTTGTTTTTTAATCTATGTCGATGTAATCCCTAAAGATGTCATGGTTAAAGATAAATGAACAAACAAAAAGGGATTATTGAAGTTTTATTACGATTTTACCTTTTTGAGAAATGTTTAGTAGGAGATGAAATTTAATTAAGAGGTTAAAAATTGATTTTTAATCAAATATGACAAATTTATGGCTTCAAAGAGCGTTACGTCCATTTTTCAGACTAGGCCTGTTGAAGAATACCTTTACAAGATTCTCTATCTTGCACTTGCTGTTTCCAGTAAAGCAATTGTAATGTTCGCAGGTCTTGTTGGATGCCATCGATCCCCCTTCCATTGGGGCGCCCAACACCTGAGTGACCCTTAGGATCGTTTACAATTGCAACCATGTTTGGTTCCACATAAAACCGTTCTAGCTCGAAGTTATACCTTCTTCTCCTTCTTTACCTTTAATTATGGCTCCAAAAATAGTACGTAGCACCTTTTGTTCGAATGACAGTAGTCGCTGTTCATCACTCTTGGTGAGTGGCAAGGTAAAGGAATCGTATAACGCGACTGGTCGTAGTTACGTTTTGTATAAGGCAATAAGATAATTTTACACTCAAAATACAAGATTTGAATATTTTGCCACGAATCGGGCTCTCAGTAATCATTTAGTGATCAATATTGTTCTAGAATCAGGAATAAGATTTGAAGAATAGCCAAACATTGTCTTATAAAATCACCGTGTTGAAATTTCTTACGAATTAGGGAAAATTTGTACAAGTTTTTAAGGCAACGCCTTACATAAATATAATAAATTTTTCTCTTAATTGAAAATCTGTATCTAGTCTTTCGTTTTCCATTGTATTTTCATGCAAATGATAGACGTTTTCCATTTACGCTCAAAAATTAATTTATACAATCATTTCCACGAAAATTTAGTGAAAAACAAAGATTTGATACAGATTTTCAATCAAATGGAAAAATTCAAGGGAAATTTGTGTAAGGCGTCGCGTTAAAAATTCGTAAGATTTTCCCTGAATTCGTAGGAAATTTAAACACGGTTATAAAATCTTCTTTTAACGAATTTAATACAATAGAACGAAAAATGTTGTTTCAATTAAGTTAAATAAATATTAAAAAAAAAACAACCCGAGACACAATCTGTTCATAAAACTTTAAAGAAAAAAAAAGTTAAATTTAATTGGAATAATCCTTCAAACAAAACAATCGTAACAAATCTTCTTAATTCAAATCTGATTTGTCCTTGAGTATTTGTTACTCACTTGGAAATAGCCAAAAGGAAACAACAAAAAAAAAACATTAACATAATCTTCAATACTTTTGTATCTCTTTTGAATAAATATGAATACATATAAACAAATAAACAAAAAAAAGAAGAGAAATGAAGTTGAGCAGAAAAACAACATCTGTTTTTATTATATGTTATTTCATTTTATTTATCATTTTATTCACTCTTCACTTATCACGTGGAATCCAATCTTGTAACTACACTCTTAATCTTTTCTGCCTACTAATTTTAATGCAAACTCATCTATATTATTAAGAACGTGATTTTTTCCAAGAGGATGAGACGCTAAAACAAATATTGAGTGACACGGAACTAGGTCAATAATATTCAGGTAAAATGAAATTCAGCAGTTTTGTTTTCCTTAACTAAACGCTTTATGACCTATTAAAAAGCTTATTCCAACTAATTTAAACTTCTACACAAAAAAAAACTTTTCTTAAAATGAAATATAAAAATAATAAATCGAATATGTATAAAATACAATGGAAATAAAATAAAAATAGCCAAAAAAAACTTTTCTTTCCATTTGTTCTCGTGTCAAGAGGAGTATTAAAAAGGAAAAAGAATCAGATGACATAAAAGAAGATTAAAATACAATTTAAGTGTAATGGCTTGTTAAATTATTTAACTTTTTTATACTCAATTTTGGGCTATTCAAGAAAAGAGACAAAAAAAATAATAAATTTATGTAAGGAATCACTTTCACTGTTAAATTTAGTTTGAGTATTGTTTTCATATGGACATTTCAAACAATAGAAGACACAAAAATGAGTGAGTGATGTCAATTATTTTAAATCTGTTACAATACGAATAATTTCAAGGAAAGTGTTCTCATAAGCGCATTTTCTTTGAGTCGCCAGTCATTAAAATGAAAAAATCTCGACCATCGTCGCCAAATTTTTTCATAATGGTGAATTCCATCAATTAAAATGCGCTCGTTCATGTCGTTCAGGATCACGTTCCACATTTTTTCTTTTAACTCATTCGCGTCATCCGTTGCGTCAACGCAACATCTACTTTGAGGTCACTTTTCTCGTTCATATCAAAAAATTTCTTTGTCAATCTTTTTCAGAGTCTTAATTTACGATGTTTTGTATCAAACAGATGCATGGTTTTTAAATTTAAACCAAAAGCTAAAAAATTATGAGCTAAACTTTTAAGAAAAATCGCGTTTTTTTCATTCTCGTACAAGATTTCTGTATGTATTTGTGTAGCACTTATACGTATTTTATTTTGGCTCTCCTGTAAAATTTTTATATGAAACCTGAAATTTTCATCGAAGAGAAAGTTGTTCATGTTTACCTAAAGAATAGATCGTAGAAGAACTTTTTGTTCAAAACTCAATATTTCTAGGAGCGGCGTCGAATGAGTTAAATGGACTCCAATTCAAATAATAATAGAAAGACAAAAACTGTAAATTGCTTTAAAAACCTTTAATTTATTGGAAAAACTTACTTTTTCTTTGTGCTCTTTGCTTTCATCATCATCATCATCATCAAATAAACAACAATCAAAATTATGAGTACATATCCCTTGAAAAAAAAATAGTAATAATCTGTAAGGTTCATATTTTTTACAATTTTTTTTTAATTTATTATTGTTGTTTCATAAAAATGCAAATAAATGCTCAACAGGGTGCATAATTTTAAACCCATAAATTTCAGTTATGCCTTTTGCTTGCATACTTTTTAAGTAATATTCAAGCATTTTCCTCATTTTTATTTTATTTCTTTTTTTTCCACTTTTTTTCCTCACATTTTATTATTAAAAATATGCATGCATTGCATTGGATTTTAAAAGCATAAAATGTTCAGAGAACAGAACTAGATATTATTTATAATCGCCTCCTTTAACCTTTATAATACTCCTCACAGATAATATGCCTCCTTTTCTTCGTCTAACGTTTAAATATAAGATGAAATTGAGAAAATTGTGTAACTGCATGAATACATACCTTAAATATACAGTTGATACATTAAAATAAAAAAAAATATTCATATAAAAATGCAACAAGTAGCAAGCTATGTGTAGTGATGAAAAAAAAAATATATATCCTTAAAATGGAATGGCATGAGAAGGATGAAATGAAAATATAAAAAATTGCTCTTAGGATTCATTCATCTATATTAAAACAGATAAGAAAATATAATGCCATAGTAATAGTTGCTTGTCTAGAGTGCAGTTCAACATGTTCTTTGGAAAATTGAAGAAAACTGTAAATTGTATGTTAATTTCGTACTTTAAAAAGATTACAATTTAAGAGTGGAAATTCATTCGCAATAAAAAAAGAACTATTGAAATGATAAAAAAATTCAAAAGTTTATCAATGATTTCGCATATCAAATTTGAAAAGAAGCTATAAAAATATTTAATCATCGTCTTTCATATTTCAAAATTTATTTGTGAATCAAATATTTTATTTTATTTTTTTATTAATATTTTAACACAGGAAATGAAAGCTTTTACGAAAATTGGACAGATCAAATGGCGGACTTTTCCTAAACTGCAGGATTTTTTTCAACACGGAAAATTGCAGAAAATGTTGTCACTTTCGCAAATGATCGAACTTTCCTGGAATATGGTCACATTTTCTAATATGGCTGAATTGCTATGATTTTTGATTTTGTGTGATGAATTTCGGCGAACATGCATTTAGGATGGTCGCAATATTTTTGATTTAACCCATGAACCGGCTCTCTTATAAATATTGAGTTTATAGCAAAACTTTCTTCTAAAATTTTTTCTTTGCGTAACAGTGATCGCTTTTCGTTTCGATGAAAATTTTGAGTTTCATACAAAAAAATTTACAGAAGAGTCGTTTGAAAGTTTCATATATGACCACAAAAATACGTACAGGATTCTTGAACGAAGAGGGAAAAATAACATTACTTGGCTAACTGGCCCGACATCTTTGAAACATGTCTAATTATTTATACTGAAAATTTGAAGAAAATAATTTGAGAAGTTCGAGGAGAATTCCAGCTCCAAAGTTACTAGTCGAAAAATCGACCAACGGCCGTTAATGGGTTAACATCGATTAGGAAGAACCAAGAAATTTTGTTAATGGATCCAAATTTGATAGTTTACCAGACGCTGAAGCTGAAATTTCAAATGCCATATTTAGCACCCTTAATTCAAAATTTTTAAGTCAGTTTTTTATAACAAATGTCAAAATGAGGGCTGTTAATAATCATCAGTGAATCAACTGTCAAAAATATGTCAAATTGACAGATCTCAGATCCACAAAGCATCAATCTAATGTCAAAAATAATCCATTTGTAGCAAATCATGTGAAATAGAATTTTATATTGACGTTTATTTTCTATAGAAACATAAACGGTTACTCCAAAAATGTGTATGTCAATGTCAATTTTACAAATGTCAAAAATGTATCTTACATATGGACTTTATCCATTAATTTAAGTTAAAAATCTTATAACATGATTATTTGAGATGAAACAGTTGTTAACTGGTCTTTGAAATTTCAAAGCACCAAAATTTAGTCTCATCACTGAAGTCTAAAAATGAAACTTATTTTTAAACCACCCTAATAACTTTTCCTATTCAAACACAGTATCAAAAATAAAATTTTTCCATCTCAAATTCAAACACACACAAATCGGGCAGATAAAAAGATAACATAAAAATTCTCACAGATATTTGATTGAAAACGAAGTAAATGGTAAAATCATTTGACATTAACCTCTTTTTATTACTCTAAGCTAAGAATAAATACTACGTCAATACAGATAAAAGTCTTATTTTTAAATCGCTCTCATACACACACACACAGCACTCGAACATATAAATCTAGGTAAAATATTAATTTTTTGAAATCCTATCAAAACATCGGATAAATCGGGTTACATGTAACTTAAACTTGTAACTTGAGAGAAAAAAAAATTTAATATTCAAAGATTTAAAATAACACATAAATCATGGAAAATTTTTCGATGTAATATATTTGTAGTAAAAAAAGAAATAAAATAAAATAAAATAATATTCTCATTACATTAATCGAGGAATAAATTTTTGATAAAAAAAAATATGAATAAATATAATATAAGTTTTTTTCATGGATATTCATCTCAAATATGTTGGCAATCATTCAGCAATCAAAATAAATCAAAGTATAGCTACAAGGCATTCACTGCTGTTTATTCATGTGTGATGTGTTTCATTATTTATTGTATAGTAAGACAAGATTTCGAAAATATGTTATATGTTAAAAGTAAATTGATATTGAGCAAAAAAAAATAAAAACACTTAGTTTTATTTTCATATGCAATTTTTTCCTGTTGAATTTCATCAATCACTAAAATGTTTTCTTTATGTTTGTTTAATTTCAAAAAAAATATGAGTAAAATTCTAGTTTTAAGTTTTTTTTTGAATTTAAAAAGAAATTTCGCTTCTTAAAAAAATCTTTTCAAGTTAATATGCATAAAATATGATGAATTCGGATAACATATATAGAAAAAATTTAATTGGATACCCTGTCGGGAGTAAACTCCTGAATTTCAGGAGCTAAACTCCTGAAGAATAGGAGTTAACTCCTGAAATTCAGGAGTTAACTCCTGATGATTCTTGAAAAAAATGACCCCAAACTAGGAAAAAGTTAAATGGAAAATCATAAAAAAGGCCTTACTAAGACGAATCAATGTGGGTAATGCCACCTTGTAATCTTCAATCATCTGATGAGGATTTCAAAGGAAAAATACAGATTTAAAAGGTCACAGGTTCAAGTCTGAATTTAATCAAAACGTTTGCTTTGTAGGTGGAGACGTCTGGTATTTTTGAATTTATTGATTTGAATCAATCAATTCAACGTTTTCAATTAAAAAAATACAAAATTTTCCTTTCTAAACTTTTTCATTTAGAATTTAAATCATCATTTAAAGTTTTTTTTGTGAAATTACTTTGACGAAAGAGCCAAGTGAATTATTTGAAAGGAAACCTGAGAATCCACAATTTTACATGTCATGAAGAAATATTATCCTGTCGGGAGTAAACTCCTGAATTTCAGGAGTTATAAAAAAAAAGTATTATAAAATTTAAAACGTAGAAATTAAACATAAACAAAATATAAATCAATTAATTAATTTATGGAAATAAAAAATCTAAAAACTCAAAATTTTCAAAAAAGTCTAAAATCTTAAAATTTTCAAAAATAACTCAAAAAGTCAAAAAACTTAAAAATTTCAAAATTTCATAAAACTCAAAAATTCAAAAAACTAAAAATTTTCAAAAAATTTCAAAAAAGTCAAAATTTTCAAAAAAAGTCAAAAAACTCAAAATTTTCAAAATAAAATTAAAAAATTTCAAAAAACTCAAAAAAGTCAAAATTTCAAAAGAAGTCAAAATTTTAAAAAAAAACTCAAATATTTCAAAAAACTCAAAAATGTAAAAAAAAAAACTAAAAAAATTTCAAAAAAACGTAAATAGTTTTTTGATATTTTTGAGTTTTTTAAAAATTCTGAGTTTTTTGAAAATATAAATTTTTTTGACATTTATGAGTTTTTTGAAATTTTTGACTTTTTTGAAAATTTTGACTTTTTTGATAATTTTTGACTTTTTTGAAAATTTTGAGTTTTTTGAAAATTTTTAGTTTTTTGAATTTTTGAGTTTTATGAAATTTTGAAATTTTTAAGTTTTTTGACTTTTTGAGTTATTTTTGAAAATTTTAAGATTTTAGACTTTTTTGAAAATTTTGAGTTTTTAGATTTTTTATTTCCATAAATTAATTAATTGATTTATATTTTGTTTATGTTTAATTTCTACGTTTTAAATTTTATAATACTTTTTTTTTATAACTCCTGAAATTCAGGAGTTTACTCCCGACAGGATAATATTTCTTCATGACATGTAAAATTGTGGATTCTCAGGTTTCCTTTCAAATAATTCACTTGGCTCTTTCGTCAAAGTAATTTCACAAAAAAAACTTTAAATGATGATTTAAATTCTAAATGAAAAAGTTTAGAAAGGAAAATTTTGTATTTTTTTAATTGAAAACGTTGAATTGATTGATTCAAATCAATAAATTCAAAAATACCAGACGTCTCCACCTACAAAGCAAACGTTTTGATTAAATTCAGACTTGAACCTGTGACCTTTTAAATCTGTATTTTTCCTTTGAAATCCTCATCAGATGATTGAAGATTACAAGGTGGCATTACCCACATTGATTCGTCTTAGTAAGGCCTTTTTTATGATTTTCCATTTAACTTTTTCCTAGTTTGGGGTCATTTTTTGCATAAAATTACCAAATGTTGGTTGTAATTTGTTGAATTTGATAAAAATATACTTATTGAGTCAAATTTTATCTAAAAATATTCTCCGAGGTCTGTAAAAAGCCGACCAATAGGCTAAATATTTTTTTTCAATATGTATAAAGCTTAAAAAAAATAGTCATTTGCAATCAAAACTAAGCTTCTACATTACTTCTGTACCTTGAAAGTCAGAAGGAGTTAAATTTTTTTCTATGAACATCTCTAATGATAACCCCTCAGCAAAAAAGATCTTTTTTCATATGTTTCATGAAAACAATCACCAGGTATTTACATTTTTTTTCATTGTCATTGTAACCAAATTCCAATAAATTTACCATAAATTGCCATCAAAAACCACAAACAGCAATCAACCTACAACAGGTAACACTCAATTTCAAATAATTTCTCAATATCAAATAATTGAACTCACTCAACATGGCGTTAATTTGAAACTTAATTGATGTCCTTTTGAATACCTAGAAATGTTAAATAGGGAAACTTTATTATTAACATGGGATAAATTATTCAATTTAAATTTTTGAAAACCAACAAAATTTCCTCATTTTTATTAATTTTAATGGACTTTCATTGTTGTGACATGTGCTACCATTTTAATGTATGCGTCATAGCAACGTCATAAGGATTTTATTATTAATTTTATCTATTTACAGTGAGATATTGGAAATTTTTTAAATACGTTATCTTAAATGGATATTGACTCAGTTCTATGTTATTTTGACAAAAAAAACAGAAAATGTTTTTATTTAAAATAAAATTAATATTTTGTTTTTGCTGAAATTGTTTAAAAAAATGAATTAATATTAAATGGAAGACATAATCTTGAATCTATTTCTATTGTTTTTTGAATAAAAGATTTGGATGCTTTGAAAACAAACACCAGCTGACGCAGTTTTTGTATTTTGATTCCAATTCCACGAATCTTACCCCTCTCCAATGAAAACTGAACAGGAATCTTACAATAAGTTTAATAAAAGGACGAAAATACGAATCTGTGAATAACAAAAGTGCTTACTTGAAAAATTTAAATGGATTCATTTTGTGTGTGTGTGTGTGTGTGTGCTCAGTATAATTTTAATCATCATTCTCCTTTTGTCCATATGTTTTGTGCCTAATCATCATTTAAATAAAGGAAACTTTGCCTTTAAAGATAAAAAAAAGTAAAATAATAAAAGAGATCTATATTTATTGAGAAACTTTTATCATTAAGTTAGTTCGGAAATTATTTCAAAAACAATTACAAAGTTACGCATTAAGGCTTTAACTTTTGTTCCTTGAAAATTAACATCATTACAATATGTTTTACTTTAAAATAAAGGATTATCTCTCGTAAAAAGTAAAAAAATCAACAAATAACGATACAAAAATATCATATTATCTGCCTTGACGTCATTAATTTTCGTTGGACCCAACTTTTTTAATTATAATTTATTGTACATTTTTTTTTAAATTTTACTCCTTTTTAAAATAACACACAAAACCTTTTAAGAGGGTCAAACACCTATAATTATAAATAATGTCAAGCAGAGTTCAAGGACACTTCATTGTTATTGACAAAAATTTGGAACCATATTAGACCATTTAACCAAATAAATTTAAGGTTCATTGTTGAAATGGCATAGAATTGAAATCAATAAAATTTTTGGAAAAATTAAAAAAAAATAGGGAAGAATTGAAAAATTTTCATGTCACTCACATAAACACAATTAACACATGATAATATTTTGTTGACCTTTAATTTTTTGATAAAATACCTTATCTCATTTTACATGATTCATGTGTTCAGTGTAAATATTTGTAAATTAACCTTCGTATCACATTTTATGTAGTACATTTGATGCTTGAGGTCGTACCTTGAATTATTATATCAACTCATGTCAAGTGCACTCTATTAAGTGAAAAGTATTTTTGTGATATGAGAGAGTGGGTTTTAATGTTTATGTGAAAATTGAAGCTCTTCCTCTTAATTGTTCATTATGATGATGATGATGATGATGATGATGAAGGCAGTTGAGATATAGGAGATTTTGTTAAATACCAGGCGTTTCCACTAAGTCCATTTAATTTGATGGGAAATAATTTTTAGCGTATTTCACGTTGATTTGAAGTAAACTACGAGCAACGTAGGCGACAAAACCGTCCAAAAACGGCCGAGTTTTCCTGATTCTACCTGATACAGGCAATCTGGCAAATGTCAGAAAGGCCGCTGTCGATCGTCTTGTAAAAGTTAAGCTCAGCGTAAATTTTACAGAATGCCAGGGCCGTTAGCAATTTTCAATTCGAGTGTTCACAGACTTTTTTCTGAAGTTTTATTATTAAAATTTTCTGAAACTGTAATTAAAACTTCTCATAAATTCATCTCAAAAGGATAAATTAAACCAAATTCCATCTACAAATTCTCTCAAATTCCTGCCTTACATTTGTGGTGCTTTGTGGTCAAATTCAAAGCATTTAATTCCAATCTTGAACAAAATGCTTCAATGTATCATTGCATGACTTATCATGATGCAAGTGCATCAATGTATCATACAACAAATATGTTGATGATTTGAAAACCAAAAAGTTGAGGTGCAAATATGCATCATCCTTTCACATTTCTTTGTACACGGTAAAAACAAAAGTTGCCGTAAAGTTGTCGTATACAGCAAGTTGTTGCCGTATACGGCAACTGTACGGCAACTCTACGGCAAGTCTACGGCAAGTTTTTGAACTTTGTACTACAGAATTTTCATTTTTTGAAATGTGATATTTTGATAAATATTTGTCGTAGAAAAAATTCTAAATATGTTTTGGAATCAAAAGAAAAACATCTTTTAGCATCTTATACAACATTTTAAGTTTTGTAAAAAAATTTGAGCTTTAGAGCGAAAATTGTAAATTTTTGATACAAATTACAAGAAATTGATGCAAGCCGATATGAAAAAATGAGTAATATTTGTCATAGGAAAAATTCTAAATATGTTTTGGAATCAAAAGAAAAACATCTTTTTGAATCTTATAAAATATCTGAATTTTTGCGAAAAAAATTTGAGTTTTAGAGCGAAAATTGTAAATTTTTGATACAAATTATAAGAATTGATGCAAACCAAACAATATGGTTCAACATTTGAGTAATACAAGGCACATGTATGAATCAGCAAAAGTATGAGTTCTACCATATTGTTCGATTTGCATCAATTTCTTATGGTTTCTATGAAAAACTAACAGTTTTCGCTCTAAAACTCAAATTTTTTATAAAAATTAAAAGGTTGTATAAGATTCTAAAAGATGTTTTTCTGTTGTTTCCAATTCTACGACAAATATTTATCAAAATATCACATTCCAAAAAATGAAAATTCTGTAGTACAAAGTTCAAAAACTTGCCGTAGACTTGTCGTAGAGTTGCCGTACAGTTGTCGTAGAAAAAATAGTACGGCAATAACTTGCTACTATACGGCAAGTTTTACGGCAACTTTTGTTTTTACCGTGTAGCTGCACATATTTATAATTGAAAACAAACTAGAAATGCAGATTACATTAAATTTAACATAAATTAAATTAATTAACATGACCTGTGCAGAGAGAAAATATTTTATAATGCAATTGCATGAGATCGTAATCTGGATTCTTTTTGAATTATTTCAAGGATTTTAAGGTATTTCTAAAAAATTTTAATGCTGATTCTCATTTTATAGATGAATTACATGCATTTTTAAAGTTCAAAGTGCTTAAAATAATTTTTTACTGTGAAAATCAAGAAAAAATCATGTCACATCATAAATTTCCCAAATAAAAAAGATTTCATATTTAATTATTCAGATTTAAAATGTAACTGACTTTTACCTTTTTATCCCATTTTCATCTTTTTTTTTTATTGGTGTATGTGTGAACCACAATTATTTCCCTTTTTTTCCTCTCAAAGTAATTTTCACATCTTTCTTTTTCCAATACAAATGTGTCCCTTTTACATACATCTTTGATAAGTTCACCCAATTTACTTAAAAGATTACACACTTATTTACCACATTTTCTCAAAGTATACAGATACAGATTAGGATTATGTTCGCTATTGTGTCTCAACATTACTTTACTTTACTTTTCAAAAAAAAGAATTATTTTATGTTCACAGAAACTTTGATGTCTTTCCATGATATAACTATAGATCAAGTCAAGTATTTCAGAAAATATTATTATGTTAAAGTTAAAAAAAAAAAATAAAAGGATCAAAAATTTTATCTTTAAATGATACACTTATACACAATCGCTTACGCACACACACACTGAATTAGTTCAATGTTTTCTTATTCGTACAATAATGTCATTGAAGCACGTAAGAAAAAATGTATTCTTTTCTTCATATTTTATGTGTTTTAAGAGAGGAAAGTTTAACCCTCTAGAAAAAAAAGGTTCAAAATACCACATACTTGATTATATCGAGTAGTTTATGTGTTGAACATGTACAAAATTTATCTTTTCAAATATATTTCCGTAGACACTTTACTTGATTCTTATTAAAAAATGAGATTCACAAGATTTGTGATGGAGGTGCAGTAGTTGAGTGCATTGAATTCATTTAATTTCATCTCTGTCAGGCCCGTATGAATCGTAAGGCTCTCATAAAATGAATTGTAAGGCTCTCATAATATGAATTGTAAGGCCCTCAGAATATGAATTGTGAGACCTTCATAATATTAATTGTAAGGCCCTCATAATATGAATCGTAAGGCCCTCAGAATATGAATTGTAAGGCCCTCACAGTATGAATCGTAAAGCTCTTATAATATGAATTGTAAGGCCCTCATAATATGAATTGTAAGGTCTTCATAATATGAATCGTAAGAATCTGATAATATTAATTGTAAGGCCCTCATAATATGAATTGTAAGGCCCTCATAATATGAATTGTAAGGCCCTCATAATATGAATTGTAAGGTCTTCATAATATGAATCGTAAGAATCTGATAATATTAATTGTAAGGCCCTCATAATATGAATTGTAAGGCCCTCATAATATGAATTGTAAGGCCCTCATAATATGAATTGTAAGGTCCTCATAATATGAGGAAGGCTCTGATAATATGAATTGTAAGGCAATAAATACCTGGTCAGACCTCGTCGCTGAAAGTAAGGATACAAACTTTTCGCTGAACATATTACGATTTTATTTTTGTAGAGTAAATTTGAAGCTCAGCGGTGCCTTATTATTCTTTTTCTCGAATTTTCAATGTAAGTACCTTCATATATTTTAGCATAGGCATTTATGATTGTGTAACACTTGTTCTTTGATTTCCTTTCTTCATGTGCTTGATGTGTGTGTGTGTGAGTAATGGAAACAGTGTTGTTAACCTCACTCAATTGTTCAAATTAAGTAAAGCTTCAATTTATTTTTTTTTTCTTCTTGATTATTTGTTAGATTGAACATTGATCGACGAAGGAAGAAAAAGGTGAAAATTACTTTAAATTTAACACAATTTTATGATATGATAAGTGTTTCATTTCCTTGAAGAGAAAAAAAAATAATATTTTAAAGAAGCTCTTATTGAATAACTCTTTTAAATAAATACATTTACATATTTTGAGAAATAATTCATTTTCTCGGAACAAAATCTTTTTACATTAAAATCATTAAAAAAAATCGACTCTTGTAATGATCAAATGGAATACGCATGTAAATTGCATGTTCACACAAATATCATAATAACAATTTTTTTCCTTGAAGTGGAGTCATGATGAAAGGAAATAATCTTGATACACAGGGATCTGTTCCAGGAAAAACGAAGAAGAAGAAGTAATAACAATTGCTGTTCTTGAATAGAACACACGTGAACAAGTCAAAGAAATCTCTCTCTCAAGAACATCAATTTTATGTATGGACGTGCTTTGATATGATTTTTTTTTCGTATTTTAATATCAAGTGAGTGAGTAAAAGTGTAACTGTGCGAAGAAAATGTGAATAGAAAATTATTCTCAAGAAATTTCTAGCTTGCCTGATGATAAAATTCATATAAATTACAATTGATGTGTAATTTTAACACGTTAAACTTGGTTTCATTACATTAACCATGCAATATCTTTTTATCATGAAGTGTGTGTACGCATTTTTTTACATCGAATATGGGCTTTGAATGTAAATTGTGTTTTCCTTTGATGAGAATTGATTGAGTTTATATGCAAAATAATGATATAAGTTAATTTTATCTCATCTTTGAACAAAAAATATTAAAATTTCATACCATTTCCTTTTGGCAATCACTTTTATTTTTATTATTATTATTAGTGTTATTATTAGAATACCAATTTTCAATGAAGCATGAAATTAATATATGGTCCTTGTCATTCTTGTCTAACACAGAACCAATATAAATCGTTTAAATGACATCTGACTTTTGTATTATACCGAGTACTGAGATAAAATAAAAAGCCTGGAGCTCATTCAATTAAGGTTTGTACACAAATTTTTAAAGTATTTTTTCTGTATCATCAATATGAAAAGTGATCTAATATTGTATTTTTTTTTTTCTAGAATAGAGTTTAGCCTTCACTTCAAGTGAATGAAGTGAATCGAAATACAATAAAAACATAACATGCATATTTAAAATGAATATAAAACATCATGAGAAATAAAAATTATACATATAAATACAAAACGAAGCACTTTCAATTTGAATCACGTTTTCTAAAACCTGAAAACCATTTCAAACAGTACATTTTTTTCTCTGACCTATACAAGAATAAATTGTATGTGTGTGTGTGTTTGGGTGTGTGTGATCAATAAAATAGAATAAGAAAAAAAATACATCAAGCATACAATTTTTTTATAACATTTGAGAGTTTGTTGAATCTAAGTCAGAATTTAAAGGAAATTTAATGTGAGTTTTATCCAAACAACATTGAATTTAATGGGAACTCAACGGATGTTTCACGAATAACATTAAATTTAAAAGTTATTTTAATCGATCATTTTCCTTTTAAAATTGGGGTATTATGACATGCGGCACGCAGAAATGTGGCACTTGAGTGGTGTCTAAAATGGACTTAAATTAGATTGAACAAAAAATTTGAAATTTGAGCATTAAATTAAGAAATTAAGTGCATTTTAAACGGATCACTTTGGGATTTTCAATTGAAATTTATTAAAATTTTCCTTTCAAGGAAATTTTCTCATATATTTTGAACATTTTACTCATCTTAGACCACAGAGTGATTTTAATATGGCTTTTTTCATTATTATTTATTTTTTTTTTACTATGATCATAATAATACATTCAAAAACCAACATAGCAAACATAGCAAAAAGTCATTTAAAACAGTTTGCCATAATTGCCGATTCAGCATAAAATTCTTTCATTTAACTTTTTTATATCATTTCATAAACATTTTAAAAATCACTTTTCCTTATATCTCTTTTTTTTCCTTGTGTTATTTGCTTATTTGCTTTAGAAATTTCGTATCTCTTTTGGATTTATTTCAATTTTTTTTATTATAATTGCTTCTACTTGAATTTTATTCGTTTCATTTCAAAAGGTTGATGGCAGTACGTGTTGAATGAAAAATAAATATGTTAAAGTGTTATCAAGATTGAACCACATTTCTAATATTTTGGTTATTTTTCGATGAAAGGATTGGCATAACTTTTGATTTAATGATATTATTTAAGTTTTCTTGGAATTTTTTGTTAACCCTTTGTCATATGTGGGGATTGGGGATGAAGTTTTCCGGATTCAGATTATGAGCTTTTACAGTAAAACCAGACCATCCTCAGGGGTGGATTGAAAATTATTAACAGCCCTTGCATTCTGTATGATTTTCTTTAAAGCTTACGCTAAACTTAACTTTTACAAGACGATCGATTGCGGCCTTTCTGGGATTTGCCAGCTTGCCCGTATGGCCAATCCACCACTGTCAGTCCTTTTTGAAAGAATAACTTTGAGTACTATTAGTCCA
This sequence comes from Culicoides sonorensis, assembly GCA_900002565.1. Classification (NCBI taxonomy): domain Eukaryota; kingdom Metazoa; phylum Arthropoda; class Insecta; order Diptera; family Ceratopogonidae; genus Culicoides; species Culicoides sonorensis. Next base: position 1,204,970 of record LN483366.1, read on the forward strand.
TGTTGCAGCTTCGCGAAGGAACCTGATTCCGGACGCTGCTTTGCGTCGGCCACAGGCACGCTAGACTGCTTGACATCACGATTGGTGAGAACTTTAGCAGTCATGATACCATCATCAGGATTTGTCAAATTCCAGTGATTAAGGCAATGGTCTATCATGTCATTGGCGTGGGTTCGAATCCGATAAACTGCAAAAATTATTTCAACTCAATTGTGTCTTTTTCGGACTAAATAAGTATTCTATTAAATTAAAATAATGATTGTGGCGCGTTTAGGGTGCGACTGCTCTCAGATGATAGTATAAAAGCTAAGGTCCACCCTTAGGCTTAGGCTGAAGGTTTGGCGTTTACAATGGTAACTACGCTTGAAATAGTATTAACACAATAGGACCTTTTGGGATAACGGTGAAGCGTTTTAGACTCCATACTTACCATTATCAGGGTGAATATCATGCCTTGACACTTTATGATAATGTGTTTCTTTTGGCTGGGCTCCATCTTCAGGATGATGTTTATCACAACACTATATCACAGCTTTAAATTAAATTACAGGACGTTATGGCAATTGACTATAGTTTTCACATAAATAAATACTGATTGCTTAAAGCGTGATGTGGTCACTTTCCTGAACAGATTCAAGGCTAGTGGGCTTCTTCCTTGTGTAAGTTGCTTCAATAGATGAGAGAGCTTAATGACCTGTCACCTGACCTTATCTGATCTAAATATGAAAGTAAAACTTTTGAAAAGAAAGGTTAATCAACTTCCAAATTTAATGCTGTTCAACTCAACCAAAACAAGAGAGAAAATAACAGTTAAAATTAATAATTAATTTAATATAAATATCATCGAAAAGAATTTTAAAACCAAAATTTCTTTTTTAATTACCCATGTTTTCCATGTAATTGTTCACACGCGTTTAATTATGCAAACATTTTAACTGTATTTTTCATTCAAAAACTACATTGTACTTAAAAAGTTAAGACGAAAAAAGAACACCAATAAAAATTGTAATATTCGGTATATTTTGATTATTTTTTATGATCATTAAACCATTATTATTATTATTATTTTACCAAAGTTTTAATTAATGATAAAATGTATAAATATTTTAATGTTATATTTACAATGTTTCTTGTTGTTATTTTTAAGAAATGAGCGTTATTTGGCAATGACAAGAGAATATTTTAAAAGAGAAAGTGTAATGGGCTGTGAAAAACTTTTTTCAAACTGTCATTTACAACACTGGTAATTATTACTTTTATGATTATTTGTGCTAAAACAGACTTTTTTTATATTATTTTGTAGTTGCTTACTTACTTAGTTGTTGTTTTAATGACATTAACGGGTTCTGGTTTCAACATATCTCTAGTAAAGAAAATTGTTGATGTTTAAGGTTTTTTCATAAGACTTGAATTTGAGATCAGATCAATCAGGATATGATGAGTCATAAAGATGGATATAGAAATAGTTCAGAGGCGTTTCACGAGATATGTAATCAACCACACCACTTCTTTTCTGAATGTGATGTCCTCATATATAAACAGAATGACGTCCTCATGACGTCATAACTGACATTATTCATTCCAATTACATACGCAGCAAACTGTACACTGGACAAGCAACCGATTTAGTCCACATCTAGAATGCTTTTTTGACCCATAAACATCGGACTGATAATGGCAAATTCGTACCAATCGCAGTCATGATTCGAACCTTGAACACATTTTTGGATTTTTCTCAACTGAACGAAATTCTGCAAGATAATGGATTTACAACTACAAACTGGAAAAAAGAAAAAAATAGAAAATTTTTAAATTACATTAACTTAAAGAACTTCAATTAAACTTTTTTTTCTTTATCAATCGTCTCTTCATTTTAAAACTTTCAAGTAGTTAAAAAAAATTTCAAAATGATTAAATTACATGTAAAATTCAATTCTGAGTTTGTTTTCTCCTTTAAAGCACAACAAAAAAAGTGTATTTAAAATAAATTCCAAAGTTAAATATTTATACAGCACTCCATTTAGATTTCTGCTTGATTAAATTTACGTATAAGACGTAACATTTCTTTTCACTTCAATTTTTTTTCCATATAAATTCATTCACACACCTTTTATGACCATATAACTTTTTTCCTTATCGAAATGGTTTATCAAGTAATAGAAGTTTTGTAAATGTAATAATAATAAAAAATGTGTAGGAATTTGATATAACAACAACAACAAAAAAAGCAACAGTTATAATTCGTATTTTTATATGATATGAAAAAAAAATATGTAAAAGTTCTAAAAGACTGCCTTGGATTTAATAGGCATAAAAATATTGTTTTGTGATTTTCTTTCATAGATACAGAACATTTTACTTGTCATTTAAAAGGTGGAACAAACATTTTTTACATTGCATTGTTATCAAAAATAAAATATCTTTCATTTTATTATTTTGCTTGTTAGTTGTTTTATATTTTTTTCCTTGTCTTGTAATATAAATGAAACCATTTAACCTAGAACTTTATCGGACTATTTTATGAATATGTCAAATAATGTTAAGAAAAGGAAGGTAACACAAAATATTTCAATTCCTGAATTTTATCTGTTACTTTAATGATTAAAAGTCATGTGATTTTGCTCTTTTAGAACCAAACTCATATTGAAAGTGAATTTTTTTTTCATATTTAAATTCTCAAAGATCTCAATTAAATTGAAAGAGAAAAAAAAATAATTTTGAATCCCAGTTTTCATTATTTATATGCATCAGACATTTTAATTTCCTGATCAATATCTTTGTACAAGTTTTTAATCTTTTATATCATAAGAATTTCACTTTAACATATGATATAAAATTTTAAATATCTGAAATTTAATTTGACAAAACTTTTTATGATATTACAAAGAAATAGTTATACAATTTCCTGTTTCAAAGTAAAAAATTACTTAACTCATTAACCGCCGCTCCTAAAATATTGAGTTTTGAACAAAAAGTTCTTCTATGATTTATTCTTTAGGTTGAAATGTAGACTTTTCATTTCGGTGAAAATTTTAGGTTTCATATAAAAATTTTACAGGAGAGCCAAAACAAAATACGTAAAAGTCCTACACAAATACATACAGAAACATTGTACGAGAGAGAAAAAAATGCGACTTTTCTCAAAAGTTTAGTTCATTATTTTTTAGTTTAAGGTTAAAATTCAAAAACGATATAACTGTTTGATACAAAATATCTTAAATTAACACTATAAAAAAGATTGACAAAGAAATTTTTTGATTTGAACGAGAAAAGTGACTTCAAAGTAGTGTAAACGCAACGGTCGCGGTTAATGAGTTAAATTAAGTATTAAATTTAAAGAAAACTCTGTCAAACTATTAAATTGTAATCAAAATGTAATTCTGACATAAATTAAAAAAAAACTTTTTCAATGATTTAATGTAAAAAAATATTAGTCCAAGTATACAAAAGAGGATCTTTGATTCCTTTCAATTTTATCATGTGCTTTTGTTATTATATAAAGAGAAAATTGAGAATAAGTAAGGAAAAGATATAAAAAAATATTCCTTTATTCCGGAACAAAATCTACAATTGACATGAAGCCCAAGGGTAATTCAATCTTTACTTTTATACTTATATATCTTGCATCATATGTTCCTTTTTTCCATCTATCCAAGTTAATTTCATTGTAAAATTGCTTTAATATGAGAAATTTATTCTTTAAATGATGATGTGGCTCATGTGAAATTGAAAATGTAGTAGAAGGTCTAAGGTTCTGCGAGGCCAGCAAAGACCTTAAAACTGACTTCTGATCCATGGCGGAGATACAATTTGTGAAAATTTTCAGGAATTTTGATATCACCTTGCTAGCCCCGCAGAACCTTAAAAACAGGCTTTACCCGCTTTTTAAGTCCTTACTGAAAATAAAATATTATTTATTCCAGAAAAGTTCCTGCTGGCCCCTCAGAAGGTGGCAAGGGGGCTAAACCCACACATTGCATCCTCCTCCATCCGTTGCAACGGCCGTTGCAAACTTCAGGTAAGGTAAAAATGAACTCTTTCAAGTAATTTTAATTTATCTGTCTCCATTTTCAATAAGATAGAAAATTTAATACAAGTTTTAAGCTTTCGTTACATAACGTTTAACAATACAAAAATTTCAACATCATCCTTTTCAAAGAAATTAAAATTCAAACTAATATTTTATATCAATAAGAAACTTCATATAATAAAATTTCCTTTTCAGAATTCTAAAATATTTTAACGATAATTAACAAACAATAAAATTACAAAATTCCATTCAAATATTGAAACTCTTTCATCTTTTTTAGTAAAAAAATTACAAAACGAGAAAAACCATAAAATATTTCCAATTTTATCATCATCACACTAAAATGTCTACAAAAAAACTTAAATTTATAACATATTTAATATAAATAATAATTTATTTTAAAAATTTCATTGAAACATGAAAATAAATAATTTTATATGGTAAAGTAATCACTCAAAAAACATTTTTATCATATTAAATTTGATATTTAACACAATTCATGCATTACGTAAAACACTTTCAATGAAAGAAAATTTAAGAAGAGATTTTCATACCATATTTTTGTGGTCTAATAAAGTACTAAGTCAAATATAATAAATTTGTTAAATATAATTTTGTCGAATGGTATCAAGATTAATGAAAATTTATGTAACACTTTCAATATTTTACTTTCATCACATGTGTGAAGAAATTTTTCATTCTATTTTTAATATTTCCATGAAAATTCCATTTATATCATTTTATTTTCCATTAAAATGTATTTTGAGAGGTAGGAAATAACTTACCATTGATTGATTGTACGAGGATTGAAAGCAAGGGAGTAATTTTCATGGAATCAACATCCCTCGTGGCAAAATATTTTCCCAAAAAACAGATTAAGATTCTCTTTTTGCATTTAAAACATTAAAACAAAAATACTCTCGACATTGGTATATGACATTATTAAGATGCATTGCATGTGCTTCACTTCATGGAAATATCTGGCATACAAAAATAATTTAAATTTTTTTCTAGTTTTTCATCCAATTTAAAGTTTTCGATTGATATACACACACACACATGGAATGAAAAAAACATGTTTATTGTAATTTTTTTAGTACTTGTCATTCTACTTGTTGTCACTTGTCAATACAAAGCATATAGATCGTCTATTTTTTTTATTTTTTTTATGATTCTGTTGAATATGCAAACAAATATGCTAAATTTGAATAAAATAAAATTTTAAATGAAAATGTCACACACGTGTCTCATTCGCATTCAAGTGAATGTGTCACTTGAATTGTTGGAATGTTGTCACACTATTTTCTTCTTCATTTATATGTTAAAAGTGTGAGAAAGTAATTTATAGTTTAATATATTCAAAAAAAAATTTTAGTATATTCATGATATTGCTGGATACACTGAAAGACATCTATCAATCACTTTTGAAAGTATCCTTGACATTCAATGTGGATCTGTTTAATTTTTTGTTGATTCATTTTAAAAATAATTTGTTGCTTGCTGTCAAGATTTGAAGTTCGGTTTAGTCACGTAATGGTCAAAAAAGGAAATGAAAGGAAAACTCTTAGTTATGATGTTGTTGCTGTTGTTAAAGGTACATGAACTTGAGTCAAGTGGATTTTACGGTAACGATGATGGGGCATTCACATGATTTTGGATTAACATGAAAGCTGCTATAGAATCATAAAAAAACGCTTAAAAAATAAGGACCTAGGATCATCCGATATTAAGAACCTTAAACCAAGCTGTCAGAGAAAATTCTCTATCATTTTATGGGTGTTTTCCCGATGAAAGCCCCAGTTGTGGATGTAAGTATAATCAAGTGCTTCTAACTGTAAATTCGTCGCTCTCAGAATCCGAGACGTGAGCTGCATACCCGTCAACTGAGTAAATGTAACGGCTGCGAAGAAAGAGCCACGTAATCAAGGATTGCGCTCATGCGATGTTAAGGACCTTAAATCAAGCTATCAGACAAAATTTTGCATCGCCTTATGGGTGTATCTCCTACGAAAGCCTCAGTTGTGGATGTAAGTATAATCAAGTGTTTTTAACTGTAAGTTTGTCGCTCTCAGAACCCAAGACGTGAACTGCATACCCGTCAACTGAGTAAATGTAACGGCTGCGAAGAAAGAGACCACGTAATCAATGATTGCGCTCATCCGATGTTAAGGACCTTAAACCAAGCTGTCAGACAAAATTTGAATAACCTTATGGGTATATCTCCGACGATAGCCTCAGCTGTGGATGTAAGTATAATCAAGTGCTTCTAACTGAAAGAAACTGAAGAAAGAAACTCACAGAACCCGAGACGTGAGCTGCATACCCGTCAACTGAGTAAATGTAACGGCTGCGAAGAAAGAGGCCACGTAATCAAGGATTACGCTCATCCGTTTTAAGGACCTTAAACCAAGCTTTCAGATAAAATTCTCCATCACTTTATGAGTGTCTCCCCAATGAAAGCCCCAGTTGTAGACGCAGGGCCATTCATTCGCGTATACAACTACACACAAAAAGGACATCAAACAAAAATTTGAGTTTAAGTAGAAACGTTCCCTGATACAGACGTGTTTAGACCCACTTAATATAAGAACCCTTTTACATTTATCAAATCCATCATTTCATTCAGACCTGATTCCCTTTTTCTTCAAAAATATTTTCAGATTATTTTTTCTCAAATCACAAGAAAAACAGATAAATCATCATTTTCACCATTATTTCCAATAAAATCAATATCATTTTAAAAGAAATCATCACCTGTATTTTTCTTATTTTTTTTTATTTTTTGCATACTTTCGTCTCAATTCAACTGTGAACACATTGATTCGATCAAGTGAATCAATAATAAAAAGAGGTGTCTAGCAGACTGATAAATGATACGAAATTTCAATTCAATTCAAAAAAAATCAATACAATTCAATATAAATCGTTTACAAAATAAATAAATAAATTAAATTAAATACAGTTGTTCAGAGCATAAGGTGAGAATTTCTTTTAAATTGATTAATTTTTTTTTTTGAACAAATCACAGTTGTGTCACATTTTCAAAAAAAAACACACCAAAAAAACAACTTTATTGATTGATGATCATAAGTCATGGAAATCCATCAATGAAATTCGAAGGTCACGAGGAAAAATTTCCCCTTCAATTATTTTTTCATAAAAAATGCAATTAACTTTAAACGAAATGTGCTTAATTGAACCCTTCATTGATAAATTTCCCATGAACTTTATCTCAATAAATTGAATTCAATTCATTATTGACTTAAACTCAATCAAATCATTTAAATCTCTATTTTTTTCTGTATTTGTATTAAATGAAACATGTTTGTAAATAAATAAATAGTTCAAAATTTAATACAAATATAACGAATGTGGGTGAAATTTAATCATAAATACAATTTATCTCAAATACCATGAAAAAACACTACAATCAAATGATGAAAATGAAAAAAATATGTATCAGTTTAGATTTATACAAAATAAAATAAAAAATAAAAATAAACAAATCTATATAATATTGCAATCAATTCAAAAAAAAAATAAAAATAAATAGAACAGAAACCGATATCAGGATGCATTCGATTGTATCGATTTTCTGTTTACTCATTTCATTTCATTTTTTTTTTTAATATTATTAAATTTCTCTCTCTATTTTTTTACATTTTATTCACACAATCACAAAAATGTATAAAAGCACTTATTTTTTCCCTTCTGTTTCTTATCTCTTCAGTTTAATGCCATATAAATATATAAGTAAGGTAATAACAGGATAACACCTCAGTTTACTCGTATTATTTTCTTTATTTTTTTTTAAATTCTAGGAAAATGTGCTGTTTACACCTTTCATTCTACTTAAAAGTTTATTTAAAATCAAATCAGGATTTCCTATTTATATTGTGAAAAAGATAAGATTACGAGTAGAAATTTGTAGAAATATAAGAGACCGATATCAATTTTAATATGAAATTCAATACCTTCGATAGAGTGAAGCAATTTAATTTTCTCAATTAATTGTGAATGGTCATTTGCTTGTTCAATAGATTCTGATAAAACTTATTGTGGGTCACCATTTTCATTAAATCCATTCATTTATTCAAAGATTTAATCAAATTCGATATCAGTTCATTCAATGAAATTAGTGAATTCAATAGATTTGAAATTTAATTGCATTAAAATAATGTAAAATCAGTTTGATCCTTCCTTTGAATGGGTTCAAATTCAAATTCAAATCCAAACATATATCATTTTATTTTACTTATTTATGTTTATTGAACCGCCAAATTAAATGTCACGATTGATGGTGTATGTAATTTGAGATGCTGTGAACAAAATTAATGAAGGTGAGAAAATTTTCCATGCTTCTTGCTTGATATTTCTTAATTTGAGTGTGTGTTTGTGTCTAATTAATTTGAATTTATTGAAATAATTTTCACTTCAAATATTACAAAATGAACTCAAATTCAAAAATTAATTATTTACAGTGAGTTGATTTTAAAATGAAATATTTTCATAGTTTTATGTCATAAAATTGTTTTTTTTTCATTAATTTCAATATTAAGCTATTAAAAGGAAAATAATTGGCCATCGTCATCGTAATTTTTGCTCAATTGCATGCCAAATCATCAATAAAGAAGAAAAAAAAAAATAAAATATTAATTTTGTGTGAAAGTGACGATCATCAATGGGCATGGAATGGGACTTGATGATGAAAAATAAATTAAAGGGACTTGGACTTTGAATCGATCAATAAAAGTGCATTTCAATGATTCAATGTCCCGATTCCCGATTTGTCGTTGCTGAGTTTGTACATCGATAGAGAATCAAAAAAAAAAGCGTCTCGTATCTGCGTTTTGTGATTTAAACGAAGAAAAAAGTTGAAAAACAGCAAAACAATACAAAGTCAGCGTAATAATCGTTGATGACACTGGAAAGGTATCAGGCAGGGTCCTTGGGGTCCGAAAAATCCCTTCTCGAAGCTGACAAGATCGTTGATGAGGCTGTTGATAACTTAAGTCTACTGAGAAAACTATAAATAGTTTTTAACTGTCCCACTTTTTGCTTACAAATCAAGATTTTTCATTTCACTAGGCCCGAGTTTTCATCAAAAGTATGCCTAACTTAAATCGTCATCGCAAATTATGCGAAGTCACGAAATTTCCTAGCCCTTAAATTCGAAAATCTTGTACTTTTCAAAAAACCTTAGGACATCACAAAATTTTGGTTTCTGAAAATTTCACGATTTATTTAATGTGGTTCAAAAATAGTTTTTTCACGAATTTTCTTCAAATGAGAGAGAAAACTTTTAAAAAGTCAAAAGATCTTTTCAAGGGCAAACCGAAAAAAAACTAACGTCCAGTCAAGAAAAACAAAAAAAAAACATTGTAATAAACGACATTTTCACTGAAATTCACTACAAAAAAAACAATAATCTTCTATCATTATTCATTTGGATCTTCACACAAAAATAAAAATAAATAAAATGACATGATATGAATATAAGTATTTACTATTAAGCTCTCATTCAAAATGATAATCATCATTATAAAAAAAAAAAAAAGTAGAAAAAAATACACGTAAAAATATAATAATAATTTTTTGCCATTTATTGTTGCCTAGAGAAGTAAAATAAAGTGAAGTGACAATTTTATCGTAAAAACATCTACAAATGTGAGATGAATTTATGCAGATTATTGATACTCGAATGAATTACAATTGAGGGAGCAAATTATTTCTACTACCGATTATTATATTTTTTTTTTATTTTTATTTACATGATGATGATGCTGTTACAGAATAATTTGCCATAAAATACATTCGTACTTGTGATAAAATTGTGTATAAAAATTATATTAATAATAATAAATAACGAGGCGTCTCCATTATTTTAGCTCGTGTCAGCAGGATTCCGAGAAAATCAATCCATATTAAGTAATTATGTGAACTATAAGACAAATCTCTTGCACTGACACGTGTGTGTGTGATTTTTTTTTCAAACGTTATTCAAATGTGATTATTTTGCGAGGATGAAGAAAAAAAACTAAATGAGTGTGCTTTGATTGAGAAAAATGTTTTTGGTAAACTCTTTAACTCTTAATGGTAAGTTAATTTATTTGGGTTTTTTTTTCATTTCATTTTAATACTGAAATTTATTTTCTTATTATTCAGATTTATGTTGGTGTGATGATGATTATCGTAGAATGACCATAATTGAAGTAAAATTGGACTATTTCAAGGAATTTGCGGTTAATTTTCATTGACACCCTAAACGCAATCATACTCGAGCACACACACAATAGGTCTTGCATAGATTCATTTTATTTATAGTCACACCCAATTGAATCAGACACATTTAATGTGAATAAGAGTAGCTTTTGTTGCCACTAGATTTCCCTGAAGATTTAAAAGCAATTTTCATTCACTCGATTTTTTTTTCTTTGTATTTGAGTTTTTTTTTTATGATGTTTTCACGTATTACAATACCAATAATGTATATTTACCACAAAACAATACATGATAAATCTTTTTGTACTCATCTCATCCTTTTTTTAAAAGAGAGAGAAAAAAAAATAAAACATATTGTAATAAAAACGTTGATGAATCTATTCTTTGTATATCACGTCGTTTGGTAATCAAACTCTTAAAATGTGATGTGATGAGTTATTTTTGTATGTGTTAAAACATTTTTTTTTCTAAAAAAAAAGTGTGAAAAGAAGGGAATGTGCTTCAATTGTTCATAAAATTTTTATTTACTTAGTGTAATGAAATCTTTTGATTTATTTGTTTTTCACACTCATTCACAAGAGCACACACACACGTCCTCTGTATTTTTATTTTAATAGAAAATTTTTTTTCAAGAAAAAAAAATTAGATTTGAATCAGGTAGAAAAAAAAAATCTGTTTATCTATTTCTTTATTATAAAAAAAATTACAGTAAGAACAATTAACATCAAAACTCAAGTCATATCTCGCCCACAATTGGTCAAAATTGTCAAAATAGCGTGTGGTGTCATAAAAAGTAGGGAAATAAAAATGATCATTTGGCATACAAATTTCATCCATTAGTGGTGACCTTATGAGAGTTATTGCTCTTGCCATTGCCATTAATAAACCCATCCCTTCTTTTGTTTCTCCTTCTCATATCATTACAACAACACACACACCCGCACTTACACCAACATTTTGTCTTAATTCTTCTATAAATTTTTTTCTTGTATCTTGTATTTTCAAGTACAATGGACATTAATTTTTACACAGGTCTCAATAAACCATTAGAATGTTTATTACACAACTAAATACAGGAAAAAAGGGAGTCGTATTTCATTTATTTAAATGTTTTGACAGTTTAGAAAGCCATAAAAGTAAAATTGTAACGATAAATTTTTATTTTATTTTACTTTTTTCGTTTTGCATGTATTTTCCTTGTGTTTTTTCCTTAAAATATTTTTTTTTCTTCTTTTAATAGAATTTTAACACACACACAAAACAAGAATTCCGGTCACTCAAAAAATCGCACTACACATGTATGTAAAAGGTATACACAGATTGTCATTTTTTCTTTTCTTTTAATTTGAAATAGAAAAAGGGATTTGTGTTTAGATGTCCAGTCATTTCAAGGTTTGACAATAAAATCTAATATTAATTTGAGGATTTTTTTTTTACAAGCAAGAAAAGGAAACGACTTTCAATTTTATATTCCTTCTTTTTAAGGATCATCGACTCATGGCAGTAATAAGGGTATGAATATGACAAGAATTATAATTTTTGACAATAATTTACCAGGAAAATGAAATTTCAGAAGCATTTACTAAAAATAAGTCCCTCCAAGAATCAGAAAATGAGGAAATGTCTTTATTATTATTTTTTCATGGAATAATTAAATTAAAATGATTTCAAATTAACGGTTTTTGCCACTTTTTATTATAGCACATGTCCGGATATTAAACAAATTTATCGTCAAGCTTCCTTTTATTTTTAAACAAACATTAATTGAAATTAAGACACGTGTAAATTTAAAAAAAAAAATAGGTTAAGTAAATTACAATCACACGTTTGTCACTTTTGCTTTACATGACAGCTTTTATGTAGGATGATGATTTGGATGAAAATTTTACATTTACTATAATTTCTTATGTTATTTGCGTATTTGTAAAATTAGGCTCCCACTCATAAAGTTCCCTGAATGAAATTTAATAATAATTTCAATTACGAGAGTTACAAGAACAATTACTACTTATTAAGGTAAAATTTTGACATTCATGACCTTTATTTTCGTTTCTAAATTCATACAATAATAAGGTAATTAATGCCATCCGATATTTTTGATTCAATTATAGGGTGCGCAATGTACGGTACCTAAAATTTTACGTACAGTACGTACCGAGATGTACCGTACGTACTGGTACATGTACGGTACCTTCGGTACCTATTCAAAAATGTGAAAAAAACAGTTTTTTCAGTAGAAATCAGTTTCGGCCCAAAAATAAACTTTCAGATTGTATTATATTTGGAACACTTCATTATGATTGAGAAATTCCAAGAGTTCAATTCATGATAAGACCTAAATATCCCTCCGTGTTTGTTTATCTTCAGCTTCTCACCTCTGTGAAAACTCTATGAAATTGAGATTTATTGGCCAGACACTAGTGATCGCAGTTTAGATATAACAGAAAACTATGATATATGAGAGACAACACTGAAAGTGATTTTAAATGAAAAAAGGCCGTATATCAAAATAAATTTAGTTTTTGTAATTCGATTAATCAGCTTCAGATGAGATTTAAGTTTATTTTAATCGATATTTAGAATTTTTAGGAATATAAAAAATAATCGAATGGTTCCAACTCAATACTGCTCTATTTCTGAGATCAAATTTCTTCTTAACGGGTATCTTGCCACTTAAACTGACACCTTTGATCTTGTAAGTAGATTTTAAAGTTTAAATGTGAAATATAAGATAGAATTCAATATAAAGTACAAATCCAAACGAAAATACTCACTAAATAAATTCTGAAAATCTAATGACAACCTCTCATATATCTTAATTTAAGATAAACGGGAGTTTGTCAAAACTGAAAAATCAAAGATATATCAGAGACAGTAGTGTATTTTTTTTACCATTTCAACTGATTAAGGCCCACTCAATAAACATGTTGGTCATTATACTTAAAAAAAACACTTGTATACAGATATTCTAAAAAACTTTAACTTTTCCATCTATCAATACCTATTGAAAAACTTCCGGAATTGCTATTTGACACAATTTTGATCTCATTGATTAAGAGAGAGCTTTCGTTTGAGGTTTGTTTTTCCGATTTAAAAGTAGGTTAAAAAAATTTCATATTATTTTATGAACAAATTTGAATAGGTACTGTACGTACTGCTAAAATAGGTAAAGTACGTACCGGTACATGTACCGTACCAGTACGTACTGTACGTACTAATTGCGCACCCTATTCAATTAGCTTTTATTTATTTGGTGTGTGTTTGAATGAAAAGAGAACGTTGATTTCTTGTTTATTGACAGCTAAAACCCCTATTTGAATAATTTAGAATGAATAGAAAGCTTAATTTAGATAGCACGGCAATTTTTTGAAGTGAAGAATTAATAAGGGAAAGGTTTTGGTTCATATTCAAATGAAAAATGCACATTTGAGACCATTTTGAACATGGAAATATCGATTTAGAATGATTTTGAAAATTTGGCACTTTGGCAGTTGAAGCATGAAAATATGCAAAAAATCGGTGATGGTAAGGCCTTTCTCCAAATTTCAAAATTCATATTTTTGGCTGATTTAAAAATATTCTAGGTTGGGTCGAAGTGGTTTTTCAAAATTTTTCAAAGAAATCCAAAATCGGTTGATTGCATCTCATCAGGTAGACCCCAAACCATCTCGAACCGCTTCGTCCCAAAAAAAAATTTCAAAATTGAAAAATTTTGAAATTTTGGTACTCGGAAGTTGAAGCATGAAAATATGCAAAAAATCGGTCATAGTAAGGCCTTTCTCCAAATTTCAAAATTCATATTTTTGGCTGATTTAAAAATATTCTATGTTGGTTGTAGTTTGGGGTCTACCTGATGAATTGCAATCAACCGATTTTGGATTTCTTTGAAAAATTCTGAAATTTTGGTACTCGGAAGTTGAAGGATGAAAAAATGCAAAAAATCGGTGAAGGTAAGGCATTTCTCCAAATTTCAAAATTCATATTTTTGGCTGATTTAAAAATATTCTATGTTGGTTGTAGTTTGGGGTCTACCTGATGAGATGCAATCAACCGATTTTGGATTTCTTTGAAAAATTCTGAAATTTTAGTACTCGGAAGTTGAAGGATGAAAAAATGCAAAAAATCGGTGAAGGTAAGGCATTTCTCCAAATTTCAAAATTCATATTTTTGGCTGATTTAAAAATATTCTATGTTGGTTGTAGTTTGGGGTCTACCTGATGAGATGCAATCAACCGATTTTGGATTTCTTTGAAAAATTCTGAAATTTTGGTACTCGGAAGTTGAAGGATGAAAAAATGCAAAAAATCGGTGAAGGTAAGGCATTTCTCCAAATTTCAAAATTCATATTTTTGGCTGATTTAAAAATATTCTATGTTGGTTGTAGTTTGGGGTCTACCTGATGAATTGCAATCAACCGATTTTGGATTTCTTTGAAAAATTCTGAAATTTTGGTACTCGGAAGTTGAAGGATGAAAATATGCAAAAAATCGGTGAAGGTAAGGCATTTCTCCAAATTTCAAAATTCATATTTTTGGCTGATTTAAAAATATTCTATGTTGGTTGTAGTTTGGGGTCTACCTGATGAGATGCAATCAACCGATTTTGGATTTCTTTGAAAAATTCTGAAATTTTGGTACTCGGAAGTTGAAGGATGAAAAAATGCAAAAAATCGGTGAAGGTAAGGCATTTCTCCAAATTTCAAAATTCATATTTTTGGCTGATTTAAAAATATTCTATGTTGGTTGTAGTTTGGGGTCTACCTGATGAGATGCAATCAACCGATTTTGGATTTCTTTGAAAAATTCTGAAATTTTGGTACTCGGAAGTTGAAGCATGAAAATATGCAAAAAATCGCTTAAAGTAAAACCTTTCTCCAAATTTCAAAATTCATGTTTTTGACTGATGAAAGAATATTCTAGGTTGGGTCGAAGTGGTTCGCGACGGTTTAAGGTCTACCTGATGAGATGCAATCAACAGATTTTGGATATCTTTGAAAAATTTTGAAATTTTTGAAAGAATTAATTTTTTTGCATTTAAAAATAATATAAAGTTTGAATCAGAAATGTTTCATTGAATTAACTGTCAACTGTTTTCAATTGAGAGTTAATTTAGTGTGCGCAATGTAAAATTGAATCATTTATTTTCACTTTACAATTCCAAAGAAGAATCAACTGACATGATATAACACGCCTAATGAAATGCTATAAATGTGAGAGAAAAAAACTGAAAGAAATGTTAATAATTAGCAATAATAACGCTTATTATTAATACCAAAGAAAAGTCTCACTGCATGAAACGAATCACACAAAGAAAGATTTTAAAGATAAAATTTTTTCTACGCTTTCTTTACTCTTGAAATTTATATTTAAATGGACTCATAGAACATGGAAAATAAATGTTCACTTTTAATATCAGTGAATACTTTGAAAATTGAATAAATCTTGTAAATTAGTTCAATTTTCTCTTAAATATAATCGGATTATTGTACATTTTTTTACTGTAAAAATAAAAAAAATTGTAATTCTTCTAAGAGATTTAGCTTTAAATGTCACTGATGTTTAACTTTTTAAATTTAAATGAATTGAAACACATTTTTAAATAAAAATTAAAATTAACAAAGAAATTCCTTGAAGAAGCTTTAATTTAAATTCAAACATTTTCTCTCAATTTCCGTTAAAACTTTCTCTTTGAGTTATTTTAAAATATTTATTTTATTTATAATCATGAATTTTGGCTTGAAAAGATATCATTAACAAATATTTGTCCGAGTTTCTTTATTATTTAAATAAAATTAATCGCGAAATGGGAGTAACAAGCACGGAAATTGAGAAAAAAAAAGTTTTAAATTTTCTATTTTTAATCAGGAAATTATTATCGTAGCTAAATAAAGAAAATTTTGGGAAATTTTTATGAAATTGAGTTAAAATTAAGAAATAACGCGATAAAAATAAATTTTATTTTTTTTTTTTTCTTTTATTATGAAATGTGCTGCTTGTGAATGAATTAAAAATTCAAGAACAAATTATAATTGAAAAATCAAATATGAATATTTTAAAAAATGAGAAAAACTGTCAATTCAATGTCAATTTAATCAACTTATAATTGAAATGAACGGTTTACTGTGAGAAAATTAAAAGAATATGAAATCACGTTTCAGAATCTTGTCAATTTGATATTAAAAATTCATTTTAATTTCATTTTAAGCTTAAAATTATGAAAAAAAGCAATATTTTTTTCCATATTTCCAGAAAAACTTGTAACATATTTAATAAATATCATACATGACATTTTATTTTCTCATTTCCATAATTTGCACATATTCCACATATAACGGAATCTCAAGAGACAAATCTATTTTTGTGTTTATATCGAATATTTGTCACATACAATTTTCTATTCTCTCAATAAATGTTCTTTTTGTACATGTGGATTATGTAAATATGTTTTGATCATCAACATTTATTAAAGATTGGCACTTTGCTTCTTTTAGGAAAAACAACAACACAATAGTTTGAATGACAAGCAACAAGTAAAATTGAACTGGAAACTTCATTTCTGTTCATTTAGAAGAAAACTTGTCTCAAATGTAAAATTTGGAATAGTAAAATAATATTTTGTCTATTTATGATTGAAATTTTGAAGTATTTATGAAAAATATTGGATTTCTATTTGTTTTAAGAATAATATTCAATTTATCTGAGTAAATCTCTTCAAATTCAAGTATAAAATGATAGGAATCATCTTTTTTAGTTATCAAGAAAATAAAAATAAATGCAATTATGGAGTTGTAATAAAATCTCTTACAATAAATTGAACAGACAAAAGCAATGTTATAGAAATACATAAAATAAAATATTTAATGATACAAATTGTTATGAAAGTTTGTCATACATCAGCAGAAAGTATGTTTAGATTGAAACAAATATTGATAATATTTTAGTGTATTTGCTAGGAAAAATGCAGTATTGCAGAAGATTTGTCGTCAATCCTATCACTGGGAATTCTGTGAAGTTTTTTCCGATTTTTTTTAACATTTATCGGAAAATATAGAGCGTAAATTAACTTAAACATTTTTGGAACAGTGGGAAAAATCGGAAAATGATCAGAAAGGTAAGAAAATGGGTCAAGATTATCAAATCATTGGTCGTCAAATGACGGAGTTCTCAGATCTATATGTTTTTGGATCGGTGTATTATTCCTTTGTTCGTTCAAAGTTCGAATACTGCTAAAGCAACTTACTTGACAAATTTAGAATGAATTCAAAACAAGTTTGTGAGAGTTGCTTTTTCACGTCTCGAGTGGAAACAGGACACTCCTATCATCATCACCTCTCCGTCAGCTGATAAATGTTCCGTTGTTAGAATGAAGAAAGGCTCAAGCCTTGAAAATGATTGTGTTTGATCTTTTAATGAACAAGATTGAGTGCCCTCTTCTGCTTGAGCAACTCTATTTGAATTGCCCAAGGCGTCAACTGAGGAATTTTTAAAATTTCTATCTCCAAAACATGAGGACCAACTATTCACAGCATTCGCAACTCTGCAATACGTTGAAGGGATTTTTCTCAGCTGTTTGACTATGACATCAGCAGGACCCGATTTTTGACCCTCCTAAAAGTCTCTTCCCTCCAATCATTCAAATTCCACATTTTCGCTTTTTTGTCACTACTCAACTCACCAAGCTTCCAGTTTTCTCTTATTTTAATCTCCGATAAACATTGAATACAAATAAATTGATCAATTTATTATTCCCTTTTCACTCGTCAAATAAAATTCAATTCTAAATATGGATATAAGCGAAAAATTTTGCCTCACAAAAGAGGTATGTAATGAATAATAAATAAGTGTCATATTTTCCTGTATTTTATTTAATCAAAGGCAAACAAACAGGAATACAAATAAAATCAAAGCAATTTTTACAAAAATTTGTTACATTATTAGCATCTAATAAGCCCTCAAAACAAAATATTGAGTGTGTGCGTGTGTATGTGTATGAAAAACAAACAAGGTGAATGATATTCACTCACATGAAAATCGACTCAAATAAAATAAAGAAGTGTGACGACGGTAGCAAAAAAAAGTGTGAGAAACAAATATAAAATACATGCGACATTGATTGGCTTCATTTTTTCCTTTATTTTTATTTTCATTCCAATAAATGTGTGTTTTATTTTATTTTTAACGAAAAATCCAAATCTACCTTGGCATATTTCAAAAAAAAAAATATGTATTTTTTTTACCTTTATCACAATCTAAATGAGAAAAAAAAATTCACATATCATAGCTTTGAATTGACTGACATTTATTAAATCTAAAATTGTCTTGAATTGAATTTCATTAATTTTTATTTTTTTTTAGCTATCTTAAAATAAACTTGCAAATTCGAAAATTTTCCATTTCAGCTATCTTAAGAAAATGTCACATTTTGACCATGAATTTTGGTCAAGTCTTATCAAAAACTAATTTTGTTGCCAAATTTATTTGCAAGATGTGATCAATTTCAACTTAATTTAAAGCTTAAGGTTAAAAGAAAAAAAAATGAAACAATGCCAAAAGATTTTGTTAAAAAAAGAAAAATCAACATTAGATTATAAAATGACAAATAACACCTAAGAAAAGTGTCACATTGCTCTTTTTATGTGTAGAACTTATAAAAATAGTTTGAATTCGATATAAAATGTGTAAGTTCATAGATCCTTGTTAGATTGAAAATTGGCGTGACAAACATAAAACGAATATTTTATGACCCTGTTCAATCGTGAAAAGTTTTTAATTGGATTTTATTACATTATCACATTATTGATGGTGTTTAACTTGGAGATGTTGAAAATAAGGGTCATGGATTTGAAGGAGTGGAATTAAGGTCTATGAAGTTGCAATTTAGCCCTGTTCAAGTCAAATTTTGCGAATATGAAATGTGATAAATTGAAATTATTATCACAATTTATCTCAGAATCTTGAGAATTGTTAACCGAAAATGTCGGGACTCGATTCACATTTCAAAGGCGCCTCTTTGGGCTGTACTCGGATCAGCAGTCGGGTCCATTGGTCATTCCCTGTTATCATCATCAGAGGGCCATTTGGGACCATCGAAAAAATGAACATTTGAGCCTCTAAAGCGTAAATCGACTTATTGATCTCAAAATTGACAATCCAATTGCTTACCTTTGAACCGACCTGTTGCCGGACTCGTGCCCATTTCATCAAATTACCACTGATTCCACCCCTGTTTTATTTTTTACTGTAAAAAAAGTCAAATAACTATTCCTTAATGTTTATTATCTTGGTCAAGTGAAAATTTAATGTTTAAGATGCACATTTTTTATCATGTTAAAGTTTTACAACAAGAAAATTCCGTAATTGCGAACTTGTAAACTTTAAACAAACTCTGTGTATTTTAATGTAACTAAAAATTTCAACTAAGTAAGTAAGTCAATGCGGCAAATATAATCAAAAAACTTTATTTTTATTATGTGAATACTAGAATAAAATGAAAGAAGACGAAAAAAAAACGGTAATAAAATGCGATTAAAAAATTTTTCGCTGATTGTCTTTTTTTCTTGGTTGCATCGTTGCATCAATGTAACAAATTGCATTGAATAAGTTAAAACAAAAGTGGTGACAAATAATTTTAAGATTAGTTTTTCTTTTATGATGGTTAATAAAATCAAAAAGAAAAAAAAAGTTAAATATATTTGAAAAGTGAATGCAATGGCTTTGATTGTCATAATTCCGAGATTTTTTTGGTGCATTTAAATTGAATGAGACAATGAAAAATTTATTAAAGTTAAAAAATTTCAATTAAACTGAGATATGAAGATAAAATTTACTAATAAAAGAAAAATTACAAGTAACTGATGTCTACTTATACAAATTTATTTGAAAATATTCGAGGGCGCCATCTTTTGATGTAATTTCGTAATTTTGTAATTTATAATTTTTCTTTATATTTTTGGACCGTTATTAAATTGTACTCTCCAAAGCGTTTGATTCGAGTCCGCTTGAATTTCCGTATTAAATATAAGAGGCCATGAAAATAAAATTAAAAAGATTAGGCTCAGAAATGAGATGCTGAGCATTAAAAGCCATTCAGGATCTGTTGGAATTGGAATACCAAAAATTTTAATCTTAAAACCAAAAATAGTCAAAAAATAACAAATAAAACGGTAAATTCTAAGCCCAGTTAGGTTCGTCATAGGCAGATAAAGAGGCTTAAATCGTAATTTTATTAAATTTTCTATAAAATTTTCTCAAATACTGAAGAAAAGAGTTCAGAAATTCCAATTAAATTTCAAAAGACCTAATTCCAATGAAAAAATAGCCAAACATATTTTAAGCAATACTTAATACATTGAAATTCTAAGTGCAACATTCTATCAGCCACTTCAACAATCCTTCATTTGATAAGATTACAAACACACGTTTTTAAGATACTTTTAATATAATTTAAATTAAAATGAAATTTGATTTCTCATTTCCTTGTCAGTTTAATTGAAACTTTTAAAGGAATAAGTCATAAAAAGTGAAAGAAAAAACTAGTGGAAAATGAGTTTCAATTCGCAATATATCGTTGTAATAGTGCTATTTTTGTCAGCTTTCAATTCCAGTGAAGGCAAAGATTTGACAAAAATTTATGGTGGTGGTCCCGCACTCCAGAATGAAACATTACACCAAATTTCAATTCGAATCATTGAAAATGAGGAAGCTGACGGATTTGGTGAGGGTCATAATTGTGGTGGAACTTTAATTTCACCATTGATTGTATTGACAGCAGCACATTGCATGTATAAGAGGGTGTTCAGTTTGATTCCACCGTAAATGAAAAATGAACTTAATCGAGGGATTTTTATGTCAATTTAATTTGAATTTTCATTTTAGGTTCTATAAATTTGAGGAATACGAATTAGATGAGTTATATATTGTAATGGGGACACTTAATCGAACTGAAAGAACAAATAACACCATTGTAAGGGCAACTGCAGCCTGGAAAATTCACGAAAATTATGACCGGGAAGATATGCCATTTGATATTGCTTTGATTAAGGTAAGTGACTCCACCATTCGACAAAGACTCATAAATAAACGTAATTTTTCATTTTCAGTTAAATGAGAGTGTTCCATTAGACATTCCAACAATAAGACCGTTGACTAATTTAGCATCAACACGTGTCGCGGCAGGGACGAATTGTAAAGTTTCTGGATGGGGTTCCATTGAAAATGTAACAAGCAATGTTGAATTTAACACGTGCCATAATTTATTAAAATTTCTTTATATTTTCATTTTCATTCAAAGAACACATTTCCAGAACTCCTTCTATCAGTCGACGTCCCAATTGTTGATATGGCTCTTTGTAATTCAACTGACAGTTACGCTGGAATACTAGATGATGGTATGTTGTGTGCTGGAAATATGGAGGAAGGATTAATTGATTCATGTCAAGGTGATTCAGGTGGTCCATTCATTTGTAATGAGCAATTAGTTGGAGTTGTTTCATTTGGATATGAGTGTGGACGTCCTAGTTATCCCGGTGTATACTCAAATGTGTCATACTTTAGAGAATGGATATCAACCAATTCTGATGCATTGCTAGGCATCAATGGAACAATTAAGAATGGAGCCATTGCACGGAGTTGCTTCAGTAGCTTCATTTTAATTGGACTTGCATTGTTTGCTTATTTTTCACAATAAATTTAAATTAACGAATTAAACACGTGTTTCCATTTTGAATAGTGAAAATTCTTATTAAACACATAACTAATCTGGTTCTTGTCCTTGCTTAAAAATTCGCACAATAAAACATTACCCTGAAAAATTTCAACTGAGCACATGAAAAAAAAATTGCTTTAAGCGAGTAAAATCATTGAATAGCCAAGATTCTTAAGAAATTTGTCTTTGAATTTCAAAATATTCACTGAAAATTAAAGTCAACGGTTTTTATTTAAATTTAAATCCCATTCAACTCGATTAACAGTCGAGATTGTTTAAAGAGATGACGTAAACATTGTCAAATTCTAAGTGTACACAAAAAAATGATAAAAAGAAATCATAAAATTTATTCTTCCTGTTAAACAAACAATAATTTAAGATAGTAACATAAAGATAATCTTATCAAAATAGTCTGTGATAGAACATACAAATGAATCGAAATTAACATTAGTTCTAATTATTATTCATCAACATTTGGAAAACTTAACAATCACGGTTGTGTAAAAAAAAATCAAAATTTACTTTTAAAAGTATTAAATGTATTAAATTGTAAGGATGTCCAGCGAAATACGAATCAAACAAAAAAACTTAATCATATTAATTGGATTTATACTCATGGTCATATTTTTGGTGTCAAGTAGGAAATGTCCAACTCCTGATATTTTAACCGAAGACCTTGATGACTTACCAATCATTTATGCAATTACCCCCACTTATTACCGTCCAGTTCAAAAAGCTGAGCTCACACGACTTTCACAAACGATCATGTTAGTGCCAAATATTTATTGGGTCATTGTAGAAGATTCCGACGAAGTCACTGATTTAGTGTCAAATCTCTTGATACGGACTGGATTGAATAAGAGAAGTGTACAATTAACAGCAAAAACTCCAGCTGATTTTAAACTGAAAAGTAAAGACCCAAATTGGTCAAAACCGAGAGGTGTCGAGCAACGAAACACAGCCTTGGAATGGGTCCGTCAACGAATTGCCGAAAATTCACCCAGACATTCAATCGTATATTTCATGGATGATGATAACACGTACAGTGTTCAATTGTTCAAGGAAATGTCAACAATTGAGGTTGGGAAAGTGGGAGTTTGGCCTGTTGGACTTGTAGGTGGACTTATGGTGGAAAAACCGCTGTTAGATGAAAATAATGTTGTGACAGGTTTTAATGCAGTTTGGCGACCTGAACGACAATTTCCAATTGATATGGCTGGATTTGCAATTTCAGGGTCGCTTTTCATGAAATTTCCTAGTGCCAAATTTAGTTATGATGTTCAACGGGGATATCAAGAAACGGAAATATTACGACATGTAACGACAGTTAACAGATTACAACCATTAGCTAATGGATGCACTGAAGTGCTTGTCTGGCATACAAGGACAGAACCTCCAAATCTCAAAGACGAACAAAAACTCATTAAGCAAGGGAAACGTTCGGATGAAGGAATTGAAGTGTAATGTTACCAATATAAATTAGAGATTTTTTAACAAAAAAAATACCATTTACCATTTTTTATTATTATATTTATTATACCCAAATCCTAGTATGTAATTTCTCATACAATTTTTTTAAGATTAGAATTCATCTAGAATGCTCAAACTCTTATTGTTAACTAGTATTAAGCACCAAATTGCAATTTAAAGAAAAATAAATTTAAACAGAATTACTATTAATATATACAAATAAATTAAATTCTAGCTTTATTTAAACAAGAAGGACAGTTAACATGCTCGAATGTATCACAAGAAAAATAAAAGGCGAAATAAATATGAAATTAAATTTTATTATACATATAAATTAGATTTTTTTTTTTGAAATTATTTGAATTGTATCGACTTTTAATCATACATTGTAAAAACACTATTAAGATGTGGTCGAGTAAGAATTTGTCTAGTTTTTTGAACAGGTCACTGCAAATTTTACATAAATGGTTGATTTTGACATTTTAATTCAAAAATGACTTAACTGATTTTACCAACGACTTTATCAGCGATTTTTGGAACCACAGTAAGGCGATTTTAACACCAGCGCCATCTATTGTGCCCAAATCCCAGCCAGCATTCTGTTTCTAAAAGTATTCCAAAAGACTTCTTTCAGAATCGAAGAAGTTCTTTTTTTCTTCTTTCAGCTTCCGAGATCAGAAGGGAAAAAGAATTCTTCTCGAGAGATAAGACCCGCTTAATTTGTTCTGAAAGAATTCTTTAAAGCAATTCTAAAAAGAATCTTTTTAAAAGAACTCTTAGAGAATGACGCATAAAAAAGATTATTTCAGAATATTTATTACCAACTTTGTAAAATAAATTTAAAAATATGAACATTATTTATTTATTATTATGTTCATTATTTTTAATATTCAATATCAAAAATTATGTGCCATTCAAAAATTTACTGTAAAGTTGGACCTTAAAGCCCTAAAAACAAGATGGGCTTCACACATTTTGAAGAAAATGAAAAAAAATTTCCATGGAAAATCCGGGAAATGGAAAATTTTTTTCCAAAATTTTTTACAAAATTTTTTAAATTTATATAAAAATGCTTTTACATTTAAAATATAATTGTTTTTTTTTAAATTTACCAAAAAAAATCCATATAGAAAAAATATTTGTCTTTCATAATTTTCGTTAATTTTACCAAACTTCAAAAAACGGCAGACATTTTAAATTCTATAAAAAGCACA